>CM054814.1:13012989-13395989 GCA_028984105.1 Lavandula angustifolia
CACCTCATTTTTTAATGTAGAGTTAATATTGCCATTTTAGGAAAGGGGATATTAATAGTGGGACAGCCTAAAGGAATAGGGGACGTTAATAATGGGACGGAGGGAGTACTACTTATCATACTTCGATTTTCTAAGAGGATACTCATTATGTCTACAGAAGTAGAGAAAACTAACTAAAACGCGGTTGTAGGAGTGGCGATTGGAGCCGGATGGCAAGTTTATGTAGCCTACATGAGTATCGGATGCTACTTTCTAGTCGGTGTTCCTTCCGGAGTCCTAATGGCCTACAAATTCAAAATGGGACTCAACGGACTTTGGTGTGGGATGTTGCCTGGCTTGTGCCTGCAAACCGGGCTATTGATGTGGATGGTATGGATTACGAACTGGAACAAAGAGGTGAGAGTTTCATTAGCAGTTTCCCGATACACTATCAACTAATTCGAACTAAAACTTACGAGCATTGACAAGAGAAGTCTACCATTTCGAAGGAACTAAAGAAAACACAACTTGACCACTTGCAGTGTTTCAAGGCTGAAGAGAGGCTGAAACAGTGGAGAGAGGAGATACACGGTGAAGAGACAAGTTAATGAATTATACTGCACGAGACTCGTCTACTGTCTGGCTGGAATAAGCCAAATAACAAGAAGCCTAAATATGATCAACTGACATATGTACGACTAACGACGATTTTCGTCCCATGAGACGAAAATCATATGCCTAATTTGCATTAAAACAGTAATGATGCAGAATCTTTGCCAAAACTGCATCTTGTGTGATGATTCCTTTCTCTGTTATGTAAAAATTAGAAGCAAAAGTTCGTATTCATACCCAATCATATGCCTAATGAATTCTCTGAGCAGAAATCCAGTTCATTTCTGTTGTTAATCAGCCAAAACAGCATGATAGATTCAAATTTGGGATGAAGAACAAGCAGTTGAAGGAAAACTGGCAATGGGGACTATATTCAAGGATCAAATTAGGGCACAGATATAAAATTGATTCCAATCTAAAAGCCCCAATTATCATCTTCACCAGATTAGGGCAAGTAATGGAAGCGTACCTTTTCCGATATCGACGTCCGATTGAATTCGATCGCGACAATAGAGCGAGGTGTTCTCGCCGGCGATGATGCAGCAATTCCATAGTTCGGCGGCGATGATGCGGCGGCTGACGAGCTGCGATGTTTCGGTCGATTAAATTGTGTAAAAAGGAATATTTTGATATGATCTAGGCTTTTTTTACGCCATTGACGGTTGCGGAAGATGCCAATTGAAAGACGACAGCAAACGACTGGTTGAACAGGTAGGGGATATACCAATCATTACGACAAATGTCCGCGAACAACACAGATTATTTTGTACCTTCGATCATTGCCAATTTCTGCGTCCGGAGAAACCGAGAGACTTTCCAACTTGCCGCGTTGAGATAAAGACTACTGCTTCAATCCCCCCAATCTCCAAACCCTAGAAACTTTCCCCAAATGCTGAAACCTTCAATGTGTTCATGCTTCGGCTCCAAATCACTCCTAGATGCATCCAGAAACACTCGCGAGGCGCTGCAAGAAGCGAGCAGCACCTCCCTCAGCGTCAGCAAGCATCTGAGAGACATCACCGTGCGGATCGTCCACGCCGGCGGACGGATCGAGATGTTCGAGACGGCGGTGCCGGCGGCGAAGCTGATGCGCAGGTACCCCGGCATGTGCATCGCTAGGCCGGACGTGTTCCGGCATCCGCAGGACGCCGTTTTGTCGGCCGATGATTTGTTGCTGCCGGGGAATAAGTACTTCGTGGTCAGATCCACCACCGTGGAGAAGCTGAAGCGGAGGTTTTCGCGGAGGGGGAGGAAGATCGAGGCCGCCTCCGGCGGCTGCGACGAGGTTTCGAGGGAGTCTATTTGTGAGAAGGATTTCGTTGTGCCGAGAGATGGATGGTCGATTTTGAGGAAGCATATGAGGGAGAAGAAGTTTGTGCCTCCCATACAAAGGCCGAGGATTTGGAGGGAGAGTGATTGGGAGCCAAGTTTGACTTCTATCAAGGAGTTGTCTCCTTGAATCGGAGAAAGTTTCGATTTTGATCTTGTAATGTCAGCACTTTTTGTTTATATAATATGAATAATCGTCTTTTTGTCATCATGATTCAAAGTTTTTTCACGGATATCTTTATCGTAGAACATTGCGTAATGTGCCTCCTTGAACCAGAGAAATTTTCGATTTTGATCTTACAATATAGTCTGTATGTGGTCACATAATGTGAATAATCGTCGCTTTTTGTCTTCCTATCCCTTTATCGGTCGTGTACACGACATGCTTCATGGTGTGTTACCGGAAAAGGTGTAAGTGAAGTGTCGTGTTGTCTTCACTTCACGATTCAAAGTGTTCACAAATCTCTTTATCGTTGAACATTGCGTATTGTGCCTCTCAGAACCGGAGAAATTTTCAATTTTAATCTTACAATATGGTCTGTTGGTCGCGTAATGTAAATAATCGACGTTTTTTTTGGTCTTCCGATCCCTTTTTCGGTTGTGTACATGGCATGCTTCACGTTGTGTTATCAAAAAAGGTGTAACCGAAGTGTCGTTTTTTATATTCACGATTCAACGTGTATTCAGGGATCCTTTTTTCGATCGTTGAACATTGCGTGCTGTGTCTCCTTGAACCGGAGAAGATTCCGATTTTGATGTTATAATATAGTCTATTTTTGGTCACGTGATATAAACATCGTCGTTTCTTGTCTTTGGATTCAAAGTGTATACATGCATCCCTTTTTCAGTCATTTTACATTGCATGTTTCGGGTTGCGTTTCCGAAAAAGGGGTGAGTGAAGTGTACTAGTAATCCAGGGATCAAAATCGAAAATTTTAATTGTTAGGTAAACTTATGTAGAATATTGCAATAGAAAAGATGGAAGCAAAGCTTTGATACATGTGAATCTCTATGATGTTTGTAACAAAATAGGCATCCACTATCTAAAAGTACATCTCTTATCCCAAATCTTGATCAAAAAAATTCCCCATCTCAAAAAAGGACTTCAATTTCAAGCCCCACTTGCAAGCCTTCTCAAATCCATGTCGTGTCGTGTCAGAACGATCCGAACGAAACATCGCTAACCCCTCATAGTATGCAAGACAACACCTTGGTCAAGATGAATGTGTAAACAACAGCAAAAGTTGCACCAGCAGGAATGGTAACAGCCCAAGAAGTCACAATCTCCCTCACCGTCTCCGTTCGAACGCTGTTAAGCCCACGAGCAAACCCGACCCCCATCACGGCCTCGACCAGCGTGTGCGTGGCTGAGATGGGGAGGCCGAGCTTCGACGCCACCAGCACCACTGACGCAGCGGCAAACTCCGCCGCAAACCCTCTAGTCGGCGTTAGCTCCATTATCTTCTTCCCGATCGTCGCTATAACGCGATGCCCCCACATCATCAGCCCCGCCACAATCCCGAACCCGCCCCAAGCCAGAACATCGTTCGGAATCACAATCTCGGCCCCAGTCAACCCGCCTTGAAGAATCGACAAAGCGGCCGCCAACGGGCCTATCGCGTTGGAAACGTCGTTCCCTCCGTGAGCAAACCACATGAAGCAAGCCGATAAGATCTGCATGTAGCCGAACACGCCGTAAACTATCTCTAGCTGAGTCCCGGTAGGGCCGGCTACATCGGATAGAAGGCCGAGATTCTTGGTGTGATGGGTTTCCTCCTTCGGCTCGGATTCAGCCTTAGCCGTCTTGATTAGTAGGTGGCCGAGTTGCTTCTGTATAATCCAGCTTACTATAACCGCACCGGCCGTTCCACACACTAGGGCTTGTGCAATAGCGATAGAAACCGTCTTGCTAAGAAGGAATGTTGCGAATGAAATCCCGGTCACTCCTAAAAACACGGCTACCGGCGCTGCTGCAGCGGCTGCTTGGCCCGGGTTTGGAGCGCTGTAGACAAACTAGAAGTAGTGAAAAGGTTAGTACTTTTGCAAGTGTTACTCCCTCCGTCCCGTTAAAGATGATTCATTTTCCTTTTTCGAACGTCCCATTAAAAGTGGCTCAGTCTAAAAAAGACAGAGATTGTATGGACCAAATTTAACCACAAAAAAAATCAAACAATTTACACTACGTAACACCGTTTTCTTAATTTATGTGCCGAAAAGAAACTGGGCCACAAATATCGGGATGTAGAGAGTATGAATGATTTGATTGAATTTAGGGAGAGTTAGGGGAAGAATATACCCTACGGATGAACTTGTAGACGAGGAACGACACCAATGCTCCGACGAGAGGTGAGAGTAGCCATGAGGAAGTTACCCTTGCTAGTGAGCTCCAAAAGACAGCTCCGGTTCCTCCGTAAACAAGGCCGAATCCAACCATGGAGCCGACGATGCAATGTGTGGTCGAAACCGGCCAGCCATAGTGTTATAATCCATGATTTCAGATTTGATCTATGAGCAAAACCTAACCAGATCGAGAAAATGATTGAAGAGCGAAAGGAGAAGATGAGAATTTCATATATCGAAAACTGAAAATTACATCTGAGTTTCTCTATCTTCTTTATTTATACTATTCTTCTCTAACTACCTAACCGACTAGAGTCGTGTAAAACTAAAACAGCTACTTTATTAGTTGCACATGCTTTTATTAATAAGCCGTTCGATCTTCTTGTCACGGATCATCAAAATCCAACGGCACCGATTATTTCCTTTGATACTGAGGGGGTGTTTGCATCAGCTTAACTTTTTCAACTTATAGCTTAATTTAAGGAAAAGCTGTTTTGAGGTGTTTTCAACAGCTTAAATTCGTAAAAATTCTCTACATTTAAGTCAAATAAGTTGAAGTTGATTAAGTTGGTTTTTACCAACTTCTCCAACTTAATGGCATATTTGTAATTTCGGATAAGCTATGATTTGACATTTTACTTATAAATCACAAAATAAGCTACTACAGTATAAATTTTGCAAACACTATTTTTTCAACTTTTCCTGCTTTTAAGCAGTTTTTGCAAACACACCCCAAATTCTCTAATAAGCCACTTTTACCAACTTCTCCTTAATTTAAGCACTTAAAAAAAGCTTAAGCTGTTGCAAACACCCCCTGAATGCCCGCGCATCCTACTGACTTCAGCTGACTCTCCTAACTGACTTTAACTGACCTTCAACCGACTCCATCGCTTCAATCATCAACAGCCCCCCTCAAGATGGAGCCGATGAACATCAAGAAGGCCCATCTTGGATAAAAGCATTCGAAAACGAGGACCAGGTAGAACTTTAGTGAACAGATCAGCTGGCTGCTGAGAAGTAGGAATAGAAAGAGGATTGAGGAAACCAGATTTGTAGCAATCACGAACAATGTGACAGTCAATCTCCAAGTGTTTAGTTCTTTCATGGAAGACTTGGTTCTTGGTAATATGGATGGCAGCAGCATTGTCACAATGAAGCGAAATAGGAAGAGAAATATCAATCTGAAGATCCTTAAGAACATAGGAAAGCCATAAAAGCTCCCTCACCGTAGACCCCATGGCCCTGTATTCGGCTTCAGCAGTGGAGGCAGAGACGGTGGATTGTTTCTTGCAGCGCCATGATACAAGAGAATCACCAATGAAAACACAAAACCCTGTGAGAGAGCGCCTAGTGGTGGGACAAGTTCCCCAGTCTGCATCGGCATAAGCCTTCAAATGAAAAGAATTCGATGTGACCCCAAAAACAGCCCAAGAGATGGACATCCTTTGAGATATTTGAGGACATGGACAACAGCATGCCAATGAGTGGAGCAGGGTTTAGCCACAAACTGACTCAGTTGTTGAGTAGCATGGGTGAGATCAGGTCGTGTGAGGTTAAGATATAAAAGCTACCCCACTAGGCGACGGTATGGTTCTGGATCCTGAAGCAAAGTAGAATCCTGAAAAGACAGATCCACTCCTTAAGGAAAAGGAGTAGAGGCTGGGTGACATCCTAGAAGACCAACATGTTCAAGCATATCCAATACATATTTCCTTTGATTCAAATATAAACCTTGATCTCCTTGTGCAATTTCCATCCCTAGAAAGTCCCGAGCAACACCTAAGTCCTTAATAGTAAACTTCTGATGTAAGTAAGATTTCAAATCTGAGATCAGAGTGAGGGAAGGTCCAACAATTAGGATGTCATCAACATAAACCAAAATAGCAATAAACTGATCTACCATCCCCATAGTAAACAGACAGTTATCATTGGCAGACTGATGAAAACCATAAGCAAAAAGAGCCTTACATAACTCACTATTCCATTCACGGGAGGCTTGCTTCAACCCATACAAACTTTTGACCAGCTTGCAAACCTGTCCAGGTGCAGCTTTAGAATAGCCTTGAGGCGGCAACATGTAAATATCATCTGTAAGAACACCATGCAAAAATGCATTGTTAATATCCACTTGATGAATACTCCATTGATTCTGAGCTGCTAAAGCAAGCAAAACACGAATGGTGACATGCTTAGCAACAGGGGAAAACACCTCTTTATAATCAATACCATATTCTTGTTTGTATCCCTTAGCTACCAACCGAGCTTTAAACCTCTCAATAGTCCCATCAGCATGCAATTTTACTTTATAGACCCATTTCGATCCTATAGCATTCTTACCTTCTGGCAACGCAACCAATTCCCAAGTTTGATTTGCCTCCAAGGCATCCAACTCAACTTTCATGGCTTCAGTCCATTCAACAAATCTGTTGGCCTCTCTATAAGTGGATGGTTCTTGTAAGCTGCTGACTCTGGTAAGGAATGTAGTATATGTAGGTTTGAAAATGGGTGATAGAGAGAAAGGGAAGGTAGGAGGAGTAAGGGAAGATGGAACTGAGGGCAGAGGGGATGGAGTAATGTGGCTAACAAAATCAGCTAGCCAAGTAGGAGGTTTTGTATTCCTTTTTTGTCTGGTAGTGATGTCAGGAATGGTTTGATCAGAAGAGGAAGGATCTGGACAAGTATAAAAAACTGAAGATGTATGTGAAATATCAGAATCTGAATAAGGATTCATAGAATGAGAAGTGGGATTAGCAGAGACATCAGCAGGGGAAATAGAAGTATCAAATTGATCAAAAATGACGAAATCAGGATCAATGGTGGGATTAGGAGAGATATTTCCTGTAGATAAGTCATCAACATCAGAAGAGAAAGGGAAAATATGTGGAAAAATTTTAACATCCCTGGAGATTATAAGCTCCTTACTTTCAAGATCAAGCAAAGTGTACCCTTTGTGATCAGCAGCTAATCCAAGTAAAACACACTTAGACCCCCTTGCATCTAGGGGTGTAACGGTTTGGTTCGGTTCGGTTTCTTATGCATTTTAGGAACCGAACCAAACACATAGAAATGGTTCGGTTCGGTTCGGTCCGATGTTTTTTAAATATTGAAACCGAACCGAACTAAACCGCTTATAAATGGTTTGGTTCGGTTCGGTTTACCGGTTCACCTTTTTATTTTTTATTTTTTAAATCCTAAATAATGCAAGAATAATAGTTTATAGGGTGTCACTCATTCCAAACTCATAAGTATAGAGTTGTTACTCATTTCTCTTCCTTTGTATAGATTAGAATTGATATTAACTTAAATCTAATATCTAAATCCAATGACATTGTCATATAATAAAGACAAATATTAAATAAAAAAATAAAAATAATATATTGGTTCGGTTCGGTTCGAACCGTTCAAAAATTCTTGAAACCGCGAACCGAACCGAATGTAAACGGTTCCTAAAAAAATAAACCGAACCAAACCGCGAAGCCGAACCGAACCACATTTTTCGATTTGGTTTGGTTCGGTTTGATCGGGTTCGTGGTTCGGAGCGGAACCACTTACACCCCTACTTGCATCAAACTTCCTTTTATGAGGGTTTGTGTTGGCTGCAAAAACAAAACATCCAAATGGCTTAAGTAGTGAAAGATCAGCTATCTTTCCATGAAGACAAAAGAAAGGTGTTTGCCATTTTAGCACAGAACTAGGCAATCGATTAAGTATCCATGTAGCAGTTAAAATAGAGTAGGGCCAAAAAATTTCTGGTAATTGGCTTTGGAACATTAAAGCTCGTGCCACTTCCAATAAAGATCTGTGTTTTCTTTCAACTATACCGTTTTGTTGAGGAGTGTATACGCAACTTTTGATGTGAATAACTCCCCTCGATTGGAACAGCCTCTGAGTATGTTGGTTAACAAATTCGGTTCCATTGTCAGTTTGGATCTTCTTTATCTTTTTCCCATACTAAGTCTCAACCATTCTGAAGAAGTTGTCCAAGAGTTGATGTACCTGTGTTTTGAACTGTAGGAGATATGTCCAGGTGGTCCTGTTATAATCTTCAATAATTGTCAGAACAAAAGTAGTGTTAGTAAAATTTTCAATGTTGCAGAGCCCCCATAGGTCTGCATGAACCAAATCAAACAGCGCACTACTCCTTTGTGTAATATTTGGAAAATGATCTCTACACTGCTTGGCTCGATGGCAAATTGCACAAGACTTAAAGCTTCATGTGCTTCCTTTTCACATAATCCTGCTAACTGTGGCAGGTGTTTGAGAGTTGTATAAGAAGCATGCCCCAATTTAATATGCCAGTCCAGGATAGGGATGGCAAAATGGCAGGTCGGGTCCGGGTATTATACTACCCGGACCCGCCCCGCGCAACGGACCCGTGGACCCGCCCCGCCCCGTGGACCCGTACGGGTCTGCTCCTTTGGCCCCGGAACCGGACCCGCACGGGGCGGGTCCTACCCGCCCTGCCCCGCAATTTTTTTTTGCTCCTCATTAATACAAAAACATTATTCACTACGAACTAATCAAGTTGCAAAACCTGTTATCGTCAATACTACTACAACAAACATAAAACAAACACAATTTCATATGTTCGAATATTCCCAAATAAACAAAATACAAATCATAAAGTCATAAAGATGTCCATATCCTCATAGATAGATAATTACAATTTGAATATAGTATATTGAATTCTAGAAAATTAATATTTATATTTTATAAGCTAATTTTTTGTTAGATGTATTATTTTTTTTATTTTAGTATGTCATATTCTTATATATAACTATACATGTAAAATATTAACAAATGTGAACATTAGCTCAAACGGCATAAGTGTATATAAAGAAATTATTGATGCGGGGTTCGAATCTCACAAGTAACACTTTTACACATCTAAATTCTAATTTGTTACGGGGCGGGTCCGGGGCGGGTCTATACGGGTCCTACGGGCGGGTCTAAACGGGGGCGGGGCGGGTCCGCGGCCGGAACCGGAACCGCCCCGGACCCGGTACGGGTCGGGTCCGGAACCACCCCACACTCGTACGGGGCGGGTATTACCCGCCCCATTACGTGCGGGTCCAGGTCGGGTCCGACGGGTCCGGGTCCTTTTGTCATCCCTAGTCCAGGATACTTTCACTCTTAGAATGACAAACTGAATTGACCTGCTGTAGACCGCCATCTGGATTTAGGATAAACAATCGTCCTATAGCCTCCCCCATTCCTAGAATGTGATCATTACTCAACTTCTGGATAAGGCAGTGTGATGGGTAGAACACACATTTTAGCTGCAAATCATTGTTGAGTTGATATGTAGAAATCAAATTGTGAGTAAACTCAGGTACATACAACACTTCTTCCAAAACAAGATCAGCATTTAGATGAACCTTTCCTGACTTATAGATTGTCCATGCGGAACCATTGGGTAAAAAAAATCCCTTGTGGTCTGCATGCAGTTATGTATATCAACCATTAACTCCTCATTACAACAGATATGCGCGCTTGCCCCAGAGTCCATAATCCACACTCTTTCCTTTCTTAGATCTCCAAAAATGTTGAAAGCACAATGCCTTTCCATTTAGTTTAATGGAGTATAGGTCTCCACATGGTTGGCAAAATTCAGTTTCCCTAGTCCCTTGAGATTATTCAAAGCTCCTTCAAAATCAGACATAAGTTGACCAACATTAGACTGACCTCCATTCCCATCATTCGATACCAAAGTTTCTGCTTGAGCAACATAGTTAACCTGACCTTTTCCTTTCTGATCCTTTAGTTTTTGAAACCATTCCGGCACACCATGAAGTTTAAAACACTCAGATTTCTCATGCCCCATTTTCTCACAATGAGAACACTTGAGACATTTCCTGTCCTCCTTACTAAGTCTAGGTCTAAAACCTCCTGACTTCTCCTTCATTGGGTTCATCTGACCCCCTTTATATCCAACATTCATAACAGTTTGTTCAGGAGCCATATATGGCTGAACAGAGTCCTGAATGTTTGCAACATGCATAGCATTCTGCTCAGTTATATGAGTATGAGAGGAAGAAACCTGTCTCTGACTTTCATCTTGCACTAGCATGGCATATGCTCTAGTTACAGTAGGTAGTGGCTCCATTAGAAGGATTTGAGACCGAACATTATCATAGGTATCATTTAAACCAAGCAAAAACTGCATAAGTTTTTCTCCTTCATTGACTGTATTAAGCCTCAACTCAGCATTACAAGTACAAGCAGCAGCTGCTGTACAATTACATCCAGTAGGGGGCACTAGTAATTTTAACTCATCCCAGACCATGTTCAAGTGATTATAGTACATAAGCACCGATTGGTTTCCTTGCACATAGTTAGATAGGTCCTTCTTCAGTTTAAAAATCTTAGGACCATTACTTTGGTCAAAACGCCTTTTCAATTCCTCCCAAAGTTGATTAGAATTTTCCATTAGTAGAAAAAACTCACATAAATGTGGAGCTATACAGTTCGTAATCCATGAAGTAACATGAAAATCAGCTTGCTCCCATACGCTATGATCAGGATGATTTTCAGGTGGTTTAGGAATAGTACCTTCTATGAAGGCTAATTTGTTTCGTCCAGCTAGCGCGCGACGCACAGCTCTGCTCCATGCGTAATAATTGCTTCCGGTGAGCATCGCACTCACCAGCTTTAATCCGGCATGATCATGCGGATTTAAGGTGTAAACATCACTTCCACGGTTCGCCATAGTAGTAGGTGATGGAGATGCTTCACGCCTTTGATTTCCTTTCCGATTTCGTTGCGTTCTTCCGGTATGAGAATGAGCACCACCGGTACTGCTTTCTCCTAATTCTTCGTCTGCAAGGATGTTCCAGTCAAAGCGGAACTCTTTTACCATTAGCACTGCTCTGATACCATGTTATAATCCATGATTTCAGATTTGATCTATGAGCAAAACCTAACCAGATCGAGAAAATGATTGAAGAGCGAAAGGAGAAGATGAGAATTTCATATATCGAAAACTAAAAATTACATCATAGTTTCTCTATCTTCTTTATTTATACTATTCTTCTCTAACTACCTAACCGACTAGAGTCGTGTAAAAGTAAAACAACTACTTTATTAGTTGCACACGCTTTTATTAATAAGCCGTCCGATCTTCTTGTCACGGATCATCAAAATCCAACGGCACCGATTATTTCCTTTGATACTGAATGCCCGCGCATCCTACTGACTTCCAACTGACTTCAGCTGACTCTCCTAACTGACTTTAACTGACCTTCAACCGACTCCATCGCTTCAATCATCAACACATAGTATGATGCAACCTAGAGCAGAAGATTTAAATTCAGAAACCCTATTGGAATAGATAACGGATTGTAATGGAGAGTTGGAGACATTCTTGATGTTTCACATTATGTTTTAATGAGGGTTTATAATTTGATGATTGTAGTAAAAAGACAGCAACAGAAACATCGAATGCAAGAATAATTTCATAATTCATAGCCAAAAGTTTTGTGGTGCCAAGAATTGAGAAATATTGTAGGGTGGCATTACAAGTGAAGTACGGGAATATGATTGTGACACGTAAGAAGTGCAATGCATGAGGGTACAAATTGTGATCCACGGCTCTAAATTTACACTCTCTCCGTCTCAATTATAATGTCCACTTTGCCTTTTGCACGGTTTTAAGGAGATTTGTTAGTTGTGAGTAGAGATGTATAAAAGTGTGGGTCCGTGTAATAATTCGCCAAAAAGGGAAACTGGACATTATATTTGAGACCGCCCAAAATGGAAAACTAGACATTATAATTGGGATGGAAGGAGTATTGACTAATGAACAAACACCCAATAGTTCCTTGCTAGACTTGCGGCTTTTACTCCACATTTTTACACTTTTACGCTCACTTTCTTAATCTCCATGCTCGATTCCAATAGAAAATAAATAATGGGACGGAGGATTACAATTGCAAGACCCAATCTCATGCAATTACTAATGAATCAAAAATCTTGAAAGAAAAAAAAATTAAAAAAATCAGAAAAATGGATGTACACTTGCATCCTAGTATGTTTTTGCACCTATTCCATGATCATTCTCAACCCATCAATTTTAAAAAGTAAAATTCAACACCCAATCTCATGCAATCACCAATGAACCAAAATCTTGAAAAAACTACAACTACAACATTTATTCTCATGCAATTACTAATGAATCAAAACCTTGAAAAAAAAAATCAAGAAAATTCAGAAAAATGGATATTCAAAAAAAAAAAAAAAAAAAAGAATCAAGAAATTTCAGAAAAATGGATTAATCAAAATCTTGAAAAAAAAATCAAAAAAATTGATTTGCACCTGCAGCCAAGTCCCAGCAGCAGCAAGAGAAGAAAGCAGCCCAGCAAAAAGCAAAGTATCCTTCCCTTGAAAAACATTCGCAACCAGAATCCCCTTCTGCATCGTGCTGGTCACGTGAGTCCCCATCAGCAAGGCGCCGGAGAACTCGAGCACCGCCGCCATAACCACCGCCTGCCGCAGCGAAAGCGCGCCGGACCCCACCGACGTCCCCATCGCGTTCGCCACGTCATTCGCCCCAATGTTCCACGCCATGTAGAATCCGAACAGGAGCGTGACGTACGACAAAACCCTGGTCTTGAACCCTAATCCCAGCCCCAGCGACCGCATGAACAGCGGCAGGCAGAGCGCGGGCGGATCCAAGGGGGGGCGCCCGGCGGCGGCGGCGGCGGCCCCCCCCCGAACTCGTGTCGAAACGTGATTTTATATATGTAATTTTTAAGAAATTTCGTATTTCGCCCCGAATGTTCACCCTCTTCTTTATCGAATTTTTAAGTTTCGCCCCCCTCTCTCGTAACGTAATCCTGGATCCGCCCCTGAGAGCGCCGCCGCCGCGATGCAGACGGAGATGGCGGAGGCGGTTCGCGGGGAGACCCCGAAAGCCTCCGCCATCCCGAGCATTTCGCCGCCGTCGCGCGGCTTCGATTTCTCTCCGACGACGTCGTTTTCGCCGCCGTCTTCCGATTCGGCGAAGGAGGAGAAGGCGGCGAGTGGGCGGGAGAAGCCATTGCTCTGCAGCGTTAGAATCGAGAGAGACGATTTGGGGATTGGGTTCAAGATTGGGAATTTCGATCTGGGTCGCCGGAATTCAGCTGAAAAAACAGCAAGATTCTGTTTTCCGATGTGGGATTGAGGATTGTGAAATAGCAGCGGTTGTGGGGTGGAGTTTCGAGTTGGAGAGAGACAGTAGGAGTAACTCAAACTCATGACTAAGAAATGGGATGAGAGAGAAGAGAGAGGGAGAATATGTGGGAATTATTCTGGTAGATTCTTGGCCATGGAATGGAGGGGGAGAGAGAAGAGAGGAGTGTGTGAGAGAGATCAGATGAAGAATCTGCATTTTCTTGAATTTTCAAAAGGTGGAGAAATGGAGAGGGAATTTGGATTTGGTTGGTGGCTTCGCTCCAGTTGGAATGAGTGGTGGAAAGATAAAGACTGGCTTCGTGGTGTTGCCATCACAACAACTATCTGTCTACTAAGAGGGCTCAATGGGCCGGGCTCAAATACTGTTACCTAGGCCCGAATGAATAGTCCGAGAATGATAAATTTTCAATTTTAATCGTGTAATTTGTTCCGAAGAAAATGCGAGGGTCAATGGGCTGGGCTTCAGTACGGTTACCTAGGCCCGAATGACCAGCTCGATAATAAGAAAGTTTTCAATTTTAATAGTATAATGTCTAAAAGAGAACGTGAGGGTTCAAAGGGACGGCCTCAAATACTGTTATCTAGGCCCGAATGATCAGCTCGAGAATGGGAAAATTACAATTTTGATCACTTAATGTCTAAAAGAAAATTCGAGGGCTCAACGGGCCAGGTTCAAATACTGTTGGTCCTAATATTAATTTCCCAACAAATATTGTTCCCTAGGCCCGAATGATTAGTCTGAGAATGAGGAAAATTTTAATCTTGATCATGTAATGTCCAAAAGAAAATACGACTGCTCAACGGGCTAGGCTCGAATACTGTTACATAGGCCCGAATGACCAGCCCGAGAATGAAAAAAAAAATTCCAATTTTTTTCGTATAATGTGTTTTCTATATATCCGTTTTAATTTTGTAATTTTGTTGCGTTCAGTTTGATTATCTTTTATCTTTTCTCAATCTTTTCAAATGTCAAATATTCTAATGAAGGGTTTTTGTTTAATTCTTAGGGTTGTCTCAAGTTTAACAAACAACTCTTGAAAAGATTAGATTCCCTTCATCACCTCAAGAAATGTAATGCTTTCACCCTTTCCTTTTATTTGTTTGACATTCACAATCTTTTCCTATAAAATCACACTTTTTTCTACTTTTCTTGGCTTAATTCGGCGAAAATCATAGAGGATAAAGAGATAGACGATATAGCCGCTACCGAAGTGCGCACTGGAACAGTGGATGGGTGGGTTTTGAACTCATGACCTTCCGGCCACAGGCTACCCACCTTAAGCGCTATGTCATCCCAAGGGGACTTGATTGCCCTTTTCTTTGCATGGGTTATTGCTGTGAAAGCTAGAGCAGAGGAGAGGAGTTGGTGATCGAGATAACGAGGTTGTGAAGAGGATAATCTGACGGTGGAGGTTGTTTAGATCAATCAACCGCATGCCTCTCAATGTTGTTGATGATGCCAATGGTGTCAAAAGGGTGACTCTCTCTCATCCACTTTATGGCTCATCTCTTGAGGTTTGCATATCTCTCTTCTCTCACTAGTATGTTTCTTTCAGACAAGAATGTTTTTTTTTTTGTTTTGAGATTGTCTTGAATAGGTGGTTTTAGATGGTGGGAGGATCGTGTCGTGGAAGAATGATCGACGTGAGGAGCTTCTCTTCGTTAGAAACAAGGTATGTACGTCGATTGAATGCGAAAATTCGTAGTAGAATGGATTAGATCGTATGGGACTCAAATTACTAGTGTTCTTGATTTGTAGTGGATTCAAATTACAAAGTATTCTTGTTTTTGATTATGTGGGATTCAAATTTCAAAGAAGTGTTCTTGATTTTGGTCATGTGGGATTCAAATTTCAAATTAGTGTTCTTGATTTTGATTATGTGGGATTCAAATCTCCAAGAAGTGCTTGATTGATCATGTGGGATTCAAACTTTAAAGAAGTGTTCTTGATTTTGATTATGTGGGATTCAAATCTCAAAGAAGTGTTTCTTGATTTTGATTATGTGGGACTCAAATTTCAAAGAAGTGTTTCTTGATTTTGATTATGTGGGATTCAAATTTCAAAGAAGTGTTTCTTGATTTTGATTATGTGGGATTCAAATTTCAAAGAAGTGTTTCTTGATTTTGATTAAGTGGTGTTGAAATTTCAAATTACTGTTCTTGATTGTGATTATATAGGATTCAAATTTCAAAGTAGAGTTTCTTGATTTTGATTATGTGGGACTCAAGTTTCAAAGTGTTGTTGGTTGCAGAGTACTAATGGGAGATCACATGCAACAATCTTGGGTGGAATATCAATTTGCTTCCTTAAGGTTCTTGATGTTCAATTCTTGATCTTGATCATACATACAAGTCCTAAATTAAACCTTAATTTCATGTCGGAACCAAATCTTGATCAGATTAGCAGTGTGGGACAATTTGAGCAGCACGAGTTTACCAAAAACAGAACATGCCCATTAGATTATGTCCCTAATCTTGATCAAGACTCCAACACCAAGCAATCATCGTTCAACATCTTGCTAAACTCTTCAGACAAAGATAGGTACTAAATCATCATCTTTTCTCCTTTGATAAACGTCGTATTTCTCAAGATAATACGCGTTGTCTTGCAGATTCGAGCTTCGGTTGAAGATCGCCATTAGCCCGGGAAAGCTAACCCTAACGCTTACAGTAAAGAACGTAGGCGATAAGCCCGTTTCGTTTACGTTTGCAGTGAAGAGCTTCTTATCAGTCTCTGATATAAGGTTGTGTTTGATTCTAACTCATGTTTTTTAGTGTATCTTAATTAGTGTACGAAACTTATGAATTCGATTTTTTTTTTGTGTTTTGATCGCGGGTTTTCAAGTGAGGTGCGCGTTGAGGGTTTGGAGACGCTTGATTTCTTGGACAATTTGATGCATAGGGAGAGGTTCACAGAGCAAGCAATGCTCTCACCTTTGATGGAGAGGTAATTAGTTAAAAAGCTTGCTTTAAAAAAAAATTAAAAAATCGGGTTTTTAGTTACACGGTCGTGTCTTAGGTTAACCGCGTCTATCTAAACATGCCCCCCCCCCACAATCGCGGTTATCGATCACGGAAGGAAGAGGACTTTTGTGATGCACAAACAAGGCCTCCCTGATGCTGGTTTGAATCTCGTTAATCTTTGCTCTTTAGGGCAATTTTTCGTGTCGTATCGTGTCGTGTCGTGATATGAGTTTTTATTTTTATTTTTTAAGTGGTCTTTGGTAAGGATGTGTCAAATCATGGAGATGAATATAAGACTATGCTGTCAGTTGATTCAGCTGTGTTTGAGAAGCCAATTGTGCTCGAACCTTTGAAGTTTGAAGAGGTTTTCAAGAGATTAATGATGTCTCTTCAAGCTATTGTAGTGGCCAATTGGATCCAAGGAAGGTAGTTCAATGTGGTAGTAGTTCATGATATTGAATTTAATATACGAATTAACGTACTATATTATGAGATAAAAAAAATCAATTTATGTTAGGATGTGACGAACGAGTTATAAAACTCAACTGAAATAATAACAAAAAATAACACGAAGAGAAAAAGAAATAGGCAGAGATAATTTAACGTGGTTCGGTCAATCGACCTACATCCACGGACGGATATCAATTAGAATTTCTGCATTTTGCTTCCTGTCCTGTAACACAAACAAGGCCCAATTAAGCTCTATTGGGCTCCACATAAGATTGGACATATGCTATCTTATAATTTTTAGTGATAAAAGTTATTAAAAGAAATAAACTGCACATTATGAAATTAATATAAATAAATGGGTTTACAGAGAATCTAAATTTCTAAATTAAAAATTATTATAACCATTTTTATTACATGCATATATTGAGGAAAAGAAGAGTGACTTACCAATATTATTTGTTAATCAAAATCTATTAATTTCAGTATAATAATCAATAATAATTACCAAAATTTAATCAATTTTTATGCTAATTATAGATTAGAAGAGTTTTGTGAAGCTGTCAACTTAGAAATTATCACTTGGGACCCTTCATGAGTTTCTAGAAAAAGATTATTTTATTATTTTTGTGGTCTTATTTAAAATTAAAGATAAGCCTATGTACGAATTAATTACTCTACTAAATACTCTTAAATTTGGATTAACATTATCAGTATCGTATACGATTTTTTTTGGCTTTACCGTATATTAATGTACGGGAGTTAAAGGTATGAAAAACATTGTATTGATATCGTGTCGAACAATTGGACACACCGATTTTTGCTATACGGAATTTGGCTATTAATTTACACAAGTTGATTATTCCCTCCGTCTCATAAAACGTGTCTCCTTTCTATGGGGCACGAAGATTAAGACAATGAGATTATGTGGTGTATATTGTTTGACTTTTTAATTTGTTAATTTTGATCCATATATTATTTGTCTTTTTAAGAAACAAGACACTTTCTATTAGACGGTTCGAAAAGTAAAAGCAAGCGACACTTCATGGGACGAGTGAGTATTAATTACTCCACTTTTTCGAACACGCCCAATTATTACACGCACATAATAAATAGAGTCTGTTTTAGCAGATTCGAAGGCAAACACATGAGAATTTACAGTTACTTCGTGTCTGCATAAAAGACGTAAGTTTTTTCTCAAGATAGTCATACATGAATGACAAGGCAGCCTTGTATTAAATTTAAAAGATAAATTTAAAATTAACCTCTTATTATTACATCTCGAATTTCACTATTAGTGTGAATTTTTTTAGAAGGGACATTGATTTTCTTGTTGGGTTTGCATCAAAATGGGGCCAACAATGTGTTAAATGTATAGATATGGCTCTTGAAGAGAGAGAGAGAGAGAGAGAGAGAGAGAACTGGACCCTTTAAGGAAACGCATGCATGTTTACTTCGATTAAAAGAAGAATCAAATAAAATTTTTCTTTGTAATGAAAAGTGAAGCAAAAACTGTAAAAAAGCAGCAAATACAATTAATGGTTGAAATTAAATTGCATTAGGGTTTATGTCTCATGATCAATTAGGGTTTCACTCGGTCTTTGAGAGGAAAAGTTCGACATATTCCTTACTTTCAAATCGAAATTTCATCTCCGTAAAACTATCATGTGCTCATTTTTTTTTTTTAAATGTCGTGTTATTTTCTCATCAAACTTGAGTGAGATTCGTGAGGAGTCCGAAGGGTGTACAATATCTCTAAGAATACAAGTTTTTTTTTAAAATACTGTATTTTTACTTATTTTTAATGGAACATGTATTATTTTTTACATTTCTCATGTTGTCATTAAAATCTATAGGCCTTAATTCTCTCCCACCCTAATTTTCGAGATTTTTCTAATATGTAATTTAGGTTTCTATTTTAGATATTATTTGTACAAAATATTTGTTTAGGCCATGCACATTATACATTATTTAATTAAACGCACGAGTAATATATGCTGAGCTACTTATCCATAATTGCAATTTTATTATGTAGATATGGATCGACACTTTATCAATAATTTTCTGAAAAAATAAAAATAAACAAACTTAAATTGCAATTCATACCAATGAATTAATGCTCAGCAATTTCTTTAATTTTATAAATACTATCACACTTCAATAATTTATTTCCTCATTTATTGTACTTTAATGCCACGTAGATTATACTAAAATAAAAAACAAATTTTAGAGTCACGTACGTGTGACAAAAAAAAAATCTAATCTAATGAAAGTGTACCTACCCTAATATCTAAATCTAATGAATTTGATGTGAGTTTTAGACAAAACTCACCAAAACATAAAACTTTTATATTGTGATCATTCACATGAAAATGAAATGATAGGTTGAATATAAGATCTTCAGAGTTCAGACCATGTATATTTCATTTTTAAAAATTATTTAAATTGTCAGCTGTAAGGAAATTAATAAAAAGATGTACCAACTGCCTTTTTTTTGGATGACGAGGGTAACCCGCAGCCGCTACCGAAGTGCGCACTGGATAAATCCCGCTCATGTGCAATAACTTGCAAACTAGGCCGGAGAGTTAAACCACCATAGGCTAACTATAGGTGACAGACACACATAACGATTTTAGTAAGATTTAAACTCATGACCTTTCGGTCCCAAACCAAGAGGACATGTACCAACTGCCTTAGTTAACACATGCAGCTGGAAAGTGGAAATTGTAAGGTAACGTCCTTAGAATATTTAAAATCATAGATAATTATAAGAGCACGTTGAAAAATAATTCCACCTCATAATTCATTTTCCATACATTTTTGTCAGGACGTTACTATTCATAATTAATGTCCAATAATTTTCTATTATCTTGCCTGAAATTTAGTGTCTGAGATCTTACTTTCTTATTATTATATTATATTATACAAAGACAATAAAAAAATTGCATCATATAAATAATACAAAAAAACAAATTCTAAAGATTAAAATGACGACACAATCCTTTTATCAAAATAATAATTATTACATGTATGATAATTACTTATTGTCACATATTCATACTTGATCTTTTAAATTATTTAAATTCAATTTGTACACAAGCGAAAACTTCTACAATTTAATTATGAGAGAAGAATATGTAGCATAAGAAATGACGTCTATTACTTAAGTTTAGTTAAACCTCAATAAAGTAATAACTTTGGGATCGAAATAAAATATTCATTTAACGAGGTTATTACTTTATCGAACATTATTTTAGTGCATTGACCCATATCGAGATCGGAAGAAATTATTATCATAGCGAGATTATTACTTTATCGAATATTACTTTACTGAGGTTTAACTGTAGTAAACAACGCATAATATTTTGGCCTCACGTGCACGTACGGTATCGTCTTCCTTAGTTTTCGGCAATGTACATTTTTTTAAACAAATTAAAAGATTGTGTACTGATACTTACGTTTTAAAAATCATGTGAAAAAATAGAATATGACCGTAGTTCGCGTAGTTATAGAATTATAACCCTATTTTCACTACACTTAATTGTATGCATATATATTGTTAAATTAAATAACCCTATTAGTGTGCACATTATTGATTACGTAACTAACTCACATAATTAGGACCAAGATGCAAAAAAATCAAGAATAAATCGTAACTAAAGTACTTAACAATAAACTAATTATCAATTCGATTGTTTTGTCATCTAAATGCATAGGTTTGTGTACGTGGCAATTAACATATATTGTAAATCTATGCAGACTACCCTACTAATTATCTTGTTATGCAAATGTGGAAGTAATGGGAATAAGATTATTATTCATCATTAATTAAGTAATTAAAGAGTTAGGACCAGAGTGATTATGTGATTAGCCTGGACCTTCTAGCTAGGTTTAATTAATGAAGTAGCTAGGTTAGGTTTAATATTTCAAGTTATATTTCCATGACTTCATATAAGCATACTTGATACACATGGATTACAAGAAACAGATGCGGATTCACGGAAAAAACCTTTAAATCACGCAGAATTTTGAATTTTTGTACTATATATTTAGAAATGTTATTATTTTTTCACAATTTTTTTTCGTATTGCAGATTTCGCCTTCTGAATTCTTAATTATGAAGCCGCCTCAGGTGATAATGGAGAGAGATATTTTTTCTCCATTGTTTAGAGTAAATTCATTCGATAATTAACTTGTAAGGAGGTGAAAATAATAGTTAATATTCATGAAGGTAAAAGGTAAATTTATTAATTGTAAATAATTAGTTTTTCTTAGATGCGTCTAATAATCTAGCTAGGTAGATGTTTGCTCCATGCATGGTTTAATATATATAACATACACTTATGGTTTATAATATATTATTAAAAGATTTATCATTACAACAACATATGTTATTACGTCTAATTACCCTTATGGACTTATGGTATAAAAGATACTTCATTCATTCCGCTTGACTTGTCTTGTTTTTCTTTTCGGATTGTCATACTTGACTTGTCTTGTTTTTTAAATTGAAAAATAATTACTATACAAAATTTCGTTTTTTTTTTGGATTGATCACTCATCAACACACAACAATCAATGGGGGACGCAAGATTTTTAGGAAGCGGAGGCAAAATATAACATGCATAATAACATAAAACGTGTTATAGCAAAATATATTGTACAATTAATCCATTAAAAATTAATATGTAATTGGCCTCTATGGTTTGCAGTATTCTGAAACATCTTAATAATATGTGCATTAGTAATAATACTAAATATATCTTTCTCAATATAAATCTCCACATTATTGTCCGTCCATCATCACCCATTGGAGTAGAAGTGCAGAACGTACGTAAATTGAGATTTGAGAATGAGATTTATATTCTCTAATTTATTTTTTAATTGATGGGGGCATAATATGTCACACACAAAATTGAGGAGAGGCAATTGCCTGTTCTTGGCTACATGTAGGTCCGCCACTGTCAACAATCCACCTTAATATTCGTGTTGAAATGAAACAAGACAAATCGGACGAAACGGAAGAGATATTTATTTATATGTGTGTGTACATGTATCATGTATGTATATCCCTACCTTTAGATATAGACATTGACATATCGAATTTATACTAATACAAAATATTTGAATATCTATACTTGAGCTACCTATGCAAAAAAATATTATACAACTAAACTCTCTCTCTCTCTCTCTCTCATCAATGCGTTTTCTTGTTATAAAAACACTAGTCGATCATCTTAAAACAAGCCTCAACGCAGCTTTCAATTACAAACATCATCTTCCCAAACTCAATCATTTCTCAACCCTAAATTTCACACTATATAATTTCAACCATTTTCTTCAAAAATAAATAAATAAATAAAAGATTAATCAATTTTCGTCAATTTTATTAGAGAAAATGGAAGAGGCCTTGAGAAGGCTCAACACCGCCCCAACCAGAGGCGCCGTCAAGCCAACCGCCGGCGCTACAAGGCGGTACGCCGCCGCCAAGAGGTCGCAGAAGGACGCCTTACCCACCCCCAACGGGAACATGCGGTACCGCGGCGTGCGCCGCCGCCCATGGGGCCGCTACGCGGCGGAGATACGCGACCCACAGTCAAAGGAGCGGCGGTGGCTCGGCACCTTCGACACGGCGGAGGAGGCCGCGTGCGCCTACGACTGCGCCGCCCGCGCCATGCGCGGCCTCAAGGCTCGCACCAACTTCGTCTACCCCGCCCAACCCCCCGCCGCCGCCGCGGAGAGTCTCATCACTCCGTTCACCTTCGGGAAGCTGGCGCCTCAGCCGCCGCCGCAGTCCTCGTTCCTCTTCTCGCGCCAATTCCTCAATCATCCCCAATTCGCGAGCCCTAATATCGATTTCAATCGAAACTCCATCAATTCGCATAAATTTCTTCTCCGCGATTACATCACCTCATCAACTCTCACAAATTCCTTCACTCTGAATTCCGATTTCTCGAAAAATCCGTCTTCGTTAACCCTAAACACCTCCAATTTCATGGGCGACGCAACACCTTCTCCGACCACCTTCAACGGCGGCGCAGAGAATCTCGAGATCAAAAATCCTCAAATTTCAGGGAACGATAACTGCATGGATCTCTTCCCAACCGAGAGGTACGATTCCGGCTTACTACACGAAGTTCTAAACGGATTTCTCCCTAACGCCGAGAAAGAGCCGCGGCGGAGCGCAGCCGGCGAGTCTACTCCACCGGCGGCGGCAGCATTTTCCGATGATCCAGGTTTCTCAACTGATTCCGCCGCTCCACAGTCTGGGATTCTGAATCGCACGAGCAATTTCTTCGGATTCGATGATGATTTTGAGGATTCGAACGGATCGAATGGGATTCTAGCTGAGATTTTCAATTATCAAGAATCTGTAAATCTGTTTGAAGCTAATTAGCATGCAGATATGCATGAACAAACTCAACTGTTCATGTTTTTTATTACATTTATCTTGATTTAGGGAATATTATAAAATTTAATTTCTAGTTCAAATGTAAGATTTGATGAGGTTATTTGGTGATATATGTATATTAATTTTTACTTCTCTTATTCTTTAAGATTAATTAATTGCTTAATTCATGTGATTATCACCTCAATTCAACTCCAAATCGGGACGGATCAGAATTAAGAATTTTGGGCGATTTTAAATTGAAATAATAATTTATACAAAAAATTCATAATTTTGCATAATATATGAGTGAGCAGTTCTCATCCGCATGTTCCAAAGACTCGATTGATAGTTCAACTGTTCAACGTTACGAATTACACATGAATTTTTTCGTGAGTTATTATATATAAATGGAATTTATATCAAAAACAATTTACAGCTGTTTGCGGATGATTGGTTGTGTTGCAATCATAGAGGCAGCAAATTAACTCTTGTCTTCAATTGGGGAGAAGTTTTAAAAGAGTGATGATACAATTCTTGCCGGCTGCTTTTATGAGAAATTAACTTATTGCATGGAGTAATATTACTTACATTCATGATGCCCAATAATTTATTATACATAGTTACTAATCTTTTCATAAATATATATTTGTGTCGAGTATGTGGAGTCTGATAATATCTGTCAGAACGATCCATGAAGTGTGCGAGAGTTCGAGGCATATGAGTGTCCCTACGGGTTTGACCGCAATTTGAGGATACGGTCATGATCAGAGGCGGATCCAGCTCGAAAAATTACCTTGGGCTGATCTATTTTTTCGAATTTACCTAGGGCTAACAGTGATATTTGAACAAAAAAAAATGAAATTTATACTACAAAATTCAAAAAAAAATCTGGCACCTTGGGCTGGAGCCCTACCCAACCCATGGGTAGGTCCGCCCCTGGTCATGATCTAACAATTTACTTTTCGCCGTGGTTAGGGTATTTTCGATATTTTAGGGTCGTTTTAATTTTGACAATTTTATACATTCAATGTAGGTTTTACAGTTCGAGCATATAAGTATTATCATTGTAATTATAAACTCATCATCAGAATTCCGAAATGAAAGAAATACAATTCTAACCCGTCTATATAATTATAGGTTTATTTAAAATAAATGTACATATGTATATGTAACGTATATTAATGAATTGAATCATGATATATAAAAATATTATAGAAAAATGGAACTACACACACATAAAACTCATTAAGTCATTAGGCATATATATAAACATCCAATCTATTATATATTTTTATTCTATCAATAGAGCTATCTACCTATCTCAAAGGTGCACGTGTCTTGCGCAATAGTACTAGTAGTATTAATTAATAATTATTTATCAAGTATATAAGGAAATATTTCCCAACAAAATGTATAATTTGGAATACTTTATTGTATAGGTATTCCCAACATGAATAATATCCAATAATTAAAAGAAATTAAAACTAGGCTGGACCATTATAGGTTTGATTAAATGCTAATTAATCAAGATTTTCTGCGTGTTAGCCAGGGCAAAGTACGTACGTCTGCACGATATTATATCATAAACTCATTAAATTGCTCTTAATTATTATATTCCCACCAATTATACGAAGACATCTTACTAGTGGAGGATATAGGAGGCGTGTGGTGGACGTTGTCTCCCCAAACCATTCGGAATCCCGATTTTAATTCTGAAATTGCAAAATTTCACAACCCGTTACTCTTGCTCTTAAATCTATGAGTCAAACAGAAACCCCTCATCTTTGTCTAACCACTTCATCCATAGTGTTAAGTTTCTTCCAAATCATGTGGGAATCAAGAAAAGTATGATCAGACAATCTTTTTCAAGAAAATAATTCAAGAAAATAATACTTTACCCGTCCCACAATTACCTCCACTTTCCTTTTGGGATGTCTCATTGATGCTCCCTTTTCGAAAATAGTAAATTACTCCCTTCATTTCATCTCTTTTTTGCACGAAGATTAAGATGAGTGATTGGTTGTTTATAGATGAGTAGGTCCCATAAAGAAAAAATGAGAGTTTGTATAATAATTATTTTCCTTTAGGAAACGGGACAAATCAAGTGGAACAGTCCGAAAAGAAAAACGAGGCAAGTCGGTGGGATGGAGGGAATATTACAAAGACTTTATTTGAGGACCCCACATCTTTACACATAACCAACAACTCTTCTTAAAAACCCTACTGAAAAGTTTTGGAACAAGAAGTGTGGGACGGAGGGAGTAATTTATAATGTATTTCATTATAATCATAACAAATGGTTTGCTTTAGCTAATGATTACAAAGAATTATGCAAGACTCACATCTTAAACTTACAAAAAGAATTAGGATCTAAGGCAAAGTAATATGTACCCTTGTAAGAAAAGAACCACTTTGAACCTCAATCTCGAACCAAAAAAAATCTCAATTCTTCTCACTTGCACTTCTACTAATAGGCCATAACTTGCTAAACAACCTCTTAGGCGTGCTAGGCATCATGCTTAGAGACTTCATCTTCAAAGATTTAACAACCCCATTAGGCAAATTCTTGCCCAAGTGATCATCATCTTCATCAAGCTTCATTTGCACTGTTGTAACACTAGCCTTTGGTGTTGCTTTGATGTCGTTAGGAACCGCGCTACCCACCCATGCTTGCTCGAAGAAGAGAACTTGCACCACCACCCTTAATGGGAGCAATTCATTTTGTGCAGCATGCATGCATGCTTCCATTGATAGCTTCTTGCAGTCTAGTATTTTGCATAGCCTTTTCTTCTCTCCCTTGTTGAGTTCTTGATGGCCCTACAAAGTTAAAATTAAAATTACTCCATCCGTTCCAATAATATCGTTTTGTATTATAGTTGGGCCGTCCTAATAATGTTGTCTTGTTTCCCGAAAAGGAAATAAGAATAACACTTAGAATCCCTAATAGTCAGATCAGTCAGGCTTCTTAATTTCTGTACGTAAAAGAAATAAGACGGTATAATTGGGACGGAAGGAGAGGTACAAGATTGGTAAATAACAAGAAAGTTGGTTTTTTTTTTTTTAACCTTTAGGTAGATGTCAATGGCTTTGTAGAGATCATCATGACTAGGCCTTGCAAATTGTGGGAGAATTTCTGCAATTGCTATGAATTTAGCCATAGGGAGATTTTTGTCTTTTGCTATCTCTTGCAAATATCCATCCACAAGCTTTGCCACTTTGAGTTTGGATGAATGTGAATATGAAGAGGATCTCCTCCTCTCTTGAAGCTCCAACTCAGCCTCTTCTGCTGACATGGACCTTCGCCTCACCTCCGCCCGATTCTCGCCACTTGGAGGGCTCATAGGGCCCATCGAAACAAACCCTTCTAGTATAGCCATCACGGCATCCACATCATGCACGGTGTCTGATTGGGCCGACGAAGTTTGAGGCAATAAAAGGTCTGCGACTGCGGCTACCTCCAATTGACGACCAACTCTTCTTGCTAGCTCTTCTTTAGTAGATAGTGAGGCTTTTAGTATGTTGGAGGCTTTAAGAAGTTTAAGTAGAAAACTACAAGAAACTGCATTTCTCTCAATTGGTAGTAAACTAACAATTGATTCTAATACCATCCTATCCTTTGAATCATCATCTCTCTCATCACAATCATCAACTCCTTCAACTCCTCTTTGATTGGATTTAGCCAGATTTGGAAGCCAATTTGAGACATAAACCTTCAAAGCATCACCAATGAGATTAGAAGCAACCTTCTTATAAGACTTGATTGCCACTATTACCCTCCAAAAAAGGCCTATTTCAAGATGAACCAAATCTTCACCCCACCACCCTTTAGCCCTAAAATTACACCTCTCCAATCCGTTGCTCGATCCAGACAAGCTCGTCTTGTCCGGACGAGTTAAAACCTTCGAAACAACGGCCTCGATGCACCTTGAGGTTAAACCAAGCTCCTCGGAGAGGAGAGGGAAAGCTTTAGTGGTTTGCAAAGTTACAATTGAGTCCCTCCATCCATGAAGAATGCAAGAATTGAGAAAGACTTCAACTTTGTAGACCAAATTGCCCTTATCAACTTCCTCCGTCATTTGGAGATACTCTGCTGCACATCTTATTGGGACAATGTTGAAGGCACTTAGAGTGATGGTGATGCCGTAGCAGAACTTCGCACATAGCTCGAAAGCCTCCGCGCCACCCGGGAAATCGGGGAGTTTGATGGAGTCATGGCTTTCTAAGCAAAGCCTCTGCAGGGTCAAGCATTTGGAGAGCAAACTGTGGTGGGGAAGTGGGAAAAACACCTAAAAGTGATCAAATTCTATGCAATATACCGTTGATGTATTCAGTGGCGGAGTCAGAATTTTATTTCTACGGATGGTAAATGTTGGCGGCTAAATGACGGGTTGTTGACTAACACATATAATGCTAATATTTAATAATTTTATGAAATATTTTTAAATACTATACAACGAACAAAATGCTAAAAATTAAATATTATATTCATATTTATAATTTTCATTTTCTCTGTCACGACTCACATGTAATGAAAGATCTATAGAGAAAACTTAACTAAAGATGAATTAAGATTTTTGAAAAAAAAATAAAGAATACATTAGCATTGCTGAATAAGGTTTTTGAGAAAAAATAAGGCTTGGTAATTGGATTTAGAATTAAATTAAATTAAAATAACCGAATAATTGGGAATTGAGTTTAAGACTTACCGCTGATTAAAAAAAAGATATTTGAATTAAGAATGTGTGGATTTAGAATTATAATAACTAATAATAAAGAAAATAACAGAATAACTAAAAATAAGTATAACTAAAAGAATTAAAAAAAAAAAAAGTAGCCAGTAGATATTGAAACCGATACCTCATTGTTGAGTGTATACTAAAAGAAATAAAAAAAAATAATAGTGAGAATATAAATCAAGATCTCATTGTGAGCTAAAGTGTTAAAACAACTTCGCATCGGTTTATAATATTAATTATCAAAGTAGCAGAAAATAAATATATTTGAAATTTTGATGAATCGGTTAATCCTATGCTGGCTCTGCTACTGGATGTATCGATGAATTGAAGATTTGGAGATGGATTGTGAGTTTTTTGTTGGTTTTGATGCAATTGGAGAAGCTTAATTCACTTAAAATGAGTATGAGTTTTACCTTGTGGAGTAAATATTTGCTCCCTTTTACTTGGATTATGAGATCACATGAAACAGACCTAAAACAAAGAAAAAACACATGATTGAATCTTGAACCTTAACTGAATCAAACTGTAACAAGATTGGATTTTTGGTGTGAATTCTTGAAGCTAAGGCAAAAGGGATGAAGAATCAGTCATTTTCTTGAATAAATTCAGATGCAATTAAGAGGAAAATGAAAATTTACCTTGCAGCATCTGTGGTGTAGAATGTGTCAGGCTTGGATCCCAGCTTCATGAACTTCATTGCTGAACCTTCTTTCCTACTACTAATCAGTCCAAATCAAGACAACATTTCTGATTCAGACAACAAAATGACAGAAGGAAACTTGCTCTTCACTTTGTTGGAATAATAACAGACAATTCCTCTGACTAGAAAAGGGAAAGAGGGGCTCAGTCCTACTTTAATTTGAGGAAACTTGAAGCTAAAGCAGAAATTTTTTTTAAAAAAATTTAAAAAAAGAAAAAGAAATAGTGCATGAATTCTTGATTGTAATAACTAGCTAGCAGCTACCATATTGATGAAATTTACTTTCTACATAATGAATGAATAGTAGAAAGAAAAAAAAAAAAAAAGAAGTCCAGATAATTAATCAACCACTCCATAAATCCATGTCAATTCACTTCCCCAAATTGACATGGACATTGAAAAGTGAAAACCAAAAAAAAAAAAAAAAAACACTAAAATTTCATCAAAAGAATCCTTAAAAAGATTATTTTTTTTGTTTTAAGGTATGATAAAACTATAATTTCATCACTAGAATTGCACTGATGAACCCAAACACACAGCCTCAAAGTTTTTAAGGTTGTTTTTAGTTCACACATCCTTTTATGGTGGCTGCTTTTCTTCCCAATTTATATACACATACAAGTAGGGGTGTAACGGTTTGGTTCGGTTCGGTTTTTTATGTATTTTAGGAACCGAACCAAACACATAGAAATGGTTCGGTTCGGTTCTATGTGTTTTTAAATATCGGAACCGAACCTAACCGAACTGCTTATAAATGGTTTGGTTCGGTTCATCGGTTCACCTTTTTATTTTTTTATTTATTTTTTAAATCCTAAATAATGCAAGAATAATAGTTTAGAGGATGTCACTCGTTCCGAATTCATAAGTATAAAGTTGTTACTCCTTTCTCTTCCTTTGTATAGATTAGAATTGATCTTAATTTAAATCTAATATCTAAATTCAATAATATTCTCATATAAGAATGACAAATATTAAATTAAAAAATATGATATTGGTTCGATTCGGTTCGAACCGTTCAAAAATTCTTGAAACCGCGAACCGAACCGAATGTAAACGGTTTCTAAAAAAATAAACCGAACCAAACCGCGAAGCCGAACCGAACCATAATTTTCGGTTTGGTTCGGTTCGGTTTGATCGGTTTCGTGGTTCGGAGCGGAACCACTTACACCCCTACATACAAGGGTGAGCCACCGAGAGAGAGAGAGAGAGAGAGAGAGAGAGAGAGAGAGGAGAGAGAGGAGAGTCTTGCTAGCCAAAGGGATTACAATTAGATATAAGGGTCCCAAAGAGTCCCATTATTCTTTAAAGATTGGGCCCTCTTCTTTTTGTCACATCTCATCAACACAAAATTACGCCTCCTAGTTTTACTAACTTGTGGCCAAACTCCATATGGGATAGAGTTGGGAAATTTATTTGGCATTAAATTTGTGGCCACCACTCTAATACTTGTTTGTTGGTGGTATGTGTCTTTACTAATTTGTGTTGTTCTATTTTTATTTTTATTTTTATTTTTAAAAATATTTTTTTGAAGTTGTTGTTTGATAGTTGTAGGGTTAATGTTGTTGATTAGCAATTTTAATAGGGATGGATTCAGAAATGTGAAGGAGTTCTGTATAATCAGATCGAGTTGCTTTGGAATGCGTACATACTTATCAAGAGAAACTAGAGCAAACATGGTCTAGTTTAATTGAGTGGTTTTACACATCCCGACCAATAAGGGCAGATCCAGAAATGTGAGAGGAGACGAACAGTGGAATTTCAAAAAAGGGATGATGAAATAAATAAAAAAATTCAAAAATTATATAGGAAAAATGAGTTTTCGAACAATTTATTAGACGGCAGCATGCACACGTCCTCTTGGATCCGTCTATCCGACTAGCATTAGTCATAGTCATACATTGTCTTGGAAGAAATATAGAGTAGTTGCAATTTTCTAGATTTTGTGTTTTGAATCAATTTGAAAATCATATACTACTATAATATCTTTCTCTCTAGAATTTGTCTGAGGCAGATTTGATTTGTTGTTGTTACTTCACTTTTGAGTTAGATTTGTGCATGCATAATTGCGCCCACACATGCACAAGCTGAAATAGATGTCTAATTGCTACTGTAACAGCGCTGTTCGTTTTCTCCTTTAAGGTTTCGAGTTGTAAACATCCATGATTGGTCTGTGACAGAGTGACAGGTGGTAGTTGGGTTACTGAGTCAACTCAAAATTTAAATCGTGCAACCGTCGCTCTCCCCTTTCTGCTAGATGGGCCACCCGCTATTGGGCCTTTGTGGGCCTCCATTTCTCATGATTGAATTAATTAGATAAGTCTAAAATTAATAATTAGATAAAATAATCAATCATTTAAACGGTAGTGCTATAATTAAAGTAATTATAAAAGGCACATAAGTATTTTGAGACATTAATTTATTTATTTAGGAAACGTGGAAGTTTAAAGACTTTAAAATAATTTGTTTGAGCAAAAAGAAAGATATAAAAGTAATTGTGAACCGGTCGTTTTGTCCGGGAATAAGATAAGCACTGTTGAGTTTTCATGGGATAGCATAGCGATGAAGGTGGGTGGTCCGGAACCGATAAGTCATGAGTTCAAATTCCACTAAAAACGCTATGTGTGTGTCTGTCACCCCGTCACATTAGACCAAAAATTGGAGATGATAATAATTGATAAAATCTCACTTTTTGGATGAATTTGATCGAATTCTAAATTCATTTTGAAAAAAGAAATTAAAAACTGAATTTTAAATTACAAGTGAAAGAATAGTAACTAATCCTAAAAGGCACATAGTACTGACGGATTTGAGAAATCGAATTCTTTAGATATAATTCTAAGACCTTAATTCCAATAGACTTTATTCAAATATCTTATTTGAATTTCACACCAATTTCATCATTTGTCCCTTCTTTATTGAATTTTTAAATGGGGCATTTGCAGCAGAGGCCAAATAGTACCAATTGAAAAGCAAATGTAGCCAACCACTAAAACAAAACACAAATCTAGTCATTTTGTCCTTATACGGCGGTGGGCCGATGGGGGGGCCGATGTGGGAGTCAATCGGCCCTTAATCGGCCCTGATGATTACAGGCGAAATATCCCCATCGGCCGATGGATGTCCGAATTGTTGTTGTCCATCGGCCCTACGCATCGGCCCTACCCATCGGCCGAAAAGAAATGGCCGAAAAGATCCCCATCGGCCGAAAAGAAATGGGCGACGGCCGAACAAGCTATCGGCCGAAGAAGGGCCGAAAAGAGGCCGATTAAGGGTGTATGTCGGCCCTACATCGGCCCTAAGCCCCTCCTTCGAGACATTATTGGACAAGACACTGCAAGACTTTTGCTGCAAATTTCCAATAGGGCCGATTGAGGGCCGACGGGGCCGATCCACGACTTTTTTTGCCGCAAATCAGCTTTATCTGCAGATTTGACTAGTCGAATATTACTTGCACATGCACGAAGTAGAGGGCCGATGGCGGGGCCGATGGGGGCCGATCGGCCCGATTGATATTTCACGTGAAAATTTGTCAGAACAATTCCTTATAAGACGTAGGATAGCCGATTTGGTTGATTCACACCAAATTTTCATCATTCCACTTCCAATCTTCTCAAACAAAATTTGGTTGATAGAAATGACAGATTTTCGATCAATTATTGTGAAATTGAACGGCCAATTCGATGCGAGTCGAATTATGTCTGGGGCATGAGTTCATTGTTTACATTCCTTCAAACAATATTTCTCTCGAATATCTTCGACAAAACATTGATCGGTGGCTCGCCGCTTATTCCCTTCCTTTCAACTACTTCATTTATTATACCGTCGCTTCTCGACGAACCGGCCGGATGATGAAGGCCATTATGGGCCATGATATCGATCTTCCGCGATTGTGCTCTATAGACGTAGAGCCGGTTGTTTTTGTTGTGTATCCCGAAGTGCAAAATCCTCAATTTGGTGTTCGAATCCGAATCAATTTCCCGAAGATAATTATAATTTCGGGGTCCTAATTGCTTTACGGGGCAAGGAAGTAGAAGTAATGATGGCGGACGGGGTCCCCAAAGGAATGTTCGTGTGGAGACGGATTCGGGATGGTGAGACGGACTTGGACTCATCATCCGATGATGATGAGGATGAATATATTCCTTCTGCGCTCGACTAATTGTTCGTTACAAGATTTTGCTTGCATGGATTCGGAGGGAGGGTGGCGTAAGTGAACTTATGTCTTTGCTAGTTCCGGTCAATCGTTCTCGAACAAATGACGAGACCGTACACGACAACACGAAGCGAGCATGCAACCGGCTACTTCTCGTTGTTCCCCTTGATGTATCCGATTCAAGAGCATCGCAGAACCCGATTACGTTGTAGACGGAAGTCCGCAAGTAGGATTGATGTTGAGCTCGAAAGACGAAGTTTATGCTTCGTTGTAGCTCTATTCCATTTGGAAAACGGTGCGGATTTCGTGAGTGCAACGTTCTAGTGCTTCCCGTTTGGAATATTTGTGCGTAAGAAGTGTTGATTGTCCATTCCAGCCTACGGGCATACTCGTAGAGGTCGGACGTGTTGGGAGGTTGTTAGATGGGTTGCGGACCACAACCGCACAACCGATTTATCCGGACTTCGCGAACGAAATGTGAGGTCGAAGGTCGCCGCCGCTTATATAGCCCGTAAAATACGTCATCAAAGCAAGTTAATGAAACCGGCCGATATTCGAGCCGATCTGTTGGATAAATTTGGAATAGAAGCAACCTACGGTGTTGCCCTCCGCGCGCAACGCAGCCTATATCGATGATTTACGGCGGACATGCGGATTCGTTCAAAGAACCGCCAAAATATCTCGCATTTGTTGGAACAAACAAATCCGGGAACATATACGGATCTTGATGTCGGTGAGGATGGTCGTTTCGACATTTATTTATTGCGCTTGGTGTATCGCGAGCCCCCTTGGTTAAGCAACCTCCGGAAGGTAATTGTGGTGGATGGTACCCATTTAAAAGGGAGAAATAGGGGAATATTATTCGTCGCAGCCTACTTGTGATGCGAACGAGCAAATTTTCCCTCTCGCTTTTGGTGTAGGTCCTATTGAAAATGATGTTTCCCGGACGTGGTTTATGATGCGGCGAGAGCCGCATTTCCAACGGATTTACGCTTTAGTGATTGTTTCGCATCAACATAAAAGCATAGCGAATGCGGTAAGAGTGGTTTTCCACGATGCACAACATGGACTTTGTTACTACCATTTATCGAATAAGCTTGCTAGGCACGGTGAGTGGGTTATCCGGTCATTTTATCGAGCAGCTTATGCTTATCGGGCAACAGAATTCCATGACGCCATGAACGCCATCCGTCATGGAAAACCTGCTATTTACGAAAAGCTCATGGAAATCGGATCGGAGAAGTGGTCCCGACTTTTTAGTAAAGGTCGTCGATACAGTTTACTGACATCGAATGCTGCCGAGTCAATAAATTCTCGACCGTTGGAGGCTGAGACGACTACCCATTCTAGCTATGCTCGAGGCAATCCGTCATATGATGAAGTCGTGGTTCGATACACGACGGGTAAAAGCAAGTTCCAGAAACAATCCGTTGACGGAGGCTTCTGAGTTGAGGATGCGGAATGAAGTAGAACTGGCTCGAAGGTTTACAGTTACGCAGGTCACTAACCACAAATACAAGGTCGACGCAGGTGAGCGCCAGTGGAGGGTCAATCTTGTAGACGAAATGTGTGAATGCGGAGTCTGGCAAATTGACTTGTTACCGTGTAGTCACGTTGTCGCCGTTTTGTATCATCGCCGCGAAAATTTGTACAATCATATTAATGATTATTATACGACGGCGACGTGGAAGGCAATATATGCCGGAGTGGTTAATCCCTTGCCTCCTCGAAATGAGTGGGGTGTCCCACCGGAAATAGAGGACATTGTTGTTCTTCCACCAATTATTATGCGGCAAGCCGGACGCCCGAGAAAAAGCCGTCGTCCTTCAGGAGCAGAAGCTAGTACATCTGGTACGCGCCGTAGCAAAAAATGTGGTAACTGTGGAGAAGAAGGTCACACAAGGCGGAGATGCCCTTTATCTAGAACGACAACAAATGATTAAATTTTATTGTCAACGATCGGTTTAATTATTTAGGGTTCATTGATGATCTATCGGTTTAATTTTATTGTCACACAAGGCGGAGATGCCCTTTAATTATCTGAAAAAAATAAAAATAAAGGCCGAAACCCTAAAAGTGCCGATGGTGGTAAACCCATCGGCCCTCCATCGGCCTGGGCTGAAACCCGTCGGGGCCGAAACCCTTCGGGGGCCAACAACCACGGCTCGGCTGTATCGGCCCCAGCCGATAGATGATTTTGTCGGCCTCGGGGCCGATCGGGTTGGGGCCGATAACTAATCGGCCATGTATCGGCCCTGAGGCCGATACATGATTTTCTCGGCCTCAGCCGAGAGGTATAGAATCTCGGCCGAGGCCATGCATAGCTCGGGGCCGATCGGGCCGATAACTAATCGGCCATGTATTGGCCTCAGGGCCGATACATGATTTTCTCGGCCTCGGCCGAGAGGTATAGAATCTCGGCCGAGGCCAGCATAGCTTCGGGGCCGATCGGGCCGATAACTAATCGGCCGTGTATCGCCTCGTGGCCGATAAATGATTTTCTCGGCCTCGGCCGAGAGGTATAGAATCTCGGCCGAGGCCATGCATAGCTCGGGGCCGATCGGATTGGGGCCAATAACTAATCGGCTGTGTATCGGCCTGAGGGCCGATACATGATTTTCTCGGCCTCGGCCGAGAGGTATAGAATCTCCAAAAAAAATGTTACGAAAATTTCCAAAATGTTACAAAATATTACAAAATGTTACAAAATGTTATAAAATTAAATTTACAAAATGTTTCAAAATGTCACCGAATACACTACTCATTGGGAGAGCTAGATCCAAAATCTCCGTAATGGCACTGCTCGAAACATTTCCAAGCCATCCACTCCCGATAGACTCTGACGTTTGATTTCAAATTACCCCATTTCGGAGTAGGGTATCCAGTTATGAGCCGTTCAATTGCCATACACGTATATGGACCACAACTATGCGAATCCTCTTGCTTGAACTGCTCCTTTTGCGGCATCAATACCAACTCAGGAGTCCGAATGCCCGGATGCGTCAGATGGTACTTGTTCATTGTCCAAGAATTAGTAGCCTACCAAAGATCGATTAAAAATAATTAGTAGCCCCAAAAAAATATTAAAAATATTAAAATACGTACATCTAGCAATCGACCGATCGGTTTGCGGAGTGGCCGCAAAACTTCTTTTCGGTACTCATATATATCCTTGTCTCCACGGCGAGTTAAGTGAGTCATACAACTCCAACTTCCATGACTCGATACACAATCCGACATGACCATCCAATGATGGCGGCCAACACCGGAATATAACCTATTAAATAAAACAAATTAGTAAATATTAATAATAATTACAAACTTAGAAAAAACAAAATTGAAAAAATTGTAAAACTTACGAATTTGGCATCGAACCACGGAATCCTATCATCACCAAATGCCGTATCCGCTCCAAAAACGGCATCCATTAAACCCCGATTTGGGATCCGAGTCACAATAATTGACCTCATAACGTTCATGGAAGTCGTTATCGGGCTCAACTATATTGGACGTCCAAGCCGAATGTAAGGACGTCTCGTAAAAAAAAAATATACACATTAGCGGGACAATTAAAAATAAACATAATTTATATTTAAAATATAAAATAAATATATACTTACAAAAACCGACGTAGTCGCTATGACGGTATAGCGTGAATCGGGTGTACACAACACGTCACGTTCTTTGAAATGAAGCCTCTACGGAGATAGCATATGTACAAATCGATCATTGCGTGACCCATGTCATACTTAGGATCCAATAAGTTCTTGAAAAAGCCGTGGGAGAGGTTATCTTTGGGAAAGCAATGACATTGGCCGAAATTTTCATTCCCATGAACTTCTCAAAATCTCTCCTCGATGCGTCTGCGGATCAAACATTCGTGGAGCTCCACTAGGATTTGGGAGACGCTCCAGGTATGGGCTGCAAATAACATTGTATTAAAAAAAATCCTAAATTATATAACTCAAAAAAATGTTTGTACCTCGTTTGCTTTGTACAATTGTGCGCTCCGACGGTTGGCTATGATACACCTGTTGTACATGCTGCGTATCAAATAAGTCATCCACGACCGACTGATGTTGCTGCATTTTGGACAAAAAATCATGGTCAAATGAAATAAAAAATATAAAACGACCGACTTAATTTGAATAGAACAGAAACCTGTACAAGCGGTGGGGACCGTGGAGCCGTATAAGGGAGTGGCTCCCAACGTCTTGGGACCCAAACATTTCGGTCCTCGTACATGCTATGCCGCCCCATATCAACGCGACGATTACCCATTCGAGCAGCCACATCCCACCGGATTTGCATCGCCACTTGTCGTATCTTCCACATCTCTCTCGTGGTTGTTCGCCTACTTCATTCCAATTGGGCCACTCATGTACATTAACCATCCTCCCCCGTGGTGGCTCCGATGGTGCGTATGTCTTCTCATCCAATTCATTACTAATTTCCTCGACATCCCACGAAGAAGCTGGATCGTATGCCTTTACTCTTGTCCTTGCCCTTGCCCCCGAAGATACTTTTTATCAATTTCCCCACTTTTTTGAAGAACTTTTCCTCATTCTCCTTCCAAATGCCGATCCACTTTTTTTCTAATAACTCGGCCTCGCGCCTGAAACCGTTCATCTATCGATCGGATCATTCCTTCATAAGTGGGCAAACTCCAATCTTCATCTCTCCGAGGCCCGGATGACCGACCCTCCGCCGGTGCACGTTTCTTCTTCGATTTTTTCTTACGTGCTACCGGCGGAGGATCCGTAATCGCCCTCTTCATGAATAGGATTCTCTCCAATCACCCGTCTCCGATGTACGGTGGTCGGTCTAGGAAACTCCACACCGATAGGGTTCTCTCCAATCACCCGTCTCCGGTATTCCGATAGCTGCTCCTCGGGAGTGGGCGTAAGAGTCTCAAATGGCGGTGTGTCCATCCTGTTCAAAAAAATTTTAAAAATAGATTATAATACGTTTCATAAAAGTTCATAAATATTTAAAATGTTACTTACCGGCAAGGCAAAGAAAGTAATCCATTCCGTATCTGGTGGCGTGACAAATACCCATTTCACACATCGGGGCATACCACCGTCATTAATAAGGCGTACACACAGACTGGCCAAATCTGGTATCGCCTCATATGCCCAGATCTACAATATGATTAAAGATCGGTACAACTATAAAATATAAAATAAAAAAAAGAATTATAAAATCCAAAATTTGTACCGAAGAGCCCAAACTCGGACCATAAATATTATACTTCGATTTTACGACTTCGACTTCATTCGGTACAAAGCTCATGTAATGCAAGAGAGCATTAGACGTGTATGCTCCCCATGGAAAATCGTTCCACGCGTCTATATCGTCGGCAAGAACCCACATCCAGGTCTCGACCTTCTTCGTGTCGGCAGTGCGAAGAAAAAGCACATCGAGCCAAGACATTGGCCACCTTCAAATAATCGTCTTCAGAGAGGTTGCCGAGCTTGTCATTTTTCCATAAATTTAATAGCTCGCCTCCTGTTACTGGATTCCCTTTTGTGACTCTCATGTACACTCCGGACTCTTCGGGGGCACGAGCTGCCGTCCTATCGAAGGTAGATGCGCCGAAAAATAACCCGATTCACGAGTGCATACTGCATCGTGAAAATCGAATCTCCCGTCCGGATATGTGAAAACGGGCCTCCCCGGCGGTGCTCGCACCTCATAGCACATCAACTCGATGCAAAGCTATGATCGAACTCTTACCCTTCCTCCAAAGAGCAAATGTCCAAACCGTCCGTCTATAAATCGACGAACTAGGTCGGTACCCCCCGTCTAGAAAGACCGTTTTTTATTAGTTCGGGTAGACCATCTCTCCAATATGTCGTGACTTTTGGGTTCTTTTGTCTAACCGATAGTCGGATATAAGCGGGCCGCAAGATTTATCGAAAAACAAATGAATTACCGAAACGAGAATAATTAAGGGCCGATGGACAGGCCGATTTTACTTTTATTCGGCCTTAATGTTTTAGTGGCCGAAGGTATACCTTCGGGCCGAAGTAGGGGCCGATTTTACTTTTATTCGACCATTCGGGGCTGAATTTTATTCGTCGGCCCGGGGCCGAAGCCTAAGCCCCGAAGGCCGCCGGGCCGATGCATCGAGGCACAATTGTTCGGCCATTAAGGGCCGAATTTCATTCGGCCGGGACGGGGGCCGGAGCGTAAGGCTCCAAGTGCGGCCGTGGCCGATTCCTCGAGGCCGAATAGAATCGAATGGCCGAATCGGCCGATCGGGGCCGAATGGCCGATCGGGGCCGTTCAATTATAGATCGGGGCCGAATGGCCGATCGGCCCGGCCGGGGGCCGAAGAATATGCCACGAAACCCGGTCGGGCCGGAATCTCCACCGCCCGGACGGGCATAATTCAAGCCGCCATAGTCAGGGCCGATGGAGTTATTCTTCATCGGCCCCGAAATCGGCCCTCCAATCGGCCCCCGATTCAAGAATTTTGCACAAATTAAACACTACAATTCTCTCCAAATTCTCCACAATTTCATCAATACATGGACATTACAATGTCAACCCAACCATATTTCAACCTAAATTTCGTCATGAATGAAAAACAAACAAAATCATGCAATAAATTACTTACCTCAATTTCGCCGGAAGACATTGAGAGCGGCGGATGTATCGTTCGACGGCGGCGACGACCGGCGTTGGCGTCGATTTCCGGCGCGGAGACCGAGCGGCGGCAACGAGCGGCGGCGAGAGGGAGGAAGTGGTGAGAAATTGTAAAAACTGTTTGTCTACGGTTTTTAATCTATCGGCCCTCCATTATTGAAACTCGGGGCCGATGGTTGGGCCGATGGGGGGCCGATGAGTATCGGCCCTCAATTAAAACAAACGGTTTCGGCCCTCAGTAAATTTCGGCCGTTACATAACGGCTACTTAAGCGTCAGGGCCGATATCTCGGCCGAATAAGTAAGGCCGATAGATCGGCCATATATTTATTTTTTTTACTTAATTATTAAAAATAAATGTTTGTAAATTAAGTTTATTATTTTTCGAGGGCCGATGTCACGGCTCAATAGGGGCCGATCAAAATCGGCCCTTCAATTATAGACATTTTTCTTGTTTTCGGCCGACTGGGGCCGATAGGTCGGCCGATCACGATCGGCCCTTTCTCTCTATATAATCGGCCGCAATCGGCCCTCAGAATGTTAATCGGCCCTCATCGGCCCTCCATCGGCCAGCACCCACAAGAAGACAAAATGGCTAGATTTGTGTTTTGATTTTTAGGATGGCTACATATGTTCTTTTTTTTTCATTTTGGCTAACAGAGCACATTTCCACTTTTTAAATTCCCCCCTCCTCCCTAGTAAGACTAAGAATAACGCTGACCATTCTAAACACCTAATCACCCTACTATTTTAATATTTAATTAATTTATCTTTTATTCTTATACTTTATTTTCTTTCAATCCAACCATCTCTATTTTTACCATTTATCCCTAACTACCCCCAACAAACTACTCCCTCCGTTCCACCAATCTTGCAACATTTCATTTTCGGGTTGTCCGACCAATCTTGCAACATTACCTAAAATAGAAATAAAATATGTGAATCACATTCACTTAAACAAATGGACCCCACTATTTTTTAATTTTACACCACTACTTTATACATTTACTTACACCCACTACTTTACTTTTACAATGTTGCAAAATTGATGGGACGGAGGGAGTATAATATTATATATTCTAATCATCTTATGTTTATATAATTAGATATTAATATTAATTATTTTAATTTTAAAGGCGTAAAAATTACTTAAATTATAGAAAGAAATAAAAAAAAATTCAAAAGTTGTACAAACTAAAATATGGATCTATGATAATTAAAAAAGAGATAAATTCCTTTATTAAAGAAAAGAATGAGAGAAAATGAGAGAATTTTAAGATGTTAATAAATTTAGAAATATTGAGCTCTATTTATAGAGAATGAAAAATCATGAATTTTTGTATAATTTTTTTTTCCATATAACAAATATTTTTAGATATCATGATTTTTCTATCTAAATAAAAAAAAATATCGAGAGTCAATAGGGTGGCGCCAAGTGGAAACACCCTATTGGTCAAACATGTTGTGACCACTAAGTTACATTTCACCGCTTTTCCCTCCAAGATCAATCATCCTTCTCTCTCCTCATTTGTATAAACATTTTTTTTATTACATACCCTTTTATCTCCTGCGACTATGGCATCAATGTTGCACTAAATGCTTGGAAAGGCCTTAATGAAATAGGCATGAATTTGCATTTGGTCTTATTATTTAGAGATCAAAGCCAATTGTCCATGCGAGTAAAGTGAAAGAGTTAAATGGCCTATAGGTAAGGGGACATTGACAAAATAATTTAACCAAATATGTCTCCCCTCACACACGTGCTATCCGAATTCTCACGTGCCTTCGGTTATTTGGAATTTAAAGAGTATTATTAAGTCAATTTGATAGAATTTGACCCAAAATATATTGTGAACATTATGTTAAACTTTAAGGGCCCATACCCATGTATTTTGTGCCAAAAAAAAAATAAATTGGCCTTGTCTTAAGATCAAAGGTTTTTTTTATTAATATTATAAGGTAGGAAGAAAAGACATGAAACTAACATTTGTAGTGAAATACTAGCATATATGCTAATGGAGAAACATGTGTTTTTTCTCTTGATTGAACAGAATGTTAGGGTGTTTGAACCCTCGAAATGTAACGAACGGGTTCGTGGAACCCAACAGAGACAATAATACAGAGAGAAAAAGAATTATGCACAAAGAATTTAACGTGGTTCGGTCAATAGAACTACATCAACGGGCGGAGGAAGAACAATCCACTAATAAACAAGATAATACAAAACAGGTCTCCGGAATATAGTCATAGGTCCAAAAGCAACCACAAAAATATGGACAATTCGTCTAACCTACTAATCCCATAACACGTGGTTATGATGCATAGAAGCACACCTAAACAATTGGGTAAACCTATCTATATATAGATAATAAGAATGACAACAATTCATTAATTTTCTGATGCGAATATAACTCAAATTGAATTTGAGCCACCAACATAATAATCTCCACCTGGTGAAAACTCTAATTTTCAATCCAACATAACACAATAGGGTTGTTTGATGCTCCCTAGGGGTTTAGGTTATTTTCGATATTTGGAATAGGAGGATCATTGGTCCTACACATAGCATCAAAACTTTCAATTCAATAAGAAGTGATCAACATATTAAGAAGGTTAGGAGTTCGAGTTCCGAAAACTTAGTTTTCTATTAGTTTCATTTCGATTTTTTTCTTATTTTTACGTTGTTTTTAGTTTGGATGTATATTATTTGAAAATTATGCTTTGAACATCACGTAAGATATATTTTTTCTCTATTCCTATGAATTCTTTATATCAAAAGAAAGCACAAAAATTACCAATCCAAAATTGGGATCCACGGAATCTTCATTCTTTGATTCTTTCTTGTAATTTAATTTCTATATTTTAGAATAAGGATAGAGAATATATTCGATTGGACAAAGCGCACGTGAGTTTTCCTAGGTGGAGATTCTGGATAACATTTGACACGTCAGAGTTGAATTTGGATAAACCCTGCCTGTGGTAGGTCAGCAGTCCTCCAAATTCTTCTCTTTTTCCTTTTACTAATTTTCAAGAAAATAAAAAATAATCCCATTAGGATAGCATAACGGTTAAGGTGGGTAGTATGTGGTCGGAAGATCATGAGTTTAAAACCCATCAAGCCCGTTATGTGTGACTGTGGTCGGAAGATCATGGGTTCAAAACTCACCAAGTCCGTTATGTGTGAGTCCGTCACCTATAGTTAGCCTAGATAGTTGAACCCTCCTGTATTGTTTGCAGGCTAGAGCGGTTTGTGTTGTTTGCTAGAAGTAAGCGACACTTGCGTGAATAAATTGCGAGATTACCTCGTTATCTAAAAAAAATTAATAATAAATTAAAGTTGTCATCCAAAAAAAAAGAAAATAAAAAGTAAATTAAAGCTTTTCTAAATTTGTATTTTGTTATATAAGAAAAATGAAAAGTTGAATTAATCTTGAAATAATTGGGTAATAAAAAAATATTTTTTAATTAGTAAAATTTAATTAAAAAACTACAATTAAACAGATAATTTAGTTATGGTGGGGAGGTAGGTGTGTTTTTCCTTAAAATAACATATTCCGTCTTTTCAATTTCACAAGATTGTCAACACTTTCAAACGCGTAAAGAAAGTGATATTTTTCCGGCAAGATCCGATCTTACCGGATTTGAAAGACGAGGAAATGATCGGTAAGAATTTTTAAGAAAATGACGAACACGTTTGTGTTGTCGTCTTATTTCCCACCCAAAACATTCTTCCACAAGCGCAAAAAATCCACCCGCGCATATATATAAATCCGTGGATGAATATTCCTCTCCGGTAATCTTCAATCACGGTTGGATAGATCGGAATTTTCATCGCATTTCTTCGTTTCGGCTTATTATGCATAGCGATTCTCCTTCTGTTTGATTATTGATGTATATCTAGTATGAAATTGATATGATTCTGATCAATTGGGGAAATTAGGGTTTGTAGATTTGTTCGAAGGTTATGTTTTTCTATAGGATTGATGTATATATATGAAATTGATGTGATTCTGATCAATTGGGGAAATTAGGTTTTGTAGATTTGTTTTAGGTTTTTTCCTTTCTATAGGATTGAATCGAATTAGGGTTCTTAACTATAAAATAGGGGAAGAAAAGGGGGAGAAAATGAGTTTAGGTGCTGCTGAGGAAGAATCAACCGGAGATGAAATCCACATCCCTGCAGATATAGACTGGGAAATGTTGGATAAATCCAAGTTCTTCTTCCTCGGAGCAGGCCTATTCTCCGCTGTATCGGCTGCTCTGTATCCGATGGTGGTGCTCAAAACCCGCCAGCAGGTATCCCAATCGCGCGTCTCCAGCATTGGAACCGGATTCTGGATCATGAGATGCGAGGGTTTTCGCGGGTTGTATAGAGGATTCGGTACTTCCTTAACCGGAACCATCCCCGCTCGAGCTTTATACATGGCGGCTCTCGAGATTACTAAGAGCCATGTAGGGAATACTGCTACTAGGCTTGGATTCAGTGAGGCTGGTGCAGGTGCACTAGCCAATGCTGCTGCAGGGTTGAGCGCTTCAATGGCGGCTCAAGTCGTGTGGACGCCCGTTGATGTGATTAGCCAACGGTTGATGGCACAAGGAGGAGGAGGAGGGTGTAGATACGTTAACGGTGTGGATGCGTTCGGGAAGATCTTGAAGGCAGATGGGGTAAAGGGTTTGTACCGAGGGTTTGGGATCTCGATCTTGACTTACGCACCGACGAACGCGGTTTGGTGGGGCTCGTATTCGTTAGTGCAGAGGCTGGTTTGGAGTGGGGTGGGGTGTTTAGTGAGCAAGAATGGTGAAGTTTTGAGGCCGGACGGGAAGAGTGTGATGGCGGTGCAAGGAGTCAGCGCGGCCGTGGCTGGAGGGATGTCGGCCCTAATCACGATGCCGTTGGATACGATCAAAACGCGGCTGCAGGTGTTGGATGGGGAGGAGAATGGGAGGAAAGGGCCGAGCTTGGGGCAGACGGTGAGGAGCCTTGTTAGGGAGGGTGGGTGGACTGCTTGCTACCGAGGGTTGGGACCGAGGTGTGCTTCGATGTCCGTTTCTGCAACGACGATGATCACGACGTACGAGTTCTTGAAACGGATGTCGGCGAAGGATCAAGTTCTAACGTGATGAGAGAGAGAGAGAGAGAGAGAGAGAGAGAGAGAGAGAGAGAGAGGAGAATAAGGGTTGGCTGTTTAGTTTGGTTTTTTTGGTTCTAACTTTGTGTTGATGTTGTGTTCAATTTTCTTGTTTGTAAATATTTTTGTACTTGTGTTTAGGGTTCACATGAATGAGGCGATTGATGTGTAACACGTCTCATTTGTATGGTATTATGAAATGCAAAGTTTGGTGAAACTTCAAGCCTTTAAAGTATACTTCAAAACTTTAACGTATCGTGTTAGATACTTGTACAAGACCCATCATTCCAATCATCATATTCGATACTTTGCGGGACACGTCACATTTAATTCTAATCGAAATAAGGGATAAAAGCTTTAAAGTCAGTTAAACCTTTTTAAAATAATAATATTGAGACTGGGAAAAAATAGTATTTATTTAACAGAATTATTACTTTTTCGAACATTATTTTGATCTAAGTCGAGAATAGAAAAAATTATTATTTTACAGATGATTATTACTCATTCAAACATTACTTTATTGAAATTTATCTGTATAGCAACGATTGGGCACTTGACTATGTTCTTCGTCAATTAATCGCAAATCGATAATTGATCGAAATCGGAGAAAAAGATAGGTTTCTAGACCAAACTCCATTATAGAAGATTAATATACACCAAAAGAAATCATACAATATCCATATCCAACCTAAGGAGGGAGAAAAAGCAAGAGCTTTTTCACAACATCATGAAAGATTCAAATCCTATTAGAAGAATTCCAAGTAAGCCTACAACAACAAATTATAACAAAACATACCCAAGAAATTAAAACCAAATCCTCCAACCATCATCACTCACAGATTAGGCCTTGCTGTGGATGGATTATCATCAACTGCAGCTAGCTAGGGGCGAGCCCTCTTGTTGCTGCAGGCAGGGCATTTGTACTGCTTGATATGCTCGGCTCTAGCCGGCGTTATCTTCACGCATTTCCCGTGAAACCACTTCTCACACATGTCGCAGCAGATCCAGAACTCGTCGGATGCATAGTTCTCCCCACACGCCCCGCATAGCGTATCCCCGTGCTCGTCCTCATCTTCCTCGTCTACTAATCCCTCGTCATCTTCGTCCTTCGGTTGTGGCTTTGGAGTCAGTGTTGGAGTCTCGGGCCGCTGTCATCACGAGCAAAATGATATTAATATCAAGAATTTGATGGATGATGTCTGAGTTGCCTTTTAAGGTGGTAAGGATGGACAAAGATTAAAGAACATGTAAAAATTTCGTACCGATTTGGGGTTAGATTTCAATTTCGTGGTGCTGTGGTTCGAGACTGAGGATTTCTCTTTAGGTGTTTTTTCAGCAGCGCCGGTTACAACTTCAAACACAGTAGGTAGATCGTTGATCATGTTGAAGAGGCGCTTCCTGCACCAAGAAACAAACTTCATAACATAAACATAAACTCGTAAAAAGAAACTACTCCCTCCGTCCCGCTTGACTTGTCTTGTTTTCTTTTTCGGGTTGTCCCGCTTGACTTGTCTTGCTTCTTAAAATAGAAAATAATTACTACACAAACTCTCACTTTTTCTTTGTGGGGGCGGGACCTACCTCTCTACATACAACTAACCACTCATCATAATCTCCGTGCCGAAAAGAAACAAGATAAGTCGGGCGGGACGGAGGGAGTACAAAGAATTGCTACTAGTGAGAAAGCATAGCCAAAGAGATAGAATGGGAGACCTATCGGCTCTATCAAATCCAAACCGAGCACCAAAGTAGAAGGAAACGGCGAGCAACCATGCATCACTGTGGACAGCAACAAGAGATAGCCAGTCTTTTTCTTGCATCCCGTCCCGAGCAAAGTTGATGCCTAGAGCAGGCTCAGGGAGTTCCGGGGGCACTTCTTCAGCGGGTAGATTGACCTCCCACTGCTCACTAGGGAACCCATACAAGCACAAGTTCTCCTTTTCTAAAAGTACGAAATTACATAAACAACATTAACTGCAGTAAACACACACGAGGACACGAAACGTGACATAGTTAGACGAACTACCATCTAACGCAGAACAAGAATGACTTCCATATGCAAAAGTACCACTTCCAATATCAATAAATTTGACACAAATGGAAGTCAATAAGCACTAATCGTAGATAACGCAACCACAATTTCGAAGGTTCTAGTAATTGTGAGACGGTATAAACCTTACTGATGCGTATCAACGAACTTTAAGCAGATATGGATAGAAGTCTTCAACACACTTAATGCAATCCTTCATGGATATTGTATGACGATAGATACCGCAGATAATCTTTCTTAGGTAACAGATTTTTATGATAAACAGAATCGAAATGGATTACTAATCAAACCAAACGAAAAACAACAGATGAATTTAAAACCGAGTGCTTATACATCTCCACATCCTTCAGTAAGAAATACAAAATTCTCATCTGCAATGTTTAGGGTTTAGAACGAAAGGGCCCCCAATTACCTAACTAATTCACTCTCAATTTCAAAGCAAATTGCAGCCAACAAGCTGAAAATCACATCTGCGGATAACTCAAGAACAAATCAAAAACATGAAATTTACTTCATAAAACGCTCTCCCCGCACAGAATTAAGAAAATCTTAAGCCGTTCGGTCAACACGAAAACATGAAATCAGCAAATCCACAATAAATGATTTAAAAAAACAAAAAACCATACCAGGAGCGCACTGCTGGTAAAACTCTTCAACATCTGCAAGCGAAAAAAAGGAAAAATCCACCGTCAAAGGAAATCGACAAAAAAAATGCAGACCCCTAAAATTGTTGAAGAAAAAACAAACGAGAAGGAAGAAACCTGTAGTGAGAGCTTTGATAATTCCAGCTCTTCTGCCTTTAAAATCCCTAACAACTTCTTCGACAGTTTGAGGGTTGTAGCCTGCCTCCATCTCTATTTCTCCGAGCTCAAATTCAAAACAACAATGAATTGCAGAATTCACCAAAAAAAAAAGTCTGTACTAGTTAATTTGGTAAGGGATAATAAATTATAAACGTAATTTGAGCGAGACGAGGAAAGAGAGAGAGGGAATTTGAGAGAGAGAGAGAGAGAGAGAAAGGAATAGGATGGAATGATGTAGCGGATTTGAATCTAATGAAGACGGACGGGTTTAACTATATTTGAGAGTTCAATCATGAGTCCGACAACCCCTATAACTAAACTAACTTCTCTATTTTTTATTTTCTTTTAAATATTCCTTTTGTAGATAATACTACTATGTTTTATTTTGTTTTAAATATTTCTTTTATTTCATTTCATTTCTTTTTTATATAAGATTTTATCATTTTAGGAAACGGGATAAAAAAACTATGACATTAGCTATAAGATTTTATCATTTTAGAGGATGGGATAAGAAAAATATGACAAGAACCATAGGATGGAGGACTAATAAATACTCAAAATCACGAAATTAAATTCAATTTTGATCCTATAATATAACTTTTATGGATTTTTGATTTCATATTACGTATGTGAACAATTGTCATTTTTTTTTAATCTAGTGTACTCACATATCGCTTTTTACATCACTACTCACACATCCTTTTTTCGATCGCCTGAACATTATACATCTAACAATGTATACCCGTAATACAAATAAATTATCAATAAAATAGGCGATAAAAAAGGGTACGTAATGCCGAAAGACCAAAAACGACATTTTTTCAAAACTTATAAGACCTAAAACGGACATAACGACATTATCCGACCAAAATCGAAAATTTCCTCCAAACTAATCATTAAAGAGCATTTAAACTATGATCCGGTCAACAACCTTGTAAGAACAACAACCAGCATCAAAAGATAAAATGGACAAGAAGAGTAGACTTTCAACACATCAAGCCATATCTATATATATATATATATATATGCAATGCAAATAAAGAAAAGCATATACCAAGAAGAAGTTGAGCCCTAATCAAAGATAAACAAGATCACTTCACTACCAAAGAGGAAAAGAAAACTCCCAATCAGATTCACAGGTTAGGCCAAGCAGTGGATGGATCTAACAGAGCTAAAGATACTACGTGTTGTCGAGACTACGTACGCGCTCTCTTGTTGCTGCTGCTGCACGCGGGGCATTTGTATTGCTTGATGTGCTCGGCTCTAGCAGGCGTGATCTTGACGCACTTGCCGTGGAACCACTTCTCACAAATGTCGCAGCAGATCCAGAACTCGTCCGATGCGTAGTTGTCACCACAAGCACCGCATAGTGTCTCCCCGTGCTCATCCTCGTCCTCCTCGTCTTTTGGCTCCTCGTCTCTAGGCTGTGGCTTTGGGTACTTTGGCTGAGTTTCGGGTGCTCGCTGTCAACAAAAGAGCCAATCAAAATGAAAGAATCAATGGGGCCGTTATGCTCATTAGTGAACTTGTTGAAGAGATGAAATATACTCCCTCCGTCCCACAATTCTTGTTCCATTTCTTTCGGGCGAGATATTTTAAGAGAGTTGTTGGGTGTATGTAGAGACGTGGGGCTCTCAAATAAAGTGTTTGCAATAATTTTCTAATTTTAGGAAATGGAAAAAGAATTGTGGGACGTCCCGAAAAGGAAAGTGGAGCAAGAATTGTGGGCAGAGGGAATATCTTTTTTATCAGAGGTTGAAGCAATCATCAGAAGAAGAAATAGGCGGAAGATTAGGATACATTATGGGTAAATCAAAGTTCCATCGAAGAGAAGCAAATGAAGTGAGTTCGACAGAAAGGAAAACAACTTGGACAAATAATCCTTTTCTTACCAATTTGGAGTTTGATTTGGACTTGCTGTTGCTACTGTGGTTTGAGAGTAGAGATTTTTCTTTATGCTGTTTTTTAGCAGCCCCCGTCACGACTTCAAACACGGTAGGGAGATCGTTGATCATGGTGAAAAGCCGCTTCCTACACCACATAGAGGAGTCAATCAATCATATAGTATAAACCCGAAAAATAAATTCAAGCAAATTATGAACATCATGTTCCTCAACGAATAATTTCAACCGGTCAAGGTTTTCGTAGAAAGGGTTATCTTCATCCGTTTGAAGACCCTACCACGAAGCAAAACAGAAACACATACCATACAAAAGCTTATAAAGATAAGGATCAGAACTAATGCTTGAAGTTCAAGACTTTTTAGTTTCTAACAGTGACATCCACTTGGAATGATTATAATGAGAAATACTCAAAAAGAGAATGGGGTACCTGTCAGCTTTGTCAAATCCAAATCGAGCACCGAAGTAGAAGGAAACAGCAAGTAACCACGCATCACTGTGGACAGCAACTAGAGATAGCCAGTCCTTTTCTTGCATACCGTCCCTCGCAAAGTTGATGCCCAAAACAGGCTCAGGCAGCTCCGGAGGTACTTCTTCAGCGGGTAAATTTACCTCCCATTGCTCGCTAGGAAACCCGTACAAGCACAAATTCTCCTTCTCTGGAAAAGGAATGAATCGCATGATTAATATCAACTGCACAAGGCACATTTGGAGGCAAGAAAATTAACAGAATTAGTTTCTAACCAAAACAAAAAACTTCTAACTGCAACGATACAACTGTGGATGCCAATAGTGATGGAAACTAATAGCAATTGGGTCGTGTTTCTGCCAAGTATTTGTAAAGTTTATTTTTGGCTGTGGAAGTGATGAATTATGATTAGAAGTTAGTAGAAGTCATGTATAAAGCAAACATCACTGAATGGTGGGAGTTACACATTGGTCATCAAGTGATAGGTAAAAGTGTTATCAATTGTCCTCTTCTAACCAAATGACAAATGGATGGGATTGAATTACAATGTTTTGTTTGTGTGTTTCAGCAGTTTCCGGATCCACGGGAACACAAGTTCAGCACCATCTTCAGGATTAATAAGGAAGAGGGATGACAGTGACCAAACGAATACAGGAAAAGGGCATAAAATGCAACTCTTAACTTATCAAGACCTAATGGAAAGGAAAAACAAAGGGGGTAAAGTTTCACAAGCAGAAAAAATTACCCTTTACATCAGTTATCGGAGAAGCAGTTGAGATCGGTGATCTTGATAGGCAACAAACAATTGAAATGAGTAAGATGAAGTAGTAGTTGCAGAAGTAGATGAAAATAATGAGCATTAAGTTTCCAAATGCTGCATAGAGAATGCCTAAAGAGCACCCGACACGAAGCTGGCTTCCACATTAGTGTGAGGCTAGGATGGCCATGAGGTGACAAAGAGGACAGGTTTTGTAAGCAGTTACCATGGTTTAAAAATACCATTGATTCCTAGGAATAATTCCTGTTTCGGTTCCATTCCCTACAAAAACGAATCAAAAGCTACGAATCGATCTTGGCCACTGATTCTTACACATCAGTCAAAGATTCCCGACTCAAATGCTTGCTATTCGAATCCCATTCTAGGCAGGAATCTCTTTTTATTACATTGTTAAAAAAAATCAATTATAATCTTTCAAATCTTTATCGATTAATACTGTACTTATATTTATATCTCTTATAAACTCTATAAATTACATGAATTTAGTAGAACTTTTTACCTTTCATCGCCTTTTTTGCAATTGAGCTACGGTGTATAAGGGAGTAGGAGTAGTGGTTAGTTCATAGAGCTTTAATAGATGTTACTTTAGTATTTTTCAAGAAAGTAGGTGGGTGGTATTGCGGTTCAAACTTAAATTCCTAATTATTTTTGGCTTGGTTAGTGGCTCATTGATACTTACATATGCATCCGCATTGGTACTTACGTTCTGCGATACCATAGAAAAACGTATCGATTCCCGAATTAGATTTTAAAACATTGGTTACATGGATTGATATTATCTTGGATGCATAGGTGTTGGATTCAGGAGCTCTGATGGATTTCAGGGTGACTTAAGGTTTAAAAAAAAAAAAAAAAAAATTGCATCACATTACAGGCCAAGCTCTGATGATTTAAGCAGATAGGCCAAACAAATTATGTATACTGCATGCATATACATACACCAAATTCTCAATTCATGACCAAATTGTTGAGACATTTATCCACATAATTGATATTTCAGCCAAACAACACAATTCAATTATCAACAAGAGTATAAACCTGACACCTTCCATTTGCAGTTGAGACATGAAACTGTGGTTCCATATATGATGGCCCCACCTAATAAATTCACTCCCATTTTCGGTGCAGGTTAGCTCAAATCCAGATTTGCAGACATATTATTATGAAAACCAATCGTATGAACAGGAAACTTATGCCAATATTCACTAAATCAAAACAAAATCCCTTCAAGTAGAAGCAACGAATTCATAAAATGTGCATCAAAAGTTTACCCAGACTGGTTAAAGTATTTCACAGATCAAAAGCTGAAGCAACACTAATCCATGTAGAGTTAACTTCAAACCGCACGAATTTTAGAAAATTGAAGAACAAAACATGAAACCAGAAACTAAAATGCTTGAAAAGGTAAATATCAGTTTAACCAAAACAAAGGGAAAACAACCTACCAGGATCGCACTGCTGGTAAAATTCTTCAAAATCTGCAAACCGGAAAAAGTAAACGTCAAACCAAATCAACCGAAAATGGAATGAAAGAGAAGAAAACGCAAACACCTAAAAACAACGAAGCAAGTCATTTCACAAACAAAAAATCCGGAAAAAAAAAACATTCGATTTTCGGAAAATGAGATAGAAACCTGCGGTGAGGGCTTTGATGAGTCCAGCTCTTCTACCCTTGAAATCTCTGAACACTTCTTCAACCGTTCGAGGATTGTAGCCTGCCTCCATCTCTTATCTGTCGAGCGAGATTTTGAAACAGAGAAAATGATGGCGAAAACGCAGCAATAAATGCCTGTTGTTTGTTGGGTTTAAGGCGTAGGGGATAACAAACTCAAACAGTTCAATGAATTTGAGAGAGAGAGAGGAGAGAGAGGTGGAGCGGATTTGAATCTAATGAAGATGGACGGGTTTTAACTAAATTTGAGAATTGGGTGATGAGTCCGACAGCCCACAATACATTCTCTATTTTTCCTTCTTTTTTCATCAAATTCAAATTTTAGATTTTAGTTATGTTTTTATTTTTATTTTCATTTTAATTATTTTTCAAATATGAATATAATTTAAAATACTTTGATGAAGTGGGCCTATATATATGGGCCTAATTCAATTATTACATAATTAATTAAGAATGAGATCCGGCCCAATATAAACAATGGTTAAGGGAAACTCGTAGAAGGTATTTGAGGTGCGTACTGAATAATAATTCCATTTTTATGTAATGGTTTGTAAATCACATAAAAAAAATGCAAACTAGCCTATGCTCATGCATAATGGAATTGGTGGAATTTGAAACTGTTACGGTCAGTCACAAAGCAAGCACCCTAACCGTTGTCATCCCAAGATGATTGGTTGAGTCGATTTAAATCAATATTTTACAAAATACAATCTTATTGCAATGGATAAATTAATCTCAAATAATTTTGATTTTTCTTTTTTATGAGGGTAATCTCTAATCGTTATTTCGTTTTCGGAACTTTTGATGCTAGACGAACTTGATAGGTCATGTAGACTTCTCGTAGGATTGACCTTAATTTCTTTTGTAGATGCAAGAAAAGGAGTAATTTTAACTTGAATTAAAGGTAAAAAGAGTGTCAACTTCTTGCATTGTCTTCAACTTTCTTGTCCTAACGAATCTTCCACCAACTCCTCTAGCCCTTCTCAACGCATGAAGATGCCGAGATTCATGCAAATAAGGCTGACACAACAATCAAGAATAAGCATATCAAGAAATAAAGAGGGGCGACGGTAGAATTCAAATTCACGATCATTCAATCGTGAAATCGTCACTCCACTAACCTTTCTGGGTTTATTGGGTTTGTGTTGAAGCTTGGCTCTTTGCCTTCTACGCCGCAAGATGGCTTGATATTGCTTTGCATTGACAAGTATAGGCTCATATGTTGAACAACCAAAAGGAACTAAGATTCTTACAAGAGGGATTGTAGTAGTAATCATCTTTTTTATGCTAAAGATGAACAAGTGACACTTCAATTTATATAGATTCATTACATTTGTGGGCAAGCACTTTTTACTCAAAAAAAAGTCCAAAAGCATCTTTGAAGAATGCAAATTGCAATACAATATAGATATTTAATTATCTATTCATGCATATATATATGACTAAAAATAGAGTTTTTTTTTTGGTTTCATAAATTACTTTAATATTGTGTTAGTGGATTTCACTAGGTATAATATTTATAGCTCTATTGCACGAGATACTTCATAAAACCCGAATGTATCGTGTTGGATATGTGTTACATACTCCGACATGATATGACTATCCAATTATCGTGTCTCATATATTCAAGTATATGTTGCAATTACTTTTATTGAAAAATATAAAAACTACACTTCAAACGCCATGTCTAATTGTCGTGTCGTGTCCTAATCTTTTTAGAAAATACTTGTTTCCTTTGTCTATTCATGTCATATTCCATGTCGCATGTCCCGTGTCCATGCAATATAGGTTTGTAGTATATTTTTTGAGGAGTAGAGTAGGCAATATAGGGTTAGTTTTAAGTGTGTATAGGAATATCTATAGAATCATTAGGAGGAGAAAAGGGGAAGAAAAGTCATGCAAATGGAATAATTGAAATAATATAAAATTGTGTAGTTGCTGAATTAGTTCGTTGCTTTTGAATAAATTAATTTTTGAAGAACCTTTGACATATGATGATATGACAAGTGAATAAAGAGGCAAAAGGAGTGGATATTGTGCAAATTAGGATCAACAAAAAAGGGGTTTGATTATACGAGAAGAAATAATAAAAGACACAATTTGTCCACTTAGTTCGTCTTATGGCGTAAACTAACGCAAACATAGCGACGAGAAGCTGAAAGTGGTAATATACGAATGTAGCCAAACTTACTAAAAATGTAGCTATTTATTATTACTATATACACATAATAGTCAAATAGATTTACTTTTGGGGCAGAAATTATCAATCTCTAAAACGTTCCGTACTTTTCTTATCCGATCAGACAAGAAACACTTAAAAGTGGATGAGCCCGCCTCAGGAACTACCATCGGCCCAGAAACGATGCGATTTCTGACGAAAGTGGCTATTTTGTGTATATAAACTTAAGGCTCGACTGCATTTGTGTTTTTTATAGTGGTTTGGGCTATTTGAGCAAATGCCTCGAGCTGAAATCCATGTTCACAACTTCAACTGCATCTGTTAGTAATTCTAGTAACTGAATCTTGTTCTAAAATTCAAATCACAGATTCTCTCACTAGCAAGCTAGAAAAAAGTAAAACTAGCAGTTCTCATCTATGTTAGAACATCAAGAAAGTTTAGAAAGTGAAGAGAACTAACTCAGCAAGTTGTGAACTAAGGAATAAGTCCTGCTGGCTCAGACAAAAATTTCCCAGCAGCCTTGTAAGAATGTTTATTCCCCAAATATGAACATATGAATGATGTCTATTCAATTAAATTGCCTTTCCTGCAAAAGAAATATAAGGCCGAATACGAATCTCAGTACGAAACCAAGCCCCCTCTATCTCTAATTAGATTAATCAAAATGATCAACAGAGGCATGAGAAGCATAACTGGGATAACTACTTAAACTTTACAAATCAATTCCAATGAACAAAGCTTAAAATTATAGGCTTATGAAGAAAGTGTCGTCGTATCATAAGTAACGTCGAAAACTGGGGAAGTAGAAAGAAGAAAATATTATCTTACATGGGAATACATCGGCATGTAGAAAACTGGCTGAGGTTGTGCTATGTTCATCAGCTGCCCGTACTGCATGAGAACTCATTAAAATTCCGTAGCAATATACTTTACGGGCAGAATCCGAAGTAGAGGTCAGCATAACAAACCTGATATCCATTTGGATGGTAATATTGCTGTGGAATTGGTACAACTACAGCCTGTGGACTAAACATAACTGGCTGCCGTGCAGCAAACGAAGGTCTGACCTGCAAAATCACGAGCCACCAAAAATTGATCACTCGTAAGAATCTCTAAAATCTGTTGATATTTGAGTATCCGGACATGGTATTTCTTTAGCTTATTAACTCTCCCTTTTAATTCCACTAAAGATATAACTCTTGCTATTTAGGAGAACATGCAACTGAAGGGCTGATTGTTATACCAAATACTCCCTCCGTCCTATAGATTTATTCCAGTATACCTTTTCGGGCTGTCACATCAAAATAGTCCAGTTTCATTTTTTGGCAAATTATTACAAACACTTTTTTTAGGGACCCATAACTTTCTATAACTCTATACACATCAACTACTTTCCTTAAAAACCACGACGAAAAGAAAGTGGACTAACTCTATGGGTTGGAGGGTGTACACATTACAAGATTTACAGCCAAAATAAGCGCAATTTGCAAAAAAGATACTAGTAAACTATAATATCTAAGAAAAGATTAAGAGCAAGTAGCAATAGAGATGTGTATGTACCCCAACACCAGCTGGCATGCCATGCGTATGCATCGCAGCATTCATATTAGCTGGATAGTAGAAAGAAGAACTATTTACAACAGGAGAAGGACGCCTAGGCATCTGAAACGGGACGAAGCTCTTAGCATTTGGATTTGGTTTAAATTCCTGAAAGTTTATCAAGAATGGTAAGAGAATCAGCAAATGATTGGTCTGTTCATTGTGCTATGAATGTAAGCAAATGCACCATGAGACGATAACAAACTAAAATATGAATGGCACTACGCGTGAACTCTCCAATCTTAAAGTTCGACCTTGGCATGCGGATTAAGCGTTGACTTCTGTGAAGAGAATGAAGAAATAGATGAACTACGAGACAATCCACAGCTAGCAGAAGTTGTAGTAGCTCCTCCACAGTTGGAAGAAGATGATGCGGAGCTACTGGTCCGGGCAAGAGCACTTGCTACTCCTTCTGACTCATTGAAGAAGCTTTCCTTATCCTGGCCTTTGGATGATACATGCGGTGGATCAAACTCAGTAGCGTTTGGAGATAAGCCAACCTTAGGACAGCTTTCTTTATTCAACGAGTCTGAATCTGAGAATGCAATCACATCTTTCTTAATGAACACAAAGATGAGTAAGATGGCACAAGGGAAATAGGTTCCACATAACTCACTGTAAGCGAAAGCAGAAGAAAAACACGTGGAGAATATGAGAATATGACAAGTATACAACTATGTTATAAATTCTACAGAAATAATCCAATAAAAAGAATTTTATGAAGGACTAATCAAGCAGAAAGAAACCCCAAAAATCCACCTCACTTCAAATATGATAAGAAAACTGGATCATAAAGGCATCCTTGCAGGACCAAATATAGTATGTATGTGGATGGTATAAAGAAGAGAGTTCGCTCACCATCAGCTTTAGCTACTTGACTCTGATCATGCAACTGCAAACAAAAAGGAAGTGATCGTTAGATTCATCGGTAACATTCTTATAAGAACACCATCCAACTTCAGAGAACTCAATAGACCCTCACTTCTGGCATTTCTTTTTCCTCCTCGGGGTAACTTGCAGCAGGATGTTCAGCATGACCCTGCAGATCTGAATGATTCACATCCGTGCCAGTTTTCCCCCTATTCGTGCTTTTGTGAGTTTTCTTGATAACAGAACCAGAGTTATCTCTGAATGCTTCATCATTTCGAGATTCCAATACATTGTCCACAATCTCATCATATCCGCTGTCATCATTTGGCCGGAGGACCGAAGAGAACCGAGTTTCTTCATCCATCTCAATGTTTCCATCAACTTGAACACCTCTTTCCTGTGCAATAACATGACTAGATAAACTAAAGGCAGAGTCAAAAAAAGGAAAGATGGAAGAACAGTTGGTCAAGTCTCAGTCCAACCTCAGCGAGATGAAGATCGAGGGTCTCCTCACCCTCAATCTCTCTAGCTATCCTTAGAGCTTCTCTTTCCAATGCTCTCGTCTGAGGGCCTCTCTCGAGTTTCGTTGTGTAAAGCTCCTCATCAAATGTGCTCTCGACTCCAAATAGATTTTTATTTACCTCAAACTGATCCCAGCCTCTGATATGCAAATAACATAGTAATTTTAACTAATCAAACCCTTTGTAACTTCTAGGAAGTAAGCTGCCCAAACTGATACGAAATCACAGTTGTAAGCAAAGTTGTACATCTAACAATAAATTTCAGCACAAGAGAGGTTTCAGGTGTTATCTAATACCATACATGCAGAATATTTGTCATGCTTAAGCAAAACTCGGAGAATAAACGTATTTTTCCAACCTGTTCCAAGGATCATAAAATATATTCTCCAGTTCAGGACACCCAGGATCATCTTCATCAGGGACCCATCGCTCCAATTCTTTCCCCACCTCTACATGCCGAGATTGTGATATGCAAGAATCTGTCATAAGCTCTTGTTGCTTCTCACCCTGGACCTCATTCATGAACCCGTTCACAATTACAGGCACACCCTGTTCCAGTTAGAAATAAAAGTTGGTTTACTATTTTAAACCCAATTCAAGTTAGGGAATATTGCCTCAAATCAAGAGGACATAAAAAAAATTATATCATGCACATGTCATAGTAGATTAGTAGCAATCTAAATCTGGCATAAGGAACAAAATTACAAGTACAGAGACGTATTAAACCTTTGCAACAACTTGGACAAGATCCGTAGCAGGTATGATCATAGTCTTAGAAGGAGCCTTTGTAGGAGAATCTAAAATATCTTTATGGCCTTGAGAACCATTTTTAACTGCGTATGCCATTTTCAGAATAACTCCTATACCACAAAAAAGTAATATGTCAGGAAGATTTTGCAGGGTGTGAAATAGATCGTAATCATAGAAATGTGTTGTTAACTTGTTACTAATAACCTTATGCTGCTATATTTTTTTAACATACCATAATCCTCCCCATTGATAGCATGCAATATTCCAGAAAATACAGAGCCATCCAACACTTGTACTTCCACTTGATGCCCGATGAGGGACGCACTTATATACATCAGCCTATCACGAGAACTCGATTGTGGTGATTCTCCTGTATGTTAAGTTACTCGGAGTTAGATTATGCAGATTATAGACAAACTATGAGTGCACAGACATGAATGCTAACTCTTTCATCAACTGAAACTTACTAGTATCTCTATCTATTTGATTGTGGCCTCCGTTAGAGGAGGACCCGGTTTCCCCACCTTGCTGCATATTCATCTTCATTGGATGCAAGAAAATAGCTAAGACCAAGGTCCAGAAAATATACTACTGCAACAGAAACACAAACAGTATAACGAGAAGTCTTTGACTAGACATGAGAATAAGAAATGAATAACGGCAGAATAGTAGTCATAGAGTTTCAACTAGACAAAGTTTTATTGGTATGAATTTACTAATAGGCAAAATATCCTGCATTACAAAATAAAGCATAGCAACTTCAAACAAGATTTATGGATCTTGATAACAATCACGATTAACCAACCAAACTATAAAAAAAAGAGGGCAAAAATAGGAGGAAAGCGAAATCAAGATGCACTTGCAGGTTGCAACGCTATCAATCAAGGTTATAGCAAGAATCAGGAAACAAATAATATAATCGAACAAGAAGTTCCTCACTGAACATAAAATTAATGTTAATCAACTCCATTGGCAACTAAATCACCCAAGAAAATACATCACCGAACCTCGTGATTTATTCATAGAAAACATAATAAACTATAAACTCTATGATGAGGAGAGGAATGCAGCATATGCGAGAGAGAGAGAGAGAGAGAGGGCGGAGGCAATACCGGAGAAGGATTTGATCGTACCTGTACGACGTCGTCTGCTATGAAGTTCAGGGCTACTGCCGGAAAAATCCGGTCCCGAGTCGAAGATTGTCTATCTGCGGAATTCATATCCCTTATATATAGGAATAGGACGACCCGGAGACCCGACCCGACTACATTTGAGTACGTGAAATCCATTCGAGAAAATACTGTGATATAATGTTGTGATAAAAGCTTAAATTAAAGAAGCCTTTTTGCTTAAATTTTTTTTTCATAGAGATCTATTTTTATAAATTATTTTTGATTTATTTTTATATGTTGATAGAAAATAAGTTAAAAATAAATTTTTTAAAACTAAAATAAATTATTGATGAGCTTTTCCAAACGGAATCTAAAAATATACACAATACGTCCACATACATATAACTTTCGAAATCTATAATTCACAAGTGCAAATCTACAATTTCCAAAAAAATTGAAACAAAATCAACAAAAGTCCCCAAATTATGTCATTTTGGCCAATTTGGTCCTCTATTTATTTTTTTTAGTTATTTGGTCCCCAAATTATGAAATTTTGGCCAATTTGGTCCTTCCGTTAAGTTTTCGGTTAGTCAACAGTTAGTCAATTTTTTTTAAGAAAAATAAAATAAAATAAAAAGGGCATTTTCGGGATAATTTTAACGATGACCAAAATATCCAACTTATCGAACATTGAGGATCAATTTGCCCAAAATCTTTTGTTACTTAAAAATTTTAATTTTGCCAAAAATCAAAGGATTTTTTAGTAATTTTACTTTTTAAGAGTCAAATACAATAATTATAATACTTTTCTCCAACTAATAGTTAATCATGAAAATTAAAATAAAAATATTATATTAATGAAAATCATATGATATTTTTTTCTCCAAATACAACATAAGTATTTTAATTTTGTTTTTCATGATTAACTATTAATTTTTCCTACATAACGAATTTTAAAATACTTTCATTACTATAATATTTTTTTAAGTAATAAGTCTTTGTTATATCGAAGTTGTGAATAGGTTTTATAAGTTGTTTCTAGCTATTTATGAATAAATTTGCTTAAAGTTCATTTTAACAAAAGTTGTTAGTGTTTGCTATGGATCCGGTGGGAAGGCATAGTTATGTAGGAAGATGAGAAGTATGCATATTCCTTATATGTTTTATGCATATTTTTTATTTTTTTATGCATACATCTTGTATTTTTTACATTTTTGTCTTATGCATAAAACATATAAGAAATATCTAAAAGAAATATATATATATTTTTTGGGATCATATTCTATAGTATCATTTTAATAAAAGTTCTTAGTGTTTGCTAAATATATATATATATATATATATTTATATTTATATTTATATTTATTTTGGGATCATATTTTATAGTAATGTGTTTGATAACTTGTGTCACTAGGCTATAAAATATGATCCCAAAAATTTATATATATATTTTTTTTGGCAAAACTAACAAGTTTTGTTAAAATAAATTTTAAGCAAATTTATGCATAAGTAGCTAGAAATTTCTTATAAAACATATTCCGACATAACTTTAGTATAACAAAGACTTATTACTTAAAAAAAATATTATATTAATAAAAGTATTTTAAAATTCGTTACGTAGGAAAAACTAATAGTTAATCATGAAAAAACAAAATTAAAATACTTATGTTTTATTTGTAGAAAAAATATCCTATGATTTTCATTAATATAATATTTTAATTTTAATTTTCATGATGAACTATTAGTTGGAGAAAAAATATTATAATTGTTATATTTAACTTTTAAAAAATAAAATTACAAAAGTATCCTTTGATTTTTGATAAATTAATTTTTTTTAATTAACAAAAGATTTTGGCCAAATTGATCCTCAATAGATAAGTTGGATGTTTTGGTCCTTGTTAAAATTATCCCGAAAATGCCCTTTTTATTTTATTTTATTTTTCTTAAAAAATTTTGACTAACGGTTGACTAACCGAAAATTTAACGGAAGGACCAAATTGACCAAAATTCCATAGTTTAGGGACCAAATAACTAAAAAAATAAATAGGGGACCAAATTGGCCAAAATGTCATAGTTTGTGGACTAAAAAATCCAATTTGCCAAAAATATACTCCATCCATCTCATAGAAAGTGTCCTACTTTCCTTTTTAAACTGTCTCATAGAAAGTGTCATGTTGATGTTTCTAAAAAATAAAGAATCTATCGTCTAGAATTAACAAGCTAAAAATCAAATAATATACACTACACAATTTAAATTTCTTAATCTCCGTGCCTCATAAAAATGAGACATTTTCTATGAGACAGAGGGAGTAACAAATTTGAAACTATATACAATTTGAAGATGGTGGACCCTACACACACGCCCCTAGATCCGCTACTGATATGATACAAATGTGAGTATGAGAGGGCCAAAATAAGGCAATCCCTAAACATACACATAGTTTACACCTATCCTTGACTCCTTGTATAGTGTGCATGTTTGAGAAAAGATCTGAACTGCAGAATGGAATCCTCAAGATGACCCTTTTTGATAATCCACCGAGCGAGTCTATCGTACATGGTTAACCTATAGAGGCAGGTCGATCTTCTCAGACCACTTGAAAATATCCGAGTATACGCGATCGCCTCCCAGCTCATCGCCCGTACCACCAGCAGCAACCCTCATAATGTCCTCAATGAGAGCAAAGTTCCCCATTATATCAACATGAGCGCCACTCTGCGTGCCCCGGCCTTCGAGTAGGGTAGCCGGAGGAGCATGATCGTACTCCCTCACGAAGTTCTTCATACCCGAAGGATTGAATCTTGTTTTTCCGCGCCACGCTTTCGCGGTCATGAAGCCTGCACTTAAGATAGGCACGGTCTCATCCCCGTCTACTGTGAAGACGCCGTCTTTTATGCATCTATCCTTGTCTACTTCAACCGCGGATGTGTCGATTTGGAACGGGATGTAGCATTCCGCAGCTGGGACTTGTTTGTATACGTACGCTCTCTCGGTTGGAATCCCGGTTCCGTACATGGAGAAGATCTCCATTTCGGGAGCATTCGGTAACCTGCAAAAATGGTGATTTTTATGTACAATCTTTATGTAAATACGAGTGTTTTTTCCATTGTTTAACTAAAAAGTACTTCCTCCGTCCCATTCAACTTGTCTCTGTTTCATTTTCGGGCCGTCCTACTTAACTTGTCTTCAATCCAAAAAGGAAAATTTATATGGTAGGACCCACACATTTACTACTAAAACCCACCTTTTAAATTGTAGGACCCACACATTTACTACTAACTCACTTTATTTAAATTGTAGGACTCACACCTTTACTACTAAAACCCATCTCACTTTAATAACCGTGCCAAAAAATTTGAAGCCATGTTAAATGGGACGGGAGGAGTATATGATAAATATACTGTAATGTCACCTTGTTTCCAATGGATTTGACCAGTATCTGTAGTGGGAATACTTGGGGTCATCCAAGTTATCAGCAATCCCATACGAAAAATGAGCACCGCCGCGCTCCATCATTTTGGGGGCGACGTAGTTTAGCAGATCCAGTATGTCTCCAGTAGTATAAGCTTTGTATTCAGCAACAGCTTTGATGCCACTAATACCCATATCATGATACTCCGTCCACACATCTCGACAAGTATTACTTAGGAAACTATGGCCCTTCACGGCGTCCTACACAAAATAACCACTTTATTATATCAACCTAAGGTGAATTATATACTTTCCAATCATATCAAGAATTTATCATACTAGAGACAGTATCTGGATAGGATGGAAGAGAATGGCACTATTATGTAGTATATATGTATTAAGGAGAAACATGTAGGTCCAATTGTCCATGATTATTCATGAAGAAAGCAAGCAACGTTACCCTAAAATCGATCCGCTCAATCTGGGAAGAATCGGCATCAGCTACATCTTTCCCGAAAGATATTATTCTTCCATAATGGGCATGTTTTGGTTTTGGTTCATCTTCAGTAGGGACCGAGTTCTCAGATTGGTTCGTATTTTGATTCCTTTTGCTTACAGCATAACCCTCCTCCGGCGACCAGTCAAGGCCACCCCAAATGGTTTCTCCGCCTTTCGGTATCATCGACATTGTTGAATCCCATGTTCTGGTCATCTTCATTATGTGAAGCAACGTTTTGAATCGAAAAACATCCTTATCCAAGACCCCGGGTGCAATGGCCCTGAACACAACCGACCAAAAATCGACTACAATTCAGCACACAACAAACATACAAAAGGTGGACAGCTCATCAATATGACCATACATATTCACACTCAAAAGAACAAGGTCAAAGTTTACCGGGCAACGGCAATATCTCTTGCTTCGGAAGAGAAAAGCCCAGAAACAGCTTTCGGAACACCTAAAAGGGGCCCACCGATGTTCATCACAGCCTTTATATGTTTAGCGCACCAATCCGGTCCACCTCCTCCACCCATTGGGGCAGGAGCCTCCACCCACTTCATAAAATGCAGAAAGTATAAAACGCCCATGGAATGGGGAATGATTACTGCTCTGTGTCCGCTTGTAGCAACCATTAGTTCGATATTACTTTTTATTCTGCTCAGTGTCCCATCACGTACCTGAAAAGTGAAAAACTTCATGTGAGAAGAACATCAAGATTCCAATTATCTCATGACTAAACCTCTCAACAATACAAGAATGATACTCCCTCCATCCCAATTATCTTGTCCACTTTGCTTTTTGCGCGGTTTTTAAGGAGAGTTATTAGTTGTTAGAAGAGTTGTATAAAGTTGTGGGTCCCACAATTGTGTGTAATAATTTGCTAAAAAAGAATCTGGACAATATATTTGGGACAGCCTAAAATAGAAAACCGAACAAGATAATTGGGACTTAGAGAGTATATGTAAGTCTTAGAGATGTACTTCAGTGTTCTGGAATGATAGCCTCCAATCATATGCAGCCATGTACATGGATTTTTCTTCATACCCAATCCGAGCAAGATTGGCTATGAGGACTGCCCAAACAAAATATCCCAGAGCAAAGTAATCTGCCGCAACAAGACCAGTAACAGGCCTGACTCTTATACCAGGAGGATCCAAGCCGGTTTCATTATTCAATGCCATATGCTCCACCCAACATAGTGGCCTACAAAAGGGATTTAGAAAAACTTCATTCAAAATATTCAAATATAACTGCTCTGTATTTTCTTTATGAGTACAAATAACGACACGGCTTGAAAAGTTTAAAAGGAATCATGTCAATTTATTGATAACCAACTTCCTAGGATTAACTGAGATACTACATAGAAACCATCCACTAGTGAGAATAGATTCAAATAATTACTCCTACCGTCTCATAATTCTTGTCCCACTTTCCTTTTTTGGTTGTCCCACAATTCTCGTCCCATTCCCAAAAATAGCATATTATTACAAACACTTTATTAGTTAGTTTCACATCTCTACACACAACCAACAACTCCCCTAAATTACCGTGCCGAAAAAGAAAAGGGACAACAATTATGGGACGAAGGGAGTAACTTTTAATAGCATGCATTCATGTTTCTACATGTCCGAAGCATGAAATATTTTTACGGGAAACTCAGACACACATAATAAGTAAGAAGAAAATCCTTAAGGAAAAATTATGTATTCTATTCTAATCAATCTATCAATTATATTCACTCTAGTGTACTGGGATTGCTGCCAATTAATATTGTATTGCATGTAATAAAGCAGTTCACCAACAATCATCATGACTGGGAGAGGTGAAATATTTCTTAGCTAACGAAAAACATTTTCCTGCCAGAAAAAACCTGCCAGAAAACATTTTCCTGCCACTTCAAGAACTCTAAACCATGATACAAATAAAAAACATCAAAGCTCAAGCATTAAACCTGCCAGAAAAACAGAAAAAAAAGTAAAAGAACAAAACTAAAAGACATTTTCCTGATTAATAACATCTGTCAATGAAAGCTAACAGCCCCTTATGACTTTCACTAAAAGAAAGGCTTAACTACTTGTTATACTTATACTAACAAATACTCCCTCCGTCTCAATTATCTTGTCCAGTACTCCATTTCGGACCATCCCAAATATATTGTCCAATTTCCTCCTTTAAGCAAATTATTACACTTAACTTTTTCGTGAGACCCACAACTTTACACACCTCTACCCACAACTAACAACCCTCCTTAAAAACAACGCAACAACCAAAGTTGACAAGATAATTGGGACAGAGGAAGTACAATATTATGCAGAAAGAAATAAAAGACATAGGAAAGTGCTTCAAACAGGGATTCAAATCATAACACCAGCATTAAAGTTACTACTTATAAGGATTTCCTAATCAATTTACCACTCCAAAAAAATCCATCAACTCAATGCCATAAAAAGAAGAAGACTCCAAAAATCAAATTAAACATACAAACAAACAATTAAACCATGGCCCCCACTGATTTGTCATCGATCAGAGCATCAAGCAGAGCAGAATCTTATCCCATCAAAAAAATAGATTCATTCCTCACCTCCTGTAAACTTCGCCGAACGTGCCTCCCCACAGCCTATTCCTGAACAATCCATCGGCACAGCTATGCCCCTCCCAGAGCTCCAGCCCTCCGGTCACAATCCCGGGCACGAACACCACCGGATGCTTCGCCTCCAGCCCCTCCTTCTCCAGCTTCACCCCGGGCGGGTCGGGCATTGGACCGGTTATCACCTCCGTCATATACTGCGGGAAAGAAGACGGCATCATATTGTACGAGAACAATAGCCCCCACCACACTACGCATATGCACCCTATAAACCAGCAACAACTATCCACGCACGACCACTTTTTCTGCTGCTTCGGATTCCGGAGCTCCGGCTTCTTCTCCTCCGGATCCGGCGCTCGCGCCGGCTCGCCTCCGGCGGCTCGTCTCCTCCGCAGCGATGGCATCGCGAATAACTGCCGCGGGGAAACAAAATCCGAACGATCGGTGTTAATTTCCGCGAATTGATTGAGACAATTGCGCTGTGTTTGAGGATGAAATCATTAGTACCTAGTTGCTGCTCGTGCTGTGGAGGTGGAGGTGGAGGTTTTAGGCGGCGGAAGCAGCGAGGAAGGTGGCGGAGGGCTGAGAGAGATTTAACGGTTGAATATATTCTGAGTTTTATAAACTTCTAAGTTTTTATTTATGATAATTTGAATTTTTTATTTGATTTAATTAAAAATAAATAAAGATGGGCCTACTTTAAATGGGCCAGGCCCATTTACAGAGTATCAATGGGCCAATAACAACATTATCCGTCTACCTTCCAATAAGGCCCAATGTAATTTCACATTCTTTTTGTACAATGAGGAAAATTCGTAGTGCAGTTAAACAGTAATATTCGATAAAATAATAATTTCGCTAAGATAATAATTTCTTCCGATCCCGATATGGGTAAATGCACTAAAATAATATTCGATAAAGTAATAACCTCGTTAAATGAATATTTTTTCTCGATCCCAATGTTATTACTTTATCGAGGTTTAACTGTATCTATTTGTATCGGGAAAATTCATGTAATTTTATAATAATCTGCAAGTCATACAAAAACTGCAATTGCGCGCTAGTATTGATAACTTCATATTCATGTGTAAGAATCTGCAAATCATACAAAAAAAAATTAAATCGCACTAACCTAATAATATGCGAGGCTCAAATATATAATATTTATTCCAAATTAACCAAAACAAGGCAAATAAATGGCAATATATGATATGAATTATAAACATATCATCATAATATTTTTTTTTCTAAAATAAAATTAGAGTAATATCAATATAAGTATGCCTGTGTGTATTTTTTTTACATAATTTACTTTGAGAATATAACACCTAATTTTTTTTAACAAAAAATTCAAATATTTTTGTTATGTGAATAAATTAAACGCGAGTCGTAAGTTTCTCCAACCACACCAAACAAAAACAAAAAATTAAAAAATGGAAGAAGAAGAAGATCGTACGAGGGGTTGGGTGGGGTGGGGTTGGGTGGGATCCTGAATTGCGGGGGGTTGGCCATGTGGTTCAAAGTTCAAACCCTAAATTAATTTAAAAAAGGCTATCATAATTTTTTACTCTCTCGGTTTCGCTATTAGTGACTCACTTTCCCGATTGGACGTCCCACTAAAAGTGACTCGGTCGGACCTAATTTGGCAAAAAAATTAATATCATTTCTTTGACTTTATTATTTTTCTTTCATACTTTATCATCTACTCTTATTATAAAACTCATTTTCTCTTTCATACTTTATCATCTACTCTTTCACTATCTCACTTATTTTTTTATCTCTTATTTTTTCATCTACTGCTCTCTCATACTTTATTATTTAATTTCTTAATAATTACGAAATTTTTGAGTCGCTTATTTCGGAACGGAGGAAGTAATATGTAGCATACATAAAATTATTACCACGCCACGTGACCAACTCAACGGCTCTTACTTTGCACATCGAGATTCAAGATTCCTTCCAATATCACCATCTTTGGTAAGAGAATAATAATCCTCCCCATAATCCTAAATAACACACTATTATAATCCTGTATATTTATTTCTATTAAATGGTACTTTTACATTGAGCATGTAATGTATTTTATATTCTACCGAATAGCGATACGAATACGAGTTTTAGTGGTGTTTGCAAATGCTTATTATAAGTTATTTTTATTTGTTTTTGCTTAAAGTTGAACATTAATATTTTTAAGTAAAAGTATGGAATTTATCAATAATAAAAAGCATATATATATTTAATAGTTTCGTAAATTATGATACTTTAAATACCAAAAATATATCAATTGATATTTTTTTAAAAACTGCTTAATTAAGCAGTTAATTGCTTAATTTTAGAGAAGCTACTGGATTAAGTAGATTTTTCTAGCACCAAAAAATTATTAATAGAATTAATAAATAGATAAGTGTTTGATATAAATATTTACAAACATACGTATAATACTTTTTGAAAAATATATGACACGACATGATAACATGAACATTAGTTATATACATTACTTAATTAAATTAAAATAAACATACGCATAATATTGTTTGAAAAATCTATGTCACTACATGATAACATGAACATATAGTTATATACATTAATTAATTAAATTAAATTAATAATTTTAAATAAGTAAATAATACCACATATAAAAAAATAATCCATTATACATTTATTAGATTAATATATAATTCAACAATGACTATTTTAAAAAATGTATATGTAAGCCAAAAGTATCAAGTATTATATAAATGGTGATGATAGTAATATATTCGATTATATAATATAAATATGATAGTGATTCGTTGTCTTACAATATTATCGAATACGATAAATTGAAATTTTCGATATGTTCATACTTTTAACAATTATACATTTCGGAATCTCCCAACCGTAGAGATTAAATACTTGACTGTTGTAATTATTTGATTTCATTACATATTTATCAGTAATTTGAACGTTGCGCAATTATATGATAATAATCATTGAAAATCGACAACAGTCGTATTAATAAAAATATTAAATGTTCCGCAGAGCTATGATAATAATTTCCTATCAAATCTCAATATGTATATAATTAAAATAAAATAAATTAATTCGTGCAACATAAAATGAGTGGATTTGTTCAGAGATTCTTAAACATGAATTATTGCAATCATAATCATAAGTACCCGTGTGATTAAGATTAATGATGTATATAATCCACCTAACAATCAATTTTGATGTGATTTTTCATACGAATTAATGACCATTTATTTTTTAATTTAAATGACGATTAATGCTTGCAGACATATTTCAGACTGTCATGAGACAGCATTAACTACCTCTTTTAATTTATAAAATAGAGTCGTTGATCAAAGGATTTATCATGTGCACCAACCAAAATTAGGAAAAATGCCTCAAATTTCCTATTAAATTAAATTATATATCATCTAATTAATTATCTCAATTTCTTATATAAAGACAATATATAAAATTATGATCGTACCTCGTCAATTTCACAACTTATAGTTATCTCTAACAAGAATATTTATGAGAATTAGTAGGAGACAATTCGTCATGAAAGAAGAAGGGATCATAACTCAATATAATAGTTGATGACACAGTTAAACCTCGATAAACAATTCGTCATTAAAAAATAACAAGAAGGGATCATAACTCAATATAATAGTTGATGATACAGTTAAACCTCAATAAAGTAATAATCGATAGAGTAATAATCTCGCTTAGATAATAATTTTTTCCAGTTCCGATGTAGGTAAATACAATAAAATAATATTCGATAAGGTAATAACCTCGTTAAATGAATATTTTCTTCCGGTCCGAAGACTATTATTTTATCGAGATTTAACTGACAATGTATATATAGTTAATTATATTTCTATACATATGTAAATACATGGTTTTAATTAAACGTGGCATTAGTTTCTAATCACAATGTAATAGTAAAAGCCATTGAAATAATAAGACAATAATTTAGATGGCTATAGTTTATTTAGTAATAGATGTAATTATGATACACTTTTCTTAATGGTGCTTAGTTTCAATTCAAAATTATTTTGAGGCGTCCCATAATTACCCTTTGTCCTTTGTTACGTGTTGAGGCAGATCCAAAATTATGAATTACGAAGAGTGGAATTTATAACATTGAAGAGAAAAAAGAGAGATTAAAAATGGGATTGTTCAAGATTTTGAGGTTAAATGCCTCATTAGATTCACCAATAAATATTTTTCGAAAAAATACGGGATAAAATAACATTGAAGGCTTTGCTAATAAATATTCCTCAATGAATATTAAAATTAAAATACGAGATGAAATACTTTTTCGTCTCAATAGTATTGTCTTGTATTTTGAATTGGACTGTCCCTTGATATTGTCTTGTTGCCCGAAAATGAAATAATACTCCCTCCGTCCTAATTATAATGTCCGTTTTGTTTTTATGTACGGTTTTCAAGCAGAGTTGTTAGTTGTGTGAAGAGATATGTAAAGGTGTAGATCCTATAAAAAAAATTGTGCGTAATAATATGATGAAAAGAAAACTGTGCATTATATTTGGGACAACCCGAAATAAAAAATTGGACAAGATAATTGGGACGGAGCATATCATTAAAAATTTCTAAAAACTCAAGTAGACGAACATTATTTTGTTACACAAAAGTTAAGTTTCTTAATTTCCGTAAGAAAAAAATTAATATTATCGATTGAGGGAGTAGGAGTGTAACAGTTCGATTCAGTTCATTTTTTTTTTATATGCATTTTAAAAACCGAACCAAAATTATTTTTAAATAACCGTTAATAGTACCTTAAATTGAAAGCATAAATTAGTGAGGGAAGAACAAACACTCAAAACTCCCTCTTCTGCCACCTCTTCCGTATTGGAAACCCCACAAATGTTAACAGCTTCTTCATCCACTGATCCTTTCTCTCTTTCTCTCTTGATTCCGCTAAAGAGAGAGAGAGAGACACTGAGAGAGACTGAGTTTCTGCGTGCTTCTCTCTCACTTTTTCTGCACTATGAGCTGTGACTTGCGATGAGCAAATAGGAATATTCAATTCCTCCGATTTTATTGATCTACTCTCTCTCTCTCTCTCTCTCTCTCTCTCTCTCTAAATTCGTCACTACGGCACTACCTATGTTCGCTGCGTCATTAACGCTACCTCGATCGCGCTCCAAACTCTAGATTCGAAGAGCCATCACGAAATGCCACGTGCAGCGGAGATTACTGCCTCGCCGTATAACCATTTCTTCCCCCGGTTTCTGATTTTCGAGGCTCGTAATTCATAATTCATAAATCTCACGAGTTTTTTCGTCTTTTATACTCAAATGTTGACCTGCATAGCTTGCTCCAAGCACCGCGACACGAATGGATCTATCCGCCAACCGCCGCCGGAGGAATACGACGACGACGCCGCCACTCCTTCCACCAAGCAAGCCATTAAGGCCCTCAAAGCGCAGGTAAGCATAAATCCCCGCTCAATTTTATTCCTCAATCAGTTAATTTCGTTAGCTCTGAGTTAGCTCGAGTTGATTGTAAGATATTTTTGTTTGAGAAATGGAGATTTTTAAATTTCTTACGTTGAATGTTTTGTTCTGGTTTGCAGATCAAGGATATGGCGGTAAAGGCATCTGGAGCGTATAAAAACTGCAAGCCGTGTTCAGGCTCGGACAGCGGCCGGGCCTACGCGGACTCGGACGCGGGCTCGGCATCGGGGAGATTCTACGGCTCGTATAGAAGGGCGGCTAGCTCGAACTCGACGCTGCGGCTTCGGGGGAAGGAGCTTGAAGCCAGATTAAAAGCCCTCTCGAGCGGCTTCGGCTACGCCGGCTTCAGTTAGCGGTAGGACTGTGTCGTTGCTCTTCATGGAGGAAGATGAGCCGAAAGAGTGGGTGGCTCAAGTCGAGCCGGGGGTGTTGATTACATTCGTTTCATTGCCTCAGGGTGGGAATGATCTGAAGAGGATCCGATTTAGGTAACCATTTTTGTCAATTTTTGGTCAATTTTTTATTTTCTAAGTGAAAATCTTGCTTGATGTGAAAGAATTGTGCATGATAAGATGGTGAAGATGTTTGTCGGGAGTATTATGGCTGAGAAATTGAGTTTTTGTTCGATGGGATTTCTAATAATTTGGAGAATTTTGTATGCTTGTATGTCGGAGATGTGGGCTCATTTGGAATTTGTTTTGAGTGTGAAGCTCAATACTGAGTGGTGCTCTGTTTTTGTTCTTGTTGTATTTTGAGTCTTCTTTGTTGCAGTTTGTATTCACTAATTCTTGTACTATCTAAATAGTGATGCACTACGACTTTTGATCTGGATTCTGAAAGTGATGATTTGTTGGGGGATGGAAGTATATTTGTGGTTTCTGGATGTTGATGCTGATGGGTCATTGTCTTGATTTCTTTGAAGGTTTGTGTTTGTGTGTTCTCACTTTGTTTCATTTTTCTTGTGTGAAATGGAATAAGATGAGAACAATTATTCACAACACCAATGTAAGATCCACTAGAAACCTTGACTAATTTAGTGAGACATCAGATCTACATAGAGTTTAATAATTGTTTCCAGAATTTAGAGGGAGTTGAATCTGGAAAATTGAAGTTTGTGTTTATTGGTATTTTCTTTTTCCCTTTTTCTAATAGACAGTATAGTGATGTGGGTGAATTGAATGGGGGCATGTGAGGCCACACTGGGCAACACTAGCCCCCAATTTATGGAGGTGGCCCCTTGAAAAAGTGGTGGGCCTAACTGCCTATGAGCATTCATCTTCTTGGCTAGTGCCTTATTTAATTCATATCAGCTCAGTCACTATCCACATGATCGTAAATGGGGATAATTTAGAAGGGGAGACTGCCTCCAGTTGGTTAAGAACTGGAAACTAATAATACTGTCGAAACACAACAAGGAAAAGGAAAGAAAAGCTACCATGGACCAAACTAGATGTTCTTCTTTATTGTCTTTCAGCTTTTTAGATAATAACGGACAGCGGATTTCGATGTCTGTCTGAATTTTTGGAACACGAGTTGGTCCCTACTGTCCTTTGGAAGACAGCCGTTCTCCTGTAGTGACTGGAGTATCGTTGAGAAATCAGAAACATGTATTGCATGTTGGAGTTGATCAACATTTTCCGTGAAAGCAAGTACTCTGCTTCAGACACGGTTCATCAATGTCTACCAATAGCTATGTATCTTGGAACTGGAATCGTGTTACAAGTGATCATGCACTAATTAAGCCTAAACTAGGATTAGAGAACTAATGCATCTTGCATTGCTGCAAGAATAATTTTATCTATGTAAAGAGTTCTTACAGCTTCAAATTTATGTTTGGTCATTTTCCCAATAAATCTAACGTCTCTTTTGAGGCAGCTCTGTTCCCAAATCAAGCAAGTACTTATCTAGATCGTCGTTAATGTCTTCATCTCTTCTAAATCTGATATTTTTCTTCTATTCTTTGTTTCCTTGGCTGATTGAGTTTTTGATCATTAGAGATTCTATAAGTAGCTCCTCTGATGTATCCTAATTTCTGCATTCTTCTTCGTGGTTTTTACAGCCGAGAGGTTTTTAACAAGTGGCAAGCTCAACAATGGTGGTCAGAGAACTATGATAAAGTAATGGAACTATACAATGTTCAGAGCAGTAATCACGAAGTACCGCTGCCTACTCCAGCACGGTCTGAAGACGAGGTACGCTTCACATTTTTGTTCTTCTCTATAATGTCTTAACCTCTACTTCTGATAAAAACCAACAAACTGCCTAACTAGATTAACTTTATGAAAATATTGCTCTAAAGAGGCTTATTCTCTCTCAGATTTCAAAACTTGAATCAGTTGAGGACACCCCTATGACACCTCCATTGAGCAAAGAGCATCCACCCCACCACTTCCGTCGGGCAGCAGGAGTCGGGTATTCATCATCCGACTCGGTCGAAAACCATCCGATGAATACTGAGTCGGGGGGCCCTAATCCAACCCCGAAGCTCTCCAGCATCAGCGCTGCTAAGACCGAGACTTCGTCCTTGGATGCTTCTGCAAGATCGAGTTCTTCGAGGGATGTCGATCACTCGGGGGAACTGTCGGTCAGCAATGCTAGCGATTTGGAGACTGAGTGGGTCGAGCAAGACGAGCCTGGAGTCTACGTTACTGTTAGAGCTTTGCCTAACGGTGCGCGTGAGCTCAGAAGAGTAAGGTTCAGGTTAGTGATATTCTCTTCGTATGCATGCATTATAGAACCATGAGTAAATTATAATCTTGCATCAATAAGTTGAACATTTAAAATGATCAGAGCAGAAAGCTTTTACTAAATAGGATTTCTGTACTAGTCATTTGCATCAATTTTCCAAACTAATCTACCTTACTGTTGAAATCATATAATTTCTGCATAGCTGAAAAGCATATTGACAAACCACTTATAGTCAAACACCATATCTTCGATCTCATACGTGATAATCCCTCCGTCCCATAAAACGTGTTTTGTTTCTTTTGGGCACGGTTATGAAGGAGAGTTGAAAGTTGTGTGTGAAGTTGTGAAAAGTGATGGGTCCCACAAATAAAGTGTTTGTAATTATTTACCATTTATGGAAACGAGGCACATTCTATTAGACACCCCGATAAGGAAAGTAAAACACATTCTATGGGACGGAGGGAGTATGTTGATACGGAAGCTCTGCCCATTAGTAACACCTTCTATTTGCTTATGAATTGCTTGAATCTAACTTGCAAGTGATCGATGCAGCCGCGAAAGATTTGGAGAAACACAAGCAAGAGTGTGGTGGGAACAGAACAGAGCCAGGATTCAACAGCAATATCTCTGATCTGCTAAACTAAGTAGGGGGAAACTCTACCCATTATCTTAAATTCTTTATCAAGAAGGTCTCTATGAAGATTCATTATGCTGCATTTTCTCAACTTTTTACAAGTATCTTCTCCCACTGGTCACCTGGGCTTGTCTTAGATTTTGCGAAGGAGATTACACGTCGTTCGATTCGTCTCTCATCGTAGTTTTGATTTACATTTGAAAGTATGAGCAGCTACTTTGGTGGTGAAATAGAAGCTATCTTGCAGAATTTGTGGTGTAGTTAGTGTAAATGGTTGGATGAATCCAACTTTGTTGTGTGTTTTCTTGTTGTAGTTTGTCTACTGATCTGGCTGTAGAATGGTAGTTAGATTTGTGCTAAATTTCCCATTATTTAGATGCTACAATCCACTTAGGATCATTCATATTTGACTCTCATGTATGATTGTTTAAGTAAGAATGATGCAACTATGAAATCATCACGGACGAATAAATTATTCAATCGATGATTTTCATCAATGATGGTGAGAGATTGGCAATAGCCATATGATAATACTATTTTTATTGTACTCATTCTGTTCCGCTTGACTTGTCTTGTTTTTCTTTTCGAATAGTCTCGCTTGACTTGTTATACTTTTTAAAATAAAAAATAATTACTCAAACTTTCATTTTTTCCTTGTGGAATCCACCATTGACGGAACTACAAGGGGATCGGGACGGTCGGTCGACCCCCGGCCTCCCGAATTTCGCCTTTATAGGTGTTGGAAGTCCTTGTTCTGTCCTTATTTTTTCCCTTCATTCACCCTTCCCTTCGGCACTTTTTTTTTCTATTTCGACCATCCGATTAAAAAGTCTTAGTTCCGCCATTGAGACTCACGTATCTATATACAACCAACCACTTTTTTAAAGCTTCGTGCAAAAAAACAAAACAAAAGAACTAATCGAGAAACGAAATGAGTATCATGTTTGAAAGAACTTATAAATAATTTATTTTAACTTATTCTAAATAATATACGAACGTTTGAAAATTATGTTATCATAAATTCTTAACTAAATTGATTCCGGCCTAAAAAAATCGATCGTAAATTCGCAAGTCACAAATACAATTGACAAGGGCATTACTGTCATTGTCATCATCCACATCGGAAACGGTTATTGGATAAATTCACAGTCAGCTGCCAACTTTCCAGTTTGCGTAATTCAAATTTCCCCCCAAATTCCCGTGAAAACCTAATTTCCTCTAAATCCCTCTCTCTTTCAGCCGATCTCCGGTTCTTCCAGTCCAAAACCCACGCAATCCAAAATTTCCTCAAATTAGGGTTGTTTTCCGATACATTTGCTCCGGTTTGTGGCGACGAATTGAAGTTCTCGCGTTTTGACTGTCAATTCTTCCTTGATTGCTTGATTGGACACGGTATCTGGTTCAAGAACCAACGGAAGAACGCAAGCTGTACGGGCGGGCGTGCGAAAAACTATACAATCGATTATAGGAATTGTGAAGAATCACTCTGTTGCCGATATATACGTGGCTCTTAAAGAGACTAACATGGAGCCTAACCAAACCAGGTTGCTCAATCTAGGTCCATTTCTTGAAAGATTCTTGATGCTTCTTTTAATAATCTGGTTGTGATTTTTCGCCTTTAAAGAAATTATGTGGTTGCTTCGCAATGCAAATAGAATTCTACAAAATATTCACGCTGCCTAGTTTTTTCTTCATGATCTGCGTTCCACAAAGTGAAGAGAAGAAGATACAAGAAGAAACAGGTATTTTCTTGTTCTTTCCTTCATTTCATAGTCTGTTGATCACCTGTATATTTCAATGTGATGCATATTTATTTTCCTCTTCGTGGGATATTATTCTGTTGGAGGTTGTGATGGCTGGATTTGGCATTTTAGCTCCTTGGATAATAAACACCATGTTCCATTTACAGCCTGATAACCCAGTACAAAAGAGTTTTGTAGCTGTGGAGCCTAAGAAAAATGATGCATCTGGTAATACTATCTCCTGTAAAACTTTGCTATTTTTGGAATGCTTGTGGTGTTTGAGATACTGATAGTAGGTGAAATTCTGTTGGTTAAAAAGCTGTCCTTATGGAGAAAGGAGGATTATATGAATGGTGGTATATAGTGTAACTAGAGGTGTTATTCAGCTGAGCCAAGTTGAGCAATCTCAAAAGCGAGCTTGTCTCATACTATAAATGACTCAAGGTGGACTGCTTGTAAATTTATTTTACCATTAGGATCTACTTGTAAAAGATTTAATATATAAGGTTAAAGAAGATAGTTAAATATTCTGAAGTCGATCAATCTCATTCATTCTCATAGCCTCACATCAGTAGAAATTGTGGTATCCGTTGGTTTCATGAATAGTCTGTCACCTAGGTACTGTTTTAGAGCATAAAATAGTTGCAATTTTCTGTTTTCTAGCTAGTTATCTCAATCTTTCTTCCATAAGCTTTTTCTGTCCAAAATTAGTAACCATATAAGCTAATAATTAAATGTTAAGAACAACCTATGACTGCACTCTGGAGGCTTGTGGAACAATTCAATTTGACTAGCCAGTGAACTAAGGGAAATTATCAACAGATGGATTCTCTGTTTGGTTAATCTGTTGGCGCAGTAGGTTCTTTAACTTGCTGTTTCTCAGTGGGTTTTCTAAGCCATTTCATTGATGGATGTTTTTAATTAGATGCAGCAACCAGTTGGGAGTTCCGTGTTGTTAGGGACAATAGAGTTAATCAGATTACTATAACAGATTCAGAGCCTGGCTTGAATTCAACTTCAACGAGTCCAGAGATGATCGATTGCGGGTGTATGAAGAGGTACCAATAGTTAATTTGAGTTTTGCTTGGATTTAGCGGTTTGTTATTTGCACATCCCTTGTTGAAGATGCTGGGTCAGTTAGTTTTTGAAATATTTGGTTTTCATAGGCAGTTATGGCGCTATTTAGTTGGCTTTTGAGACGTCCTAAGCTTATTTGGGTATTAGAAGTTTTAATCTAATATCTGCTGTATGAGTGTTCAACTCTCTCTTTAATTTCTTAGGATTTCAAGACTGTCCTCTCTCTTCTCTCACATCGACATGCCCTTGTGTAGACACAAAATTAAAAAATCGAAGAAAGATGGTCCATCATTTAAACTATAATCAGAAGATCAAGTAGTCTGTGTATTGCATGGGTGGTTTTCTGAGATTTGGCTTTCACAGAAACTCACTTAGAGGTTATGGACTTCAAGAGCCTACTATAGGTAAGCATTCATCTCAGGATGTAAAGAGTAATGCTGATTCACAACCAATGAAAACTAAGGATGCTGCATCAGTTGGTAATGACATGAAAAGGACGGTCAGCAAGAAACGCTTTCCTGTTCCAAATGCTACTTCACGCTTGCAAACAAAGGCAAATGTTACCTAGCCACAATCTGCTAATCCTTCTAGTGGCTCCGCTGTCGGTGTTTATTCATCTTCTTCTGATCCCGTTTGCTTCATCTCTGGACCTGCTGCTAATGCTGGAGCCATCAGGCGGGAGGTAGGAGTTGTAGGACCTCATCGCCAGTCATCTGGGAATTCTCCTGAGCCCTCATCATCTCAAAATACACAATCGGGAATAGATGGTCAAGCACAGGAGTCGTCTAGATCATTCAATGCTATACCAAAAAATTACCATTCAATCCGAAATGTGGCACCTGACTCTGCTGTACCTAGTCTGCCTGTGAGCAGATCATTTTCCCGTAATGCATATGATAGCTGCTCTCATCAACTCATGGGCCACCAAAAAGGTAAGATAGGAATGCCTCCTACTGAGGATTATTTAGTTGAGATTGAAGATCTTTTTATTAAGTAAATGGACTAAAGTTGAATAGCTGGACTTGCCTATGAATTTTTTTTTTATCACAATATTAGATCAAGATCATTAAAGATGGTATGTCTAGTAGATAACCCATATTATATACTCCCTCCGTCCCATTGGAAGCGTCTTGTTTTTCATTTTGGGCGTTCCATTGAAAACGCCTTTTTTCTAAAAAAGGCAAGAATATGTGGACAAGATTTAACTATCCAAAAGTCAAACAATATACACCACACATTATCATTTTCTTAACATCCGTGCCCATTGGAAACAAGACGCTTCCATTGGGACGGAGGGAGTATATCCCATACATGTTTTTCATGTTTTTATAGGAAACACATTGATTACATCTGACAGGAAGGAATTTTCTCTGTGAGAGTTGATAGCTTGGCTGTTGAGTTATATATTTCATTATTGTTCTGATCTCTTAAAACAACCTCTGAGCTACAAGAGATGTTGTAATTTTGATCAAGTGTACTTACTAAATTCTGTCCTTTGTAGCCCCTAAGCTAACTATGGAATGGAAGCCAAAAGCAAGTGTAAAATCAAGTGCAAATGGTCCTGCAAAACCGGTTTCTCCAGCTGTAGATAATCCAGAAGATAAGAAAAAGGAAGCAGCTCTGTTGCAAGATAACATTCCACAAGTGAACATTTCTGAAAGTCAAAATGTGATTATAGCTACACACACCCGTGTCTCTGAGACGGACAGGTGCCAGCTGACATTTGGTAGCTTTGGTGCTGAATTGGAATCTTCTGCTAATTCAATTGCAGTGGCTGCTAATAGTTTCGAAGAACAACCTACCGAATCTTATGGAAGGTTGGTTAGATTTATGATTTACTTTATGAAATTCCTTTCCTAACTCAATTACAATGATTTATTTTTTTTCCCTATTCTGACTTTCTCCTAGTGCACTTTCTTGAAAAGTCTTAGTCGTTTCATGGACGATACAGTAATCTGGAATTGGTTATAGTGTTATAATCTTCAGGTGAGTTCATGTAGGGAAATAAATGACTACTTTTGCAGTTAAAAAAGGATAGGCGTCAGATACTTTCAGGAAGCTATGTTTTTAGATGAAGATCTCTATATTGGCTCTAAGATGGCTTCTGTTTATGAAGGATAAACACACTCATTCTCATATTTTATATTCATGTTCTCAGAGTATTTCATGTGCTTCTTCTGGGTGTCAATTTAGTTTTCTTGTGGCTTGTTTAGGGTCCCAATAAATATGTCTAAGCAATGTAATTTTGTAGTGCTTCGATTACTGCCACTGAGACTTCAGGAGATGCATCTGCTTCCAGTGAGCAGTTAGAGATGATGGATGACTCCGTCAGATCCAATTCTTCAGCTTCAGATGTATCTGATCGTCAACCGACTAAAAGCAAAGAGTCTACACATAACCCGAATGACTATTCTGATATTGACTTATCACAAAGCAATAGCTCATCTTATACTCCTGAATCAATAGAACAGCAGGATACTTCTGACTTGCCGAGCTGCTCGGTGAGTGATTTTTATTGCTTATTGCCTACCCGTTAGATAGGAGCGTTCTAGTTGATTGTTACTTTTCTTGTTTTTGATGCATCAGGGTTATGATCATCAGATTGCCTATTATACGCCTTACTTCTGTCCATCTGATGAAACAGTTCAAGGGCCAGATCTTCCGTCATTTCAAGAGGTTAGAATCAAACCTTTTCTATGCCGTTAGTTAATCTAAACTCATGAGGTTTTTATCATGTCACCAATTCACAAACTCATGCTGTCACTCTGAAAACCAACCAAGACATTGCTGTTACTTTTATTGTTATGTTTGTTGCATGCATTCACAATCAGTCGCCTACTTCGATCTGTTTCCTTCACCACATAGTTAGTTTCTCGTATGCTCAATGCCGTATAACAATCAAAGAAGTTGGATTGGTAAATCCCTTTAATTATTTGTTCAAAACAAAGTGCTGCAGTGTGTTAGTTATCCATCACTCAAGCCTACATACTATGCAAAGAAAAGTGCATGAAGACATTTTTCTATCTCCTCCTTGTACTATATAGTTAAACCTCGATAAAGTAATATTCGATAGAGTAATAATCTCGTTTAGATAATAATTTCTTCCGGTCCCGATATAGGTCAATGCACTAAAATAATGTTCGATAAAGTAATAACTTCGTTAGATGAATATTTTTTTCCGGCCCCAAGGTTATTACTTTATCGATGTCTAACTGTATATACTCGACTATTCTCTCATTTGTTTGTATTTTACATTAACTTTGAACTTCATTTTATGTTTCCTCTTGCTCGTTCGTCTTGTACACGCAGGTCTTTGGTGCGCGTACGACAAACGCTCTCCCAGCTGCCACAATCGCAATGGTACAACAACAACAACAACTAGCCCAGATGTATCCCCAACTTCATGCCTCCCATTTCGCCAACCTTATGCCAAATCGTCAACTCCCCTATCCTCTCTACGTCCCATCAATGCCTGCACCGCGTTACCCCAATAGCCCCACATACCCGCATCCCTCAAATCCGAGCAGCTACTTGCTAATGCCTGCTAATACCTCCCATCCAGGTTGTGCCATCAAAACTCCTGGCCTTGTTGCAAGCCACGATGATTCGCCTCGACTCGAGTATAAAGACAATCTTTACACCCCAATCCCTCAAGCAGAGACATCTAAGATTTGGATCAACTCAAGGGAGTCTTCATATTACATGACTGGGCAGACCCCTCATACTAATGCTTATTTGGCATCACATTCTGGCCTTGCTTCTTTTAATGCACAATCCTTTCATGTACAGTTTGCTAGTGCCATTGGTGGTGGTGGTGCCGGAGTTTGTGTGGCTGCTCCGGCTCACGGCGGATACCAGCAGCATCCCTTCAATTGGACTGGTAACTTCTAGAACACTAGCTATACTTCTTTGAAATCTTGGTTATAAAATGTGAAGAAATGCCTATATTTTCTATCAATGCATTGAGTTAGTTGTGTTTGTTTTGTTTTATTTTGCCATCTTGTGTCAAGTGAGAGAGAGAGAGAGTGGGAAGAACTTTTCCCTACTTTTGTCACATCATTTACACATGTTCCACTACATAGAGCAATCCAAAGATACAGACAGATTCACAAAGTATCTTAAATTCTTTCACGTGTCTACACGTAGCATGAATTATGGTACATGTATGCATAGGCCTCAACTAGATGATTTGAATTGATCTAAATGGAATCTGTAGAGTGGCCAATTACTCCATGATATGAAGGGAATCTTTTGCTAGTCTTCTTAATTTTGATTCTTGAGAGATAAACTCCACCATGTTGTAATAGACTTGTCGTATATTATTTCTTTTTATACTATGTTGTATATGTAGTTAAGTGAATATATATTGTATTCCTTCCGTCTTATTTTATTTTCCTTTTTGGGTTGTCCCATTCATCTTATCTTATTTCACAAAATGATACTCCCTCCGTTTCGTTATTGATGTCCACTTGGAAATTGGCACGGAGATTAAGAAATTTTATTTGAAGATATATTTAATAAGTTTTAATTGTATTAATAAATTGATACGGTTTTCGATGAATGGTTGGTGGGAATGAATGTGAATTTATCTAAATGTTATTAAGGCATAGTTTAAGCATTTGATTTAATTTTTTTTTTTATGTTGTAATTAAAGAAATAATCTAAAGTTTTCAAAAAGTTAAAAATCAAAATTTTCTACGTTCGGAGCGGAGCGGAATCGTGTAAGAGAGAAACTTTTGGAGAGAGAAAGTGTATAAGAATATGAAGTGTGGGTAATGAATAATGAGGGGCCCACCTCATATGGGTGGATGGTGAGTAATTTGTCATTTTAGGAAAATGGACATTAATAATGGAACAGTCCAAAATGGTATAGTGGACATCAATAACGAAACGGAGGGAGTAGTTTTTTTAAACACAATTAATCACTCTCTTTTAATAGAATTTATCATTTTACTTACAACTAACAAGTCTTTTTAATATACGTGCTAAAAAGAAATCAGACAAGCTTAATGGGATGAGGAAGTATAATCTTACTCCCTCTGTCCCCTTAGCAGCTCAATTTTTTCCGATACGAGAATAAGATAGTAGATAATAAATTATGACAGATGGGTAGACTATAGACGATAAAATAGGAAAAATAAGATGAATGAGATAATGAGAGTTATAAAATAGAAGAGAATATATTATAAAATCGGAGAGAGAAGATGAGTAAGATAATAACAAATGAAATTAATTTTTTTGTCAAATTAGATCTAAGCCACTTTTAGTGAGATGTCTCAATTGCGAAAATGAGTTTATTAAGATTACATAGTGAGTATCTCTAAGTTACTTTCTTGAATTCAATAAATACTTATTGATTTAAATCCTCTCCTCAATAATATTTTCCAACTTGGCATCACATCTACATAAGAAAGTAATTTTCAGAGCCCCACGAGTGCAATCATTCTATACATAAATAAATAAATATTAATAATAAATAATACTCCCTCCGTCCAATTATTAGTGGCCAACTTTCCTAATTTGCACGTCCTGTTATTAGTGGCAACGTCCGAAATTAGTAAAAAATTAACACTTCTTTCCTACTTTATCATTTTATCTCTCTTACTTTATATCTACTCTCATTATTATACTCATTTCTCTCTCCTACTTTATCATCTTCTCTCTCTTACTCTCATTTTATCACACTCAACCCTCTTTCCTACTTTATTATCTACTCATCTCTCATACTTTATTAAATATTCTCTTAATTCCCGTGCCGAAAAAAAAAGCGCCACTAATAATAGAACGGAGGGAGGATTTTTTATAATGAGAAAAAATTTAACCGCTATAATCTAAAACTCAAACCTTCACTATTAAACTATATAAAGACACTCCATAGCACACAGAAACTCCAGAGGACTCTCTCTCTCTACTTCTCTCTTTCTCTCTCTACTAGGAAGCGTGCTAGCAAGCTTCGACTACTCCAGACTGATTCATATTTGTCTCTTTCTTCGCATGATTTTGTTTTATCTCCATTGCAAATCTGCAATTCTCTCTCGATCTCTGCAGCTTTTGGCTCTCTCTCTCTCTCTAAGCAGACAATAAAGTTCTAGTTCGAAGATTATCTGTTCTGCAAATTAGACGATCGGTCATGGTGGAGAGGAACTGTTGCGGAAGGGAGAGAGATGCTTCGCATTTCACCTCCACGAATTCGAATCACTCGTCGTTCTCCTCGAGCCTGCTCGATTCGATTTACCGCTCGATCGATCGAGGAGAAGAAGAAATGGCGATCGACAGAGCAGGAACGAGGAAGAAGAGCTATGCAGACGCCGGCGCTAACGTGCGCCGCGGCGTGATGTTTAAGAGCGACAATGACGTGGCGGATTTCCACATGATCGAGAAGTGGATGGAGAAGAAGGCGAGTGAGAAATCCGCCGGACGGAAGAAATCGGTGGCGGATTTGGAGGTGAGGAAGACGCGGAAGGACAGGGGAAATTCGAGCTGGTGTTCCTCCGATTCGAGCTGCGGCGGCGCGATCGCCTCGTCGGAGGCGGAATGGTTCACGGTGCAGCGGCCGAGGTCGATCCGCACGGTGTTCGAGAAGGAGGAGATCGGCGGTAATCGCCGCGCTTACGAGCAGAAACCTAAAATTGAAACCGGATTCTCGAAGACGAAGCTGCGAGCGCTGAAGATTTACAGCGATTTGAAGAAGGTGAAGCAGCCGATCTCCCCCGGCGGCAAACTCGCCGGATTTCTGAACTCTCTGTTCGTCGGCGGAAACATGAAGAAGAATAAAATCAGCGACGACTCTCCGTCGCTAAAATCCACGTGCTCGTCGGCGTCGTCAATTTCACGGTCGTGCCTGAGCAAAACGCCGTCATCGAGAGGGAAGACAACCACCGGAGAGAAGAGATCGGTGAGGTTTTCGCCCGTGAGCGTGATCGTCGACAATGATTTCCGGCAATACGATCACAAATCGAAAATCTCAGAAATCAACAACTTCAACAAGATCAAACAGACATCAAATCCCGAAGCTGCGAAGAATCACAACAACATTAACAGCATCAGAAACGTGATCAATGAAGAGCTCATGGCGCAAGTAATGGAGAAAAACCGGCTAGTCGAGGAGGTGGCTAGGGATTTACTTCGGAACTATCACCGGAAAAAAAATCAAATCGAACACGAACTTCCGTTCGATCATTCGAGAAAATCTCACGTCAAAAATGAAGTTCTCGATCACGAGTTCGACGACGAAGAAGACGATGCAGCGAGTTGTGCGAGTTCGGACTTGTTCGAGTTGGATAATCTTTCCGCCATTGGAATGGAGAGGTACAAAGAAGAGTTGCCGGTCTACGAGTCGACTCGGCTCGGTTCCACGGCCAACGGATTAATTTTCTAACTAATAAATAATTAATATTATTTTTATTTTGAATTAGCTTAAGTTAATTGGTTGGGGGTTTACATGAAGAATTTCTCTATTAGTGTTCAAATAATTTTTAATTTTAACTAAATTATGTTGTAGTAGTAATTTTTGGTTGTGGTGAGTTTCTTCTTTTCGATGACAAAGGTAATCCATCGCTATTACCGAAGTTCCTATTGAATAAACTTTCGATTTTATACACTAGCTTGCAAACTATACGAGAAATAGATTGACTAACTATTTTCACCATAAATATATTGCTACACAAGTTGATATTCACAATCCTATCATTTCAAGATTTGTGTGCTAAGATTTTGAATAGCGTGCCAAGAATGTTTGTATTTTACGAATAATTGTAGATTTTCCTCGTTACAGAAAATAGCTATCGGAATGGATGATGTATGCTTGTCCCCAAAAGATTAGGACATGAAATCTAAGCTTGGATCTTTTGCAAATTAGTCAAGAAGATAGAAATGATAATGTTCCAAGATAAATGGAAACCAACAAGTTAAATTTTAATTTTTACAGTCACTAAGCACTAAATCATCTAATCTTGATTGGATTCTCACTTTTTATCCTAAAAGATTTCCACCACTTCACCACATGATCTCTCCTTAGTAATCTACCACATGATCCCGGGACGAAAAAAGAGAAACCCGCTGTCGTTATTCGCATTCGCACACGACAAAACACTAAATTGTACAAACACAACTAACATATTAATGCCAACAACAAGATTCTTGAGTTCTTGAAGTAAAGAGAAAAGGGAAAGCCTACTCTATGAGCATTTTCCTAATAAAAGTGTGACATAGGCTTTAATTAGATTAGCCTTAAATTCAACCAACAAAGTAGGACGTGGGTGTCAAAGTACGATGTTTACATTATTCTAAACACCCATTAATTATTTACTTAGCAATTTTTTAGAATAAATTATTGATAAATATTTATGATTTTATATTAATGAATGGTTGGGCTATAGACATAGTGAGTAACTCTATGCATGCAGCCTCAAAAGTTAATAATTTTTTAGGTAGTCTTTAATCATCTAAAGTGATAATAGTGGGCCAATTGCATGCTAAACTCATTCTATGTTCACATTATGCTACTTATATTCAAAATAATACATTTTTAAAATGTCGGTGAGAATCTTCTATCGCATTTTTATAAGTACCGTTATACGGTTCATCAATCGAGTTAATGTTATATGTATTTAAACTCAAGTAAAATTAACTTGAATTGATTTAAATATCCAAAGTATGACATGAAAAAAAAAATCTTTAATTTGAGATTTTGTCCTCCAAATTTTAAATTTTAAATTTGACCCATGATTGTTTTATTTTATTTTTTATAGATGAGAAATAATTTATCCTTAAGTCAAGATTGAGTTTGAACAGTCACCAAATGGTCAAATTTTGCTGCAAAAACAACTCTTTTTTCTCTCTCTTTCTACTCCACATTTAATTCCTCTGTAATTTATGTTAGAACTTCACATGGAAACATTGACTTTTTTTCATTAAAAGATGTAATATTTGTTTAAAATAATGAAAATATATAGAGCAGACAGTAACCTAGAGCTCTGAACTCAAATTATTACCCTTCTTATTATATAAGTATTTAATTTAATAAAATAAAATATAAAACACAAACATGAAAAGAGGCAACATATCCATGTCAATTAGAACTTGTAAGACTTCTAACTGATGGTGCGAAAAATCTCGATACTAAAAGATTACGAGTTTGAATATCACGAACAGCTCGATACTCTTGTCGAGCTGCATTTATCACTAATTTATTAAATGTTTCATCATCTTCATGAGTTGTTACCATCACTGCTGATAATATTGCAGGCAAGTATTGGCTGGGAATGCTACACACCAACCATGCAGAATTCACTGGCACTAAACCTATTTGTCTTTTGATATTTTTTGTAGGTACAAATAATTTCATATTTGTGGCTACATTTCTGTGGAATAATCAGCCTTCGTACTTGTGAAATTAATACTTTTTTGGATTTATTTATTGATTTATTGGCTGCTACAATAATTGAATTTGTAACTCCTACTATAGTTTTTGGTCTTTGCTGAAGGGAGCAGAAGGGGTCGATCACAAGACAATAAACCATTGATACATAGTTTTCTGTCTTCCAAATCTCAGCCTCACTTCTACTTAAGCATTTATGTCTTCTCTCATGTTTGCATCGTATACGTGCGTGTGTATCTTTCATTAAATACGATCGAGTTTTATAGGTTTAAATGATCTCTATGCGATTATGAAACTATTGAGCCTTATACACAGTGACCGTTACCTCAATTCTTATCAAACCCTAATTTTATAGTGCAATTTTTGGAATATATATATATATATATATATATATATATATAAACTCCCTCTGTCCCGCTATTATTGTCCCCTTTGGTTTCGGCACGAAGATTAAGAAATTTTATTTAAGTGTGTATTTTATGAGTTTTAATAGTATTAAGAAATGAACACAATTTTCGAGGAAGTGGTTGATGGAAGAAATGAGAATTTATCCAAATTTTGCAAGGCATAGTTGAAACAATCAATTTTTTTTTTCTATTTTTTTTTTCATATTATATTTTAAGAAATAATCTTAAGTTTTGAAAAAGTTATAAATCATAAATTTTCGAGTACGGAGTGGAACGAAAATCGTGTGAGAGATAGATTTTTGGAGAGAGAGAGAGTATGATAATGTGAGAATACGTATTAAGTAGGAGGGGACTACTCCATTTTTTGTTTAACAGTAATTTTGTTATTTTAGGAAAGATGACAGTAATAGCGGGACAACCCGATTAATAAAGTAGGACAGCAATAGAAGGACGGAAGGAGTATATTTTACTACCAATAATTTTACATTTTGCCCGTCCTCGAATTCTTAACCTTGGATCGGGCCCTGCATATACATCTATACAAACTACTTTTTGGGGTCAAATTGTTTATGTGATGGATAAGCAAAGAAAAGGATGGTTGGAATGGACTATACTTGTTCTTGTTGATACTTTGCCTTTTCTTATAGGGTAGTTGAAAATGGACATTTCTATTACAATAATTATGATCCATCATTCTATTTAATTATTCATTTATTCTCAAATTTAGAATATTTAAGATGAAATCAGCAATTTCGAATGTACTTATCTATAAGCTTAGAATAATTTGTAAGTTCGGAAGGCAAAATTATAATAAAATTTCAAAATTAAGTACACAATTTTGAAGGTGATAACTCACGTGCCCCTTAATCCGATTATTAAAAATTAAGTGTGTAGAAATGTAGCGACAATAAAATCAAATGTTAGTATAAATACTATAATAACATAATAAACAACATATGAAAAATTGAATAGCGAAAATAACGAAATGCAAACCGAGGCAAGAGTTAGACTCTTTCTCCGCAAGACGATAATGCTCCGCTACTCAGTGCAAGCGGTCTATAACACTAATCTCCAAAATACAACGGTTTTTCAATTACGAGTAGTTGCACTACTTCTCGTAATTTCGGCGAACTACTTGATATTTTGGAACTAAGGAGATACTAATGAATCTATAAGAATATAGTGAAATAAGAGGGATAAAGAGATTGAAGAATGTATTTGGATGGTTGTTGTGTCTAACAATGATCGAAATTGTCTAATTTATAGACAATCAAACAACTCTTCACAAGGGACACAACTCTTCGTAATTGACACAACTCTTCACAATAAGATGAATTGTGAATGGTTGCATTTGTTCAACTTTCAAATACCTCTTGGCATGAACCAACATATCCCTTCATTAATCAACACATTCATTCATCATTTAATTTATGAAACAATGTGTCCATTCCATGAAGTAACATGTCCATTCATCTAGGAACCAACACATCCTTTCAATTCTTCCCATAAATCTCATGAACTAATGCATCCTTTAAATTAATTATATATTAATTAATTTAATAATCTAATTTTCAATTAAAAATTCTAACAATTACTATATATGAATCGATTTTCTCTATAATCCTAATTGTTGTAACTCGTAACTTAGATCATATAACATACTCTTTCCGTCCCATTCATCTTGTCTTACTTTCATTTACGGATTATCCTTTTCATCTTATCTCATTCTCAAAATAGTGATTATTCTATACGCAACTAATCACTCTCCTTTTGTGGGACCCACCTCTTCACTCACAATTAACAATTCTTTTTAATAATCGTGTTGAATAAAATGAGTCAAGCTCAATAAGATGCAGAGTGTATTGTTGTAAAGTATTTAAAATAAAAAATAAAACAACACATAAAATGAAGAAAATATAATCTTCTTTGTGGTGGGGGCCACGTAGACTGACTCGCAACGCCTGATCTGGCAGTCTCAACTGAAACACTATTTGAAAGCCCATACAACTTTTGGGCGCACGTGATTGGCTGGCCCATGTAGTCCCAAGACTGTCGGGCGTGTACACGTGTGCTCACGATAGTTCACCGTCGTGGGACCCGCTCCCTTATTTAGTCTGTCCAAAATTGTCTGCAATCCCATCATATCAGCCACTTGGAGTAAGACACGTGTACATCTCGATCGAGTGTTTATCTCTCTACCGCAATTTTAGGGTGGATTTGGAAAGTAGACAATTGTGTTTGTGTAATTCTCTTCACAAATTCAATCGAGTTTATCTAGAAATTAAAATAATTATCATAGCGTCCTTCACTTTATAGGCACTTATTAATTATTTATAGGTACTTATGAATTATTATGCATGAGATGATAAATTATTACACTCATTTTTATATTTTCAGTAAAAAAATCGTTGCAGCATTTGATTTGTTCGAGGTAAAGTAAGAGTAACATCAACACACTTTTAATCAAGATTCATGAGAGCTATGATATGATGAGAGCACAACCACTAATTACATTTTCTAGCTTATTACTATTAGGTAAAAATTTCAATTGAAATAAAAACTACATAAACTTCAAAAAGATAGATTTCTATAGTGGACTTCGAGCTCAGTCTCGCCAAGGCCGGCTTTGAGGGTGGCCGAACCTGGGCGACCATTTTGCCAGTGGCGGATTTAGGGGGTGTCCGGCGGTGCCCCCCTCTCCGAACTCGTGTCGAAACGCGATTTTATACATGTAATTTTTAAGAAATTTCGTATTTCGCCCTCCCGAACTCGTGTAGAAATCTGGAATTCTATGGCCCGTTCTTATCTTAGGGACCCAATTTTTCATTTTCTCTCAGGGCCCTTCTTTCCTTGGGAATGACCTTGGAACTCAGCAAAAAATTACGTTATCGATGATTTATCTAAAATAATCGACAAAGATAGAGACCTCGAAATTATTGAGTTTGAGTACACTGTAGAATTCAACATTCAAGATCTTTGTCAGCATTCGAAATCTTGAAATGGAAACAAACATGTTATCATGTTGACAAAAAATGGTCCTTCCATGCCTAAAATTCATTGACAAAACTTGGAACTTGTGTGGTACAAGTTTGAAGTGAGAGAAGAAAAAACTGGTGGTAGAGAGAGAAGAGAGACAATGCAGCTTTAATAAAAGAAAGTATAGTAGCAAGTAAAGAGACATAAAGAAAAAGATTTGTAAGAATTTTCTTTTTTGTTGATCCCAAGAAGATTTTGTACTATAAGATTGTTACATAGCCAGACCAGAATGCTTTTTCTTCCATTGTTGTAGAAAAAAAGAAAAAATAATGGCTGGCAATTGCAATTTCAATTTCAATTTCGAGTTCAAGATATGGTTCTAAATTATGGCCATGTGAATCATGTTATAATTTCTTAATCCTCTTAGTAGTTATGACGTCCAAATCGCAATTTACGGGACGGAGTAATATATATTTTTTAAATAAATTTAAAATTCGGGATTCTGCATGATTTAGAAGGCTCAATGTCCTTTAGATCTGGTCCCTACATGTGGAACAAAGTCGAGGTCAATTATATTTGCCCTTTTGGAGTTTCTTACATGATTAAGATAGTCTCTTGCAAGATGATTTAACGGGTCTTAATTCATCGTGTGACAGTTGACAATATTTGAATTCGAATATCAATTTGAGTATTACAAATTAGGTTTTGATGGAGACTAACAAATAATTTCAAGAATGGTCTACTTTCGAGTAATGTCATTTTGATGGCACCATAGGCTTTTATTTCTTTCAATTGACACGCATTTTTTTACGGCCCGTTGAAGGAGAATCATTATATTTGTACCAAATAGATTTGATGATCAAGAAAGCGATTTCAATTTTTTTTTGTCCTTTTTCCCTTTATTCTTTTGTAGTGATACTGAAATGTTATTGATAGCATTCGACTTTTTCGTTAAATTAGTTTCTTATCAATAAATGTATTGCTTTTACAAATGTGTATATTAATCATGACATATTCTTTATAACCGCAATAGCTTGCAAATCATCTCGGACTAGGGTACGTAAACGAGTTGAGTTTTATTCGAATAGCTTGAGCTCGAGTCTCAAGTTCGAGTTCGAAAGTTTCAAGCTCGAGCTCGAGCCTCATTTTAAATTCGTAAACTTTTCGAGCCGAATTCAAGCTCGAGACTCTTCGACTCAAAAGGTCACAAGCTCGGCTCGATTAAATTACAATATATTTGATTATATACATTATACTATTAAATAGTACTTATTTGTAAATATATATATAATTATTATTTTTTAAAAATACAAAAAATATCGAGCTTTTGAGCCGAGCTCAAATACTATAACTATTTATCGAATCGAGCTCGAGCCCGAGCCCATATTAAAAGTTCCAACCAAAATCAAGCTCGAGCTTAGAACAACTAATCGAGCCTAACTTCTACAAAGCTCGACTCGGCTCGATTACAACCCTACTTTAGACTAACCATACATGTATTCCAACCCGTAATCTCAACCGCTACGACATGCTTCTTGAAATTGATTTTGCATTCTTGTCATAAGACATTCTTTACAACACATTCTTCAGTCTCTACATAATATTCAAATTCATGATCAAACTACTGATAGCCTCAAACCGAAGAGGGTCTTTTACTTCCTTTTTCTTTTGTCGATTCCACTATTTCTCGAAACCAATCCAGAGCCCGTCCCATACTGCATCTGTGCTGGAGCTGGAGGAGGAGCAGCCGGAATGGTAGCCGGTGGCAATGCCGGAGGAGCTACAGAAGCTGGGGTTGCAGAAGCGGAAGCTTCCGGAAGCGGCTTCGGTAGAATGTGCTTCAACCGGTTGTTTCTGTAGTTCTTCCAAAAGAAGAACTGCTGTCTATGTGCCACCTCCTACAAGCAAGCACAGAAACACATCAATGGTGATTATAACCCACAAAAGACTCGATTTTGATCGAGGCAAACTATCATAATTCATAAACACTTCTTCTTTTGCATAAAAGAGGGAAGGGAGAAAAATAAGAGACCTTGTTTGCAGGATGGGCCATTGCGTTTCTGAAGTTGGGATTCTGCAGAAGCTCGAGAAAGAATAGGCAATGAGGATACCTGACAATAGCAATCGAAATTCGGGTATTCTAATGTTAAAAACCATATCTGCATTGAAAAAATCTAAATTTTGAAGCTGATGATTATAAATTGAAGATAAGTGAAGCGGTGAACAGAACTTGGAAAACGGGCAACTCACATAATGAACTTTAAGTACTCGGGCCTTTGCCAGTACTGAAGATATTTCAAGTATCCGATGAATGCCTCGTCTTCCAAATACCGGTTTTGAGCTAAATCTGAATAACGGCACAGATCAAGTCACATTATTCCAGTTAGAATTGAAGCACTTTTATACAAAAGATAAATCTAATACCAACCAAAAGACAAAAAAGATAGAAGATCAAGAAGCCAAGAACTAATATATACAAGTAGCAGACCTCTTACTTCACAAACTCTACATTATACATGTTAAAGACTTAAAGCAGCATTAAATTTCAGAGCGACGTGTATATCGCCATACATTTAGAGCAGTGAATAACAATCATATGATTGAGTAGACATTGCTGGCAAATGTAAAGCAATATCTTCTGCAAACAGAGAAGAAGTGAAAACAAAAGGATGGAACTTGCAAGTAGATAAACTTCCTAGCATAAAACTCTCCAACAAAATCTGAATTAGGATTAGATATGCTAACAAATATGTTGAACAAACAGATTAAGCAAGATTATCAATCCAAACCCTTCCAATGTTCAACTGAGCCAAGCATGAACCCATCAAAACAAATTATCCCTAGAGCGGATTCCAATCAAATAGGCCTAAAGCTAACCAACTATCCCTCATTTATGCTACGCTACTTCTCCAACAGCAGAAATTTGTCAAATTCCAGGAATTACTGATTATCAATTTATCATCAATCAGAAACCAACAAACCAGACTATCAGAAGTTGCAGTTTCAGTGTCAATTAGAGGAAATGAATTACGCACAATGTATGTAGGTAGGGTTAGCAAGGCACTGAATGAACTCGAGCTCAAGCAAGAAGCGCTGGCGTCCATCGTCTGGATCCTTGTACACACTTTTCTGCCTGCAATCGAAAAAAATCTCATCACAATAAGAACGCGCAACCCAAATTAAACTCTGTAGCTTACGGAGACGACGGAGGACTCGCTATTTCCATCGGATCGGACTCCATTACTCGCAACTTCTAGCTCGTACTCATCCGTTAGGGTTCATAATTTTTCTGTCGATTTGGTTGTTTTCCCCTTTTCTTAAAGCACGTTAGGAGGGAATCGGGCTTCGGGTAGGCCCATTACAACTCAAAATTGGGCTTCGTGTAGGCCCATTTAGACCACCATTGGGCTTCGAAGAGGCCCATTACAAAAGGAAAATAGAGCTTCAAAGTGCCCAACTACTTATTATTGCTATTTGAATTTGTTCGAATAAAATATCAATATTAGTCCGATAATGTGACATGTTTTTAATTTGCGATCCTATAATTTGAAAAATTATTCGTTTTATTCTCTAGCGAAAATTGTACTTCACACGTCTCTTTTATGTCGTCTAATATGATAATTAATCCATATCAACGAAGCCCCTCCCCGTCACAATACCCTTTGAGTTATGAAGCTCAAATGAGTCTTAGAGAATCTTCTGTTCCACTTTTTAATGTACTACTCGTATCTCAATAATATTTTCAATTGTAAACACATAGGTGTTAAAGATATGAATTTTAGGGTTGTCGTAAACACTGAAATACTTACAATTGAAACATTATTAGATACGAATATGACTCAAGAAAATAGAATAGAGAATCCAAACCGCAAATTCCACTTCGAGTCGATCTTATAACTAATTACTAAAAGGCGGGTAATTTGAAATTCTCTCTCTATCTACATTCGAATAAACTATCATTAAACTAATCCTTGTTGTTACATGAATCAATATTATATTCATAGATTAATTAACTCAATATGGAAACAGTTAGGAATGATAGGCTTCAACGGTAAATTAATTTCTATTACGATAAACAAATTTAAAATATTTCATTCATCTATAAATAACACAAGATAGAATTCGACCATAATTCACAATCATAAATCAAAACTCAACACATTATATCTTCAAATTCAAGAAAAAAAAATCATACGATGGACAAGATGACTGCAACCATTCCTAGAGGATTTCGATTCGAACCCACCGACGAAGAACTCATCTGCTATTATCTCTACCCGAAGATCATGAATCTTCCGTTGGAGTGGAATTATATCGCGGAGAAGGAGCTGTACGGCGACAACGCGGAGCCGTCGGTCATTTTTTCCGACATCCACGACTCGTCGCCGTATTGGAACACTAAAGAAGAAGGTGGAGCGACGAAGAGGACGATCTACGTCTTCACGAAAGTGACGACGACTTCGGCCAACTCGAAGCGGAAGTCGAGGAGGGCCGGTTCGGGGACTTGGACCGGCCAGACCGGTCCCAAGAACGTTATCGGCTCGCAAGACGGCGCCGTTATTGGATGTACGAAGATGCTGTCGTATCAACATTCCAAGAAGGGGAGTAATGATCCGAACCATTGGATCATGCATGAGTATTCGTTGATCGAAGCCGGAGCGGCGGCGATCGGGGAGAGGAAGAACGACGTCGTTTTGTGCAAGATTACGAAGTTCGTGAAGAAGTCGGAACGGCATCGCATGCTAATGCAGCAACAAGTCCAACCGCCGCAGTCTTGTTTTTCTCCTCTGGCGGCGTCGGTTATCGGAGCGGCGGCGAGTAATAAGAGAAAGGCGGAGGGGGAAGGAGGCGAAGAGAGTGATTTTGCGAAGAGGCAAAGGGTATTAATGGGAAGTTTTGAAGAGTGGGAAAACGCGCAGAAGATGCCGGAAATAGACCTAACGGAGAAGTCGACGGAGATGGCGGACGTGGACGACATGGTGGATATTGCAGCGTTGTTTAGTTCAGGCGGGGAGGTGACGGAGGATAACGGACAAGAGATGCCGGAGTTAGAGATTCCGTCGATGAGTGAGAAGATGATTCCGCCGCAAGAAGAAGAAGTAAAAGAATCTTTTTGGGGAGATTCGCCGGAAATCTTGACGGATGAGGATTTTAGATGGATGGCGGAACTTGAGGAGAGCATCCGAGAAGATGAAAGAATTGGACGAGGCGGCGGCGGCGGCGGCGGCGATGGAGAATACCACCACACAAACTGATCGTATCGTCTTGTATTAATTAATGTGCTTGGATGGGATTATATTATTTTTTTTCCCACTGAAAATTTTGTATATATAAACCAGTTTTGGCAATATATAAAATCTGAATAATTCATTTTATGTGTATTTTTGTCATTGAAATATTGTGACCGCATGATTAGAGATGAGATCTTCTGTCCCATTTTTCGTGTCCTAATGATGTTGTATTAGTGTAACCATATAGATGGTTACGATTTATTTGTAAAACTATACTGAGAATCCGCCTTCAATCTCCATTGATATTCAAAAATTGATTGCGTGTAGTATAAGTTTTATGTTAGGTGATGATGCGATGAAATTCAGTATATACTACTGTGCTTATTGTAGATGATTTAATTTGTTGAGATGGATATGACTTGAATCAAGATTAGGGTTTAGGGCTAATTAAGTTGATAGATGAATATATAATATGTAAGATTATGGGAGTATTTGCACATGATTTTTTATTTTTTAATCGTCAAAGTAATTCTTTAGTTTGCAAATTCTACTTATACTAGTTTCTCTAAGATTAATTGAGATGTTTTTTTTCTTCCTACAATGATTTTCTTATTTCTTATTTCATACAAGTGTTTTTTTTAAATAAATATAATCAATCAATGATTTTTAATTTTTTTAAAATTATACACGCTTAATTTAAGTTGTTTTCTAGATATTGATGCACCAATTTCAAGCAAATAAAAGAAAATAAAAATGCTTACAGTCACATTTAAATCGAAAATAGATAATTTATATGTATGTCGTATTTTATTAAAATTTATGAGCAGAAAATTAACTAGCACGCACTATTTCACGCAGAAAACAGAATAGTCTTCAATCTGTGCTTTCCGGGCCTGCATTAAATCACAAAAGTCGATCGAAACGAGCAAAAAAAGACATAAATTGGGATGAGATCATCTGTTCCAAAATCTTAATTTCAGCTAACAAGAAGTGTGTCTTTTACCTCGGGATAACATAGGGACTAAGGTGTTTAGCATGTGCCGAAGGTCATGTGTTCGAAATCCACTGAGACCGTTATATATGAGTTTGTCACATATAACATCTAAGTTGATTTAATTATATATACATAAATATTCATAAGACTATAATAATAACCATCACTATAAAGTTCAATTTTGTTTAAGTTCTTAAGTTAGGAAAAGTTGTAGAAATGACTTATTAGATAATTGGCGGGTGTTTAAAAAAAAGTTAGTATTTAAAAGTGGAAAAAAAAAAAATAAAAGAAATGATGTTTGCGAACATTTAGAATCTAGTATGTATGAAGGTATCATAAAATGCAAAAGTTAGGCTGGGCCAAATTCCTCAATTCATTCATTTTCATCTTAAATTAACAGAATTTCTTAGATCTTAAGCTGTTGAAAACACTCAATGGAATCCGCCCCTTAAATTAACTATGTACGATAAACAATGCCTAGCGCGGCTTTCGGACACAATGTATGTAGGTAGGGTTAGCAAGGCACTGAATGAACTCAAGCTCAAGCAAGAAGTGTTGGCGTCCGTTGTGTGGATCCTTGTACACACTTTTCTACCGACAATCGAACAAAATCTCATGAGAATAAGAACGCGCGAGCAAAATTAAACTCTGCAGCTAAACGAAGATGACGGAGGACTCGCAATTTCCATCGGATCGAACTCCATTACTCGCAACTTCTAGCTCCTACTCATCCGTTAGGGTTAATAATTTGAAAAATTATTCGTTTTATTCTATAGCGAAAATTGTACTTCACACGTCTCTTTTATGTCGTCTAATATGATAATTAATCCATATCAACGAAGCCCATCCCCTTCACAATAGCTCAAATGAGTCACGAAGAATCTTCTGTTCCACTTTTTAATGTACTATTCGTATCTCAATAATATTTTTAATTATAAACATATAGGCATTTACGATATGAATTTTAGGATTGTCGTAAGTATTTAAATATTTACAATTGAAATATTATTAAATATGAATATGATTCAAGAAAGTAGAATAGAAGATCCAAACCGCAAATTCCACTCAAGTCAATGTCGTAAGTAATTACTAAAAGCCGGGTAATTTGAAATTCTCTCTCTCTACATTCCAATAAACTATTATTAAACTAATCCTTGTTGTTACATGAATCAATATTATATTCATAGATTAATTAACTCAATATGGAAACCGTTATTAATTAACTCAATATGGAAACCGTTAGGATTGATAGGCTTCGTTGAAGTACATTAATTTCTATTATGATAAACAATTTTCAAATATTTCAATCATTTATAAATAACACCTTCATAAGATAGAATTCCACCATAATTCACAATCATAAACTAAAACTCAACACATTATATCTTCAAATTCAAGAAAAAAAAAATCATACGATGGACAAGATGACTGCAACCATCCCTAGAGGATTTCGATTCGAACCCACCGACGAAGAACTCATCTGCTATTATCTCTACCCAAAGATCATGGATCTTCCGTTGGAGTGGAATTGCATCGCGGAGAAGGAGCTGTACGGCGACAACGCGGAGCCGTCGGTCATTTTTTCCGACATCCACGACTCGTCGCCGTATTGGAACACTAAAGAAGAAGGTGGAGCGACGAAGAGGACGATCTACGTCTTCACGAAAGTGACGAAGACTTCGGCCAACTCGAAGCGGAACTCGAGGAGGGCCGGTTCGGGGACTTGGACCGGCCAGACCGGTCCGAAGAACGTTATCGGCTCGCAAGACGGCGCCGTTATTGGATGTACGAGGATGCTGACGTATCAACATTCCAAGAAGGGGAGTAATGATCCGAACCATTGGATCATGCATGAGTATTCGTTGATCGAAGCCGGAGAGGCGGCGATCGGGGAGAGGAAGAACGACGTCGTTTTGTGCAAGATTACGAAGTTCGTGAAGAAGTCGGAACGGCATCGCATGCTAATGCAGCAACAAGTCCAACCGCCGCAGTCTTGTTTTTCTCCTCCGGCGGCGGTGAGTAATAAGAGAAAGGCGGAGGAGGAAGGAGGAGAAGAGAGTGATTTTGCGAAGAGGCAAATGGTATTAATGGGAAGTTTTGAAGAGTGGGAAAACGCGCAGAAGGTGCCGGAAGTAGACCTACCGGAGAAGTCGACGGCGATGGCGGACGACAACGACATGGTGGATATTGCAGCGTTGTTTAGTTCACACGGGGAGGTGACGAAGGATAACGGACAAGAGATGACGGAGTTAGAGGTTCCGTCGATGAGTGAGAAGATGATTCCGCCGCAAGAAGAAGAAGTACAAGGATCTTTTTGGGGAGATTCGCCGGAAATCTTGACGGATGAGGATTTTAGATGGATGGCGGAATTTGAGAAGATGACGGAGTTAGAGGTTCCGTCGACGTGTGAGAAGATGATTCCGCCGCAAGAAGGAGAAATAGAAGAATATTTTTGGGGAGATTTGCCGACGATCTTGTCGGCGGAGAATATGAGTTTGATAACGGAATCTGAAGATAGGGAGGAGCGTTGGAGAATGATGAAGAAATTGGAGGAGATGGAGGAGGAGTTTAGTAAGTTGATATAATTGGAAGAGCCGCCGGCGGCGGCGATGGACAATAAAACCACACAAATTAACTGATATAATCGTGTATTAATTAATGTTTTTGCGATGGGATTATATTCTTTTTTTCCCTCTGAAATATATTTTGTATGTATAAACCAGTTTTGGCAATATATAAAATCTGAATTATTCATGTATTTGTATTTTTGTCATTGAAATATTGTTCCCACATAATAATATTTCCTCTTCATTGATATTCAAAATAAAACAATCGACTGCGTGTAGCTTAGTATACGAATTGTATTGATTGATGATGGGGATGAAAATATTGTTAGATTTTTATTATGGAAATTAGATTATTAAATTAATTAATTTAAAGGATGCATTAGTTCATGAGATTTATGGGAGAGAATTGAAAGGATGCGTTGATTCTTAGATGAATGGACACGTTACTTTATGGAATGGACACATTATAAATTAAATGAAGAATGAATGTGTTGATTCATGAATGAATATGTTGGTTCATGCCAAGAGGTACTTGGAAGTTGAACAAATGCAACCATTCACAATTCATCTTATTGTGAAGAGTTGTGTCCATTATGAAGAGTTGTATCCATTACGAAAAGTTGTGTCCTTTATGAAGAGTTATGTCTTTTATGAATGAGTGCTTCAAATCTATAAGTAGACCATTCCGTCCGATAATTCAAAGATTCAATTTTCCAATTTATTTGTGTTTCTTTCATCACATACATCTAAATTAGTTTCATTTCTTTAGTCCCAAATATCAAGTAGTTCGCCGGAATTACGAGAAGTAGTGCAACTACTCGTAATTGAAAAATCGTTGTATCTTGGAGACGAATGCTATAGACCGCTTGCACCGAGTAGCGGAACATTATCGTCTTGCGGAGAAAGAGTCTAACTCTTGCCTCGGTTTGCATTTCGTTATTTTCGCTATTCAATTTTTCACATGTTGTTTGTTATGTTGTTATAGTATTTATACTAACATTTGATTTTATTGTTGCTACATTTCTTCACACCTAAATTTTTAACAACAATCGCAAGACGATAAATGTGTTGAAGAAATGACTACAAGTAGCAGTGATGCACCCGATCCCCTTGTCCAAGTAACGACAAGCAGTAGTAACATGCCGTCGAATTTTACAACAGCAACGAACAACCAAATTCCAAGCGCCCCTATTCATGCGGAAAGGCCGGAAAAATTCTCAGGTTCTGAATTTAAGCATTAGCAATCTAAAATGCTATTTTATTTAACTACCTTAAATTTATCTCGATTCTTGAAAGAGTCACCTCCAATTGTGGGGGAAAATGAAACCGATGAGCAAAAACGCATAGCGTCTGATGCATGGTATCATAGCGACTACATATGTCGCAACTATGTCCTAAATGGACTTGATGACACTCTCTATAGTGTCTACTCGACTGCAAAGACGTCGAAAGAATTGTGGAACTCTTTGGAGATAAAATACAAGACCGAAGATGTCGGTCTAAAGAAATTCGTTGTTGGACGATTCTTAGACTACAAGATGGTGGATACCAAAACCGTTGTCGAACAAGTGCAAGAGATTCAATTGATCAAACATAATATCATCGTCGAGGGTATGGTCGTTTCTGAATCCTTTCAAGTTCACAAGTGGTTTTGTGTTTATTATAGATGGAGAAGCAGTGTCATGGAAATCCTCTAAACAAACATGTATAGCTCGGTCTACAATGGAATCGGAGTTCATTGTTCTAGACAAAGCTGGCGAAGAAGCCGAATGGCTACGAAACTTCTTAGAGGATATTCCTTATTGGGAAAAACCTGTGCCTCCCGTTTTAATACATTGTGATAGTATGTCTGCAATAGGGAGAGCACAAAGTAGTATGTATAATGGTAAGTCTCGACATATTCGTCGAAAACACAATACCGTTAGACAATTGATCACTAGTGGAATAATATGTATTGACTATGTGAAGTCAAAAGACAATATTGCGGATCCGTTTACTAAAGGTATTAACCGTGATCAATTGTACAATGCAGTTAGGGGAATGGGATTAAAATCCACACTAAAAGAACGCTCTTAATGGTAACTCTACCATGATGATTGGAGATCCCATGAACATGGTTCAAAGAGACAACTAAGTTAAGAATGTTCAAGTTGTGCACTTGGAAACACAACTAAAAATCCATTCTCGAAGCTGCCTCAAGTGCAAACCTGTAGCTTGTGGTAAAAGGGTAAGCTATAAGCTTTTAATGATTCCTATAGCCTTAATGGTGGAGTATGACAGGATACTCTTTATAGGAAATCACCTATATAAGTGAGAAGTGTGGCCGCTTCAAATAGAAAAACACTTATGAATCCAAGATATGGTCCAAGGCCAAAATGGACACAACTTGAGAACGAAAGATATTGTATCTATTATTGTGTATATGTTATTGTCTTGGTTTACACAAAAGCTGACCGGTTCAAGACATCGCGTTCACCGAGCAGCGAGTAAATCCGATAACATTATACTAAGGAAGGTTCAAAGCAAAAAACTACCTATCCTGATGCAATAATAGGTCATTGGGACTTTGGTTTGCATAACATTTTGCATTTGCATTTATATTTAATAATCTAACTTCCATGTGGGGGATTGTTAGATTTTTATTATGGAAATTAGATTATTAAATTAATTAATTTAAAGGATGTATTAGTTCATGAGATTTATGGGAGAGAATTGAAAGGATGCGTTGATTCTTAGATGAATGGACACGTTACTTCATGGAATGGACACATTATAAATTAAATGATGAATGAATGTGTTGATTCATGAAGGGATATGTTGGTTCATGCCAAGAGGTACTTGGAAGTTGAACAAATGCAACCATTCACAATTTAACTTATTGTGAAGAGTTGTGTCCATTATGAAGAGTTGTGTCCATTACGAAAAGTTGCGTCCTTTATGAAGAGTTATGTCTTTTATGAATGTGTGCTTCAAATCTATAAATAGACCATTCCATCCGATAATTCAAAGATTCAATTTTCCAATTTATTTGTGTTTCTTTCATCACATACATCTAAATTAGTTTCATTTCCTTAGTCCCAAATATCAAGTAGTTCGCCGGAATTACGAGAAGTAGTGCAACTACTCGTAATTGAAAAATCGTTGTATCTTGGAGACGAATGCTATAGACCGCTTGCACCGAGTAGCGAAGCATTATCGTCTTGCGGAAAAAGAGTCTAACTCTTGCCTCGGTTTGCATTTCGTTATTTTCGCTATTCAATTTTTCATATGTTGTTTGTTATGTTGTTATAGTATTTATACTAATATTTGATTTTATTGTTGCTACATTTCTTCACATCTAAATTTTTAACAACAAATATCACGTATATAAATCCGGAGCGGCTTGTATGTACCACTTTCGTATACTATTTTGTGTACCACACTACAAGGGTATTGACATGTGGCATTTCTAATTAAATCAAGTGGGTCATATTTAACTAATGTTAATACCCTTATAATGTAGTACATATAAGAGTATATGAAAGTGGTACATACAAACATTTGTGATATAAAGCGATTGTTGTAGATGCATGATTGGTTGTGATGGAGTTCCTCCCAATCAAGATTAGGGTTTAGGGCTAATTAAGTTGATTGATCAAATGTATTGAATGTGTATTTTGTCATATTAAATATCTGCTACTAATATATAATGTGTGTATATATATGTTGGATCATTAGATTGTTTGCAAATGGTTGCTATAATGAAAGTATAAAATAAATTATATTATAAATCATGATGTAGAAAAAAGAAAAATGAGTATTTTATTATAGGTATGGTGTATATACTGTCCATTGGCTTCTCCCACTTTTAGAGTGCCTTAAATTACAAATTCATAAACAATATGAGAAATGAGATAGAGATATGTGACATGAAAAAAATATACTTTGTTTTTTTGTAATAAAGGACAAGTACCATATTATTATTAGAATATGAGTATAATGCAAGACGTGTTATATAGGTTACACACTTTATTCATCCGACCACAATTATTTTTATACTACAATTTATCGAAGAAATCAACCATTAATCGCATAATCCGGACTAATTCATACCTTGAACCAAAACCAACATATTCTATAAATAAGATTTTGATAATTTGGCATAGCAGTTAAGGTGTTTAACCTGTGCCGAAAGATCATGGATTCAGTACCTATTAAGACCGCTATTTGCGAGCCTAGATGTGGAGAGAGGGGGGCTCTGTTTAGCCTCAAAAATTTTAATTTACACGAACAAGCGGCGTCGTTTCTCAGTATCTCTACTTGGTCCGATAACATTTCTTGATTTTCCCCAATTCGAACTGAAATTCCAGTTTCTATATTAATTCGAACTTAAATATACGTGGAAAGAGAAGTTGCTGAATCTTTTGATATAGATTCAATTATTTGAAGAATTTAATTTTATGAAAAAACGTCGTCACAGTTTTAAAATGTTTAAAGAACACATCATAATTTGATTTTTGTATTTAATTGATAATCATTATGTTTGATGTTCTAATGTGTACTTTTGTCTTCCTTATACTCGTTGCTATACTATATATTCCAAAAGAAATCCCCCCCCACAAAAAAAAATGTTTCAGCCCCTGTGTGAGCGTATGATTAGCCTAGGATAATTAGTCGCTCATGTGTTGTTTGTAGGCTATAGTATATAAAGAGGTTTACCCAATGCACACTTTGGTAGCGGCTATCATTCAAAAGAAAATCTGATAACCTAACCCGATTGGTCATTCTCAGGAAACATGTATATATTTGATTTCTGTTTGTCGGTAGGAGTTATGTTTGACCTAGAAAAAGATTATTAAAAAATAAAAAATCATTTAAGGGTCCTCCGAAAAGTGTGTATCTAATACTAATCCTTGTATAAATATGAATCCCAACCCTTCAGGGTTATGGAATTCCCAGTTCTGCTGGATAATGGAATTGACCATGCATTTTTCGGACACAGAATCTTCATAATATCTAGCAACGTAGCTAATTATCCTAATCCTACAAATTTTGCTAAAATTTCGGAGGTTTTCTATCATCACAAAATATTTATAAAATGTAACTTATTTCATACTTAAAATATCATACTTATTTCATCCGGACTAGAGCATTTTCCTTATGTTTCTTATACCAAACAATATAACTTTTTCTACAACGACTTCTATTCGTAACTAATAGTGTATATAAATTTATTTATTTTAATTGAACAATAGCGTAAAAAGTGTAAAGATTCTGTCTTTTTGAGTTTTACATCAACCCTAAAAATATTAAATTTGTGGCCATAAATATAATGTTAAATTACTATATACTATTATTTTTTTCAAATTAATGTTTTTTTAATTACTTATTTTTCTTAAAGAATTTGAAGTTAGTTGGTGACGTTCTATTTAACTTTTGTCAAAGATTCACGGTCGCTTTTTCGTTGAGATTTTATGTTGGAATTGACCGCACCTTAGCTTTTTTTGTAAGCATTATTACTATATTGTTTATTGGCAGTGTCCTGGAAGGGTTTCTAATAGGAGTCATTTTCTTGCTAATGCGTACGGAGATTTGATACCATTTTTCCTAATCCTAATCCGAATCTTAATACTTAATTCAAGGATTGGAAAAGATTTTAATTAGCTCCCCCAATATTTAAGGGGGTGATTGGTTGGAGGGTTTTTCAATCGAGTATAGGTATGAATCCGTTATACTTCCTCTATACCACCAAACATGTCTTGTATTCATTTTCGGATTGTCCCACCGAATTTGTCCTGTTTCTAAGCTGATACGAATAGCTTATGAAAATAAGTTGAAACAACTTATGGAAATATATTTGTATAACAAATCTCATTGACAATAATTTTTAAATTATATATATATTTTTCTCTATTTAAGTGTTTATAAATAAATGTATTCAAACGCATACCGCTTATTCAATTTAAGTGTTTATGACATAAGCACTTATTCAAGCTATTTTTTCAAATGGATTCTAAGTATTACTCCATCAGTCTCACTCCATTAGTCCAGTTTTCTTTTTGGACCGTCTCACTCCATTAGCCTACTTTTCCTTTTAAACTTAAAATAATACTCTAATATATTCTAGTGGATCCCACTATATTATACTCCCTCCGTCCCATTGGAAGCGTCTTGTTTCCAATAGACACGGATGTTAAGAAAATAATAATGTGTGGTGTATATTGTTTGACTTTTGGGTAGTTAAATCTTGTCCACATATTCTTGGTTTTTTTAGAAACAAGACGCTTTCAATGAGACGCCCAAAATGGAAAAATGACGCTTTTAATGGGACGGAGGGAGTACTACTTTATACATAACAAATAACTTACTTAATTAATTTCGTGTTGAAAAGAAAGTTGACTAGTGGAGTGGAACGGAGGAAATAGTTTTTTGTGTCCCGGCCCCAATTCCTTGCATGTATAGGGAGTAGGAAAGGATGTACAAAAAAAATGATAAAGAATTGCAGGTTAATTAAGTTGACGTGGTTAAGGTTAGGGGGTAAAGTAAACAGGTATCATGATTTAATTGGATGCCGCCCAATGCGACACCCAATTTGGGCTAGAAGGATCCTATGCGGGTATAAAAGATTGTGGCAAATTAGGCAAAAAATTCTCAACAATGAATCAGCTCAGTGAAATACCTCCTGGTGTTCGATTCGACCCCAATGGCGAAGAAGTTGTGTCGGAGTATCTAATTCCGAAGATCAACGGCCGCAGCTTGCCGTGGCGATGGATTGCCGAGAAGGATATCTACAGCGCGGAGCCGTCGATCGTCTTCCGCGGCATGGATCCGCGCTACTGGACCGTCAAGAGAGACGGCCGCGCCGTAAGGAAGTCGATACACGTCTTCGCCAAGGTGAGGAAGTCATCGTCGAACCGGAACTCAAGGAGGGCCGGTTCGGGCACGTGGAGCGGACAGACCGGTCCGAAGAACGTCGTAAATTCCGACACCGGCGAGACCTTCGGGTGTATGAGGATGCTGTCGTTCAAACGCTGCAAGAACGGCGTGGGTCCCGATGACCCGAGTCACTGGGTGATGCACGAGTACTCCTTGACCGACGCCGGGTTGAGGGCCATCGGGAATCGAAGGAACGACGTCGTTTTCTGCAAGATTACCAAGTTTCTCAAGCCCCCTCCGCCGCCCCGGCTTGGTATCAATTATTGGGCCGAGGCTGATCAGGTTGGAAATCCGCCTCCGCCGCTTGGCATACCGGTGGTGGACCAGCCGCAGTTTAATTATTCTCCGGCGGCTGACTGGATTCGAACTCCAGTGCTGGACCAAATCTACGACTATGGCTTATCAGATTTCTGGCAGAGTGAGTGATCATCACGAGTTTGCTTCTTATTTTTTATTTTCCGGCAAGTTTTGATTCACGATTTGTTTGAGAGAGATGAAGTGAAGAGGAAGTTAGTTATATTGTAATTTTTGCATTTCTAATAGCGAGCAGATATTCTACCACTTAAAATCCAACTTGCAACACATAAACCCTAATTTCTTGCACAACCTAATACAGTTAAAGTCGCGCCTAAATATCACTTTTCCCCTCCATAAAACCAAATCCCAATTCCACTAGCTATTTTTTATTTTATTTTTTAAACTATTAATTAATTTTCCCAATTTTAATTACAGTAGAGATGTAGTTTTAGTTTGTAACATACAAGCAAAATTATGAAGACCAAATTGAACTCATAAGAGAGGCCGGAATTAGTTAAATGTGCATGGGATTATTATTTGGTTGGAATAAGTATTCATTTAGTTATGTGTATTGTGTATTTTTATCTGAATCATACTGTTCTTCCTTAATTTATTACGACTATTTCCCAATTAATTAGTTCGGCTTTCATTGAATTTCAAAATAGATTACGTCTGGATGATGACGTAGTTGATGATGATTTCGGTGATGGAGATTGTTATCTAGTAGCTTTAATTTATTGTTTATTTGTTTTCTTGCGGCACTTGAGATGGGATGATTCAATGTCCGAATGGAATGCCGTACATCGATCTCATAGGAAATTTTATATTTGCATAGAAACTTTTGAATTTATGTATAATTTTTATAATAGTTATGCTATGCATAGTCTTTATATGAAGTATATAGTTTCTACATAATTCACCGTCTATCAATGTATATAAATGTATAGACTAGAATTAGAGTGGACTAAATATTTTAATACATAATGATTTGCAAGTGCCACATTTTTTTGTTCTAAAGTGTATGATATATCAAAAGGTATTTTACTTTAGGAATCTTAACAAATTTTAATAATTTAATTTCGGCAAGTTGAAATTTAACATAAAAAGCATCAAAATACAATCATGCCGAGAAAACAAACACTACGAATTACACCGTAACAGCTTTGTATTTACTACTTTCGTATAACCTTATGTATACCATACCACAAAGATATTGATATGTGGCATTTATCATTAAATCAAGTGGATCATAATTAACACATGTCAATCTCCCTGTGGTGTGGTACACATAAAGATATACGAAAGTGGTACACACAAGCTTTTGATATGTGTATGTGATTGTGTGTAAATTAACATCATATCCAACTAGTACCAAGTTTATAAGATCATCTAATTTCCAAAAATGGAAAATATTATGAGTCTCATGATGAAGTTATTACAACTGCAAGATTTCATAATGATTTGTACCGGGAATAAATTTACACAAAACTACCAACGTTTTATCTGTAGGAATCTCTAAAAACATCACAAAACTCGACCTACACTAATCGGATTATATTATATATATATAAAAAATAGAGAGAGATACTCATGAATTACCATAAATGGAAAGCAATTGCAATAACAAAATAAAAGGCCGACTTCTTTTTCTAGATGACTGGCATTTCACTAAGTTTTAATTAACGTCATGACACTCTTATTCTATAATATAAGAAGACTAAACTGATACATAAGTTGGACCACAAAAGCTTATGTGTATCACTTTCATATACCTTTGTATGTACCACACCACAAGACTATTGACATGTGTTAAATATAGTCTACTTGATTTAATGAAAAATATCGTATGTCAATACCATTGTGGTGTGGTACACACAAGGGTGTACGAAAGTGGTACATACAAGTCGCTCCATTTAGCACAAAAGCTTGTGTGTACCACTTTCGTATAACCGAAGCTGGACACTATTTGAAACTAATAATAGATAGACACTTGCTAACTAACACTCCATTCGTCCCGCTTGACTTGTCTTGTTTTCCTTTTTAGGTAGTCCCGTTTGACTTGTCTTGTTTCCTAAAATGTAAAATAGTTATTACACAAACTCCCACTTTTTTTTTTTTTGTGGGGCCTACCTCTTTACACACAATCACCACTCATCTACATACAACCACTCACTCATCTTAATTTTCGTGCCGAAAAAAACAAGACAAATCGAGCAGGACGGAGGGAGTATATTTATATTATCATAATAACATTTTTATAATAGTTAATAAATAACAAACAAACCTTTATGAATGCTTATGTATGGAATAAGGTCGGGAATGGACCGTGTATGGATGCTACTTAAAATAGAAAATAAGAAGCAATATAAATATATGTTTTATGCATAAGAGTATAACTGTAAAAGTTTTAAGGTGTATGCAAAAGAAAACAGGGATCGTGCATAGAAATATAAAGAGTATATATACTTCTTGCTTCATATATAATTTTGTCTTCCTATCAGGCCAGTCCATACTTGGATAATTTAAGATATCTCATATTTTTATATATACATAATATAGAGTGTGCTAGATTCAAATAAAATTGAAATGACATTTCACTGATACATACATTTCCAAGTCACATAAGTGTTGTTTATGCTTAATTATTAAGGTTTGTGACCAGTAACATATGGTTGAACATATATTTGAGTTTGTACGTCTATATCTATATATATATATATATATATATATATATATATATATATGAGGAGGTTCAAATGTAAAAAATCTCTTATCATGTAAACGTGTGAACACTGCACTTTAAAGACAAATGTATTGTACTTTAAAGGCAAAAATATTGTATTTTAAAGTGCTGTACTTAAAGTGCAATACATTTGTCTTTAAGTGCAGTACGTAAAGTGCAATATATTTACCTTAAAAGTGCAATACGTTTGTCTTTAAAATACAGTATTCACACGTTCACAAAGATAAGAGTTGTTCACACGGGAACACTTCTATATAAATATATATGGTTTTTCATTCTGGGCCAGTAGTTAAATTATGAAATAAATATGATTAAATGCGCGAAAGCTTTAAATGGTTGAACAATTGTTTATTGACTATTGTTTCCTCAAAATTTGGATGTGGATGATGTTGGTCCCGAGAGCACGTTTAGGTGTAGAGGGGGGGAGGGTGAATACACCTAAAACCAATTTCTCAACTTGTAACACGAACAGTCCTGTTCAGGAAAGTGTCGTACTGAAGGAATTCAGCAGACCAAATAGCTGTTCTGAATCGTGTGTAGGCAGAAAGACTGACTCTGCTGAGATCTGCTAACTGACTGAGTCAGGATTCAGTATCTTCAGATTGAGTTCAGTGGTGCGGAAATGTGTAGGCCCAAATCAGTTGAGTGGAAAACGTTTTCTCAAAAACAGTTTCAGTTCAGAAGAGTAGATCAGATAAGTATGCTGAAACTCAGTTGAATGATTTTAAAGATATGATATTCAGTATGAACAGTTAAAATCAATGCAACAGTAAGTAAAAGAGCAAGTAAGAGACACACAGATTTTAAAGTGGTTCGGATACACAGGATCCTACGTCCACTGTCCCGAAAGGCCAGGAGGCTATTTATTATCCTGAGTTAGTCTCAGTCAGCTTGTACACATGACAAAGCCGCGTCTTGGAATTTATACTGAGCAAGTCTTAGTTTACAACGGGTATGAAATTAAAGTGTTTGACAAACTTCTCCAACTATGAAGGGGTCCTTTTACAATAAGGATAAGGTTCAAAGGTGAACCCCTTCGTCTAAGCTATGGATAAATTCAGTTGAGCTTAGGGTTAGAGGGATAGGGAACGAGAATGTAGCTTCTAGATCGAAGAACAGCTGAGTTGTAGCTTTGAGTTCGTGTATCGTCGATTTGGATACTAGAAGCTTTGTATATCGGGTTAGCTTTGTTCCCTAAGAGCTAGATTGAAGTCTTTCGCCGTAGAAGTGTTCTTCGAGTTCTTGCGGAAGACTTATGATATATTTTATTTAATAATAAAATTCTGTTGGAATAGTAACTGATTCTTGTGATCCTTTTTGTGGTTGTATTTGCAGCACAAGAGGATGGGATAAAAGGCGAAGACTGCGGAGCGAAAGCGATTGGAGGGTTATTGGATGGGAGTGGAGAATATACCCTTGTGAGGATAATGAAGGTGATAGGATGCTTGTTGGGGATGTTCCTTGGCAGTAAGCATCTTTAACTTATTGCTGTTTCTTGTCTTGGTTTTATGAAGGTTTATATAGTCTGAGGACCACTCAGTTGCTATGCATTTATGTCATTTCTTTGGCTTTTCTGCACCTTAAATTCAATGCTTTGGTTTGATTCTAAGGTAGGTAGGTTGTGGTTTCTGCACCACTCAGTTGACAAACTGCCCATTACTCAGAAGATTCCATTGCTCAAAATAGGTAAAAACAACTCAACTCAACTCGTCCCAAGAGGAGAGAGAAAGCAAAAGATCTATGTGCAAAAAACCCAAAATCTCCATCATCAAAGTTGAGATGGATCATAGCAGAAGCTATTCTTCTTCTTGTTCTTCCTCATCTCTGCTCTCACTCTCCACACTAATCTCTTCAACACTCTCTTCCCATAAACATATGCGCCGTTTAACTCACAACACACTTCAACTTCTTCCACTCCCATTCTTGATTTTAGGAAAGTAAAATGGTGGTGGAGGAATTGTTATGAGGGAGAAAGGGTGTGTTTTTTGTATATATAAGTTGAGTGGTCAGTGGGGGTACAGAGCAGTGTGACAGTGTGACTTTTTTCTTGCACAGTTAGCGGAGAGAGAGAGAGAGAGAGAGAGAGAGAGAGAGTAGTATATATGCCGTGCGATGCTATTGCTATGTATGGTTGATTGAGAGATGGAGTGAGAGAGACAGATGCTGCTGCTGTTTGTGCTGTCTCTCTCCATTCTGCAATTCTAGTTTGCCATTTCAATCTGTTTCCATTTTTCTTGTTTTGTTTCTTACTACTATATGGGAGCTCCGATTTACTTACACCCTAATCCATCTCTTAATCAAGAGGGGTTATTGAGGTAACTTCTTAGAGTGAATATATTGGATAGTGAAGATCTAATAATTAAAACAAGGTAACCAATTCTGTTAACATCTGAATGTATAATCTATTTTGGACAAACAAAGATAGATCATATTGTACCTTCTCTCAAAGCACCTGATGATTGCTTCATCAAGATCAAACGGCCTATTAGTTGCAGCCAGAACAAGAATACGTTCACCGGGTTTTGTAAGTAAACCGTCCCAATGAGTCATGAATTCGTTCTTGATCTTTCGCATGGCCTCATGCTCCCAAGCATACTGTCAACCTCGTCTACGAAGATAATGGTTGGGGAAACCTTAGCAGCAAGAGTGAACAATGCTCGCACTTTCTTTTCATCTTCTCCAAACCACTTGGAAGCTATAGTAGACATTGAGACATTAACAAAACCAAGTTGGGAGAGAATTAATGGATTCCTTTTCGGGAGCGATTCATCCTTCCCGAACGCAGCATACAACTCTCCGTTGTACTGCGCTCTCCAAGTGTGCTTGTTCCCCCCTTCTTCGTTAGCAATTGCCTTGGCCAGCGTAGTCTTTCCGGTACCAGGAGGGCCGAAAAGGAGTATTCCCCTACCTGGCTTCAAAAGTCCACCTTCAAAAAGATCTGGTCTTCTAAGTCGTAGCATCACTAATTCTTGAAGTGATTCTTTTATATCATCTAAGGCTCCAATATCTTCAAATGTCACACCAATTTCACTTGCTGGTATGACTTCTGGACGGATCAGCTTCTCAAATTCATTGTCTGGTTCGACTTTGATCCAGCAGCTGCAATGGATAGCCCTGCGGCTTCTACAGCTGTAGTTGGTTTCGTTTCAGGCACTAGTGATGCTGCAGCTGCTCCATCTAATGTAGCCTGAGATACATCATGAACTTATTAATATGCTCCATTTAGATATACTAGGTTAGTTGGTTTTAAGTCAACCCACTAAACTTTGGCAGTTCTGCTCGAGCTTCAAGCTTAGCGGCATTATTACCAGAAGATTTACCTTCCTGAAATATACTTATCCATACATGCTATACTTAAAATACATCCATTATACTTTAAAAAAAATATATTAAAGAAAATATTTATAAATGTTTATTGTCATTTTATTATGGTAGGATAACTCTTGATATAATTTACAATTTAATAAATTGTTAGTGCCCACGTTACGTATCCCCTTCCATATTCTTCTTCTATCATATCATGACAATATTATAAATGTTTCAGCCAATTACCAATAAGAAGAGGGAGGACAGGACGAATCCATTGAATTCTGTTCCAATCACCAACCCTAAATTAAAAAATAGTACACAACAATCCTAGGGTCAAAAGAATTTGAAAATTTCAACATAGTTTTTATTTTATTTTTTATTTGGAGGGCTAGTTAGTAAATTCCGGAATCCCATCGCGAAAAAGTTCAAATTCAATCCTCGAGTTAGTAGGACAGGGTCAAAAGAATTTGAAAATTTTATTTCTTTAAAGTTATTTCTAATCCTTGAACTAATAGGATAACTTTATCTGTTTTTATTTATTTAAAATTATTTCTAATCCTAGAACTTGTAGGATAGGTAGCCGTATATAAATCGTACTATCATATTCTTTTCTATCAAGAGTCAAAAAAGTCAAAACCCACCTTCACTTTCATATTCTTTTCTATCAAGAGTCAAAAAAGTACTATCGCAATCCTCAAGTTAGGAGTTTGAAAATATAAACCCACCCCCATTTACACTGTAATTTCCATCATCATGAATTCAAGGATGGGCGAGATTCACGCCCACTGACGTAGAAGTTGTGAATCGGTTCTTGATTCCAAGGATCAAGGGCTGTCAATTGGCGTGGGATTGGTTTGCGGAGAAGGATGTCTATGGCGCCGAGCCGTCGATCGTTTTCAGCGACGTCAGCCCTTTTTCTCACCCCCATTCAGACTCTGTAATTTCCATCATCATGGAATCAAGGATGGGTGAGAACATTCCAGGCCTTCACTTCACGCCCACTGACGTAGAAGTTGTGAATCGGTTCTTGATTCCAAGGATCAAGGGCTGTCAATTGGCGTGGGATTGGTTTGCGGAGAAAGATGTCTATGGCGCAGAGCCGTCGATCGTTTTCAGCGACGTCAGCCCTTTTTCTCGCTACTGGAACATTAAGAGAGAAGACAAAGCGATTAAATACACGATATACGTTTTCACGCCGGTGGCGAAGACTTCGTCGAACTCGAAGCGGACTTCTAGAAGGGCGGGTTCGGGTACGTGGAGCGGCCAAACGGGGCTCAAGAGCATCGTCCATCCGTTCACCGGAGACGTCATCGGAACCGTGAGGCAGCTGTCTTATCAGCGCGACAAGAACGTCGGTGGTCCCGGTGACCCGAATCACTGGGTGATGCACGAGTACTCGTTGGCTGGCGCCGGGCTGAGCGCCGTCGGAGATAGGGAAAACAACGTGGTACTGTGTAAGATTAGCAAGACCGTCAAGGATTCCGATCGCCCATCAACGGTGGATCGGATTGGAGATCCGCCGCCGCTTGGCTTGCCGGTGCCGGAACAGCCGGAGGTGGATTCTCCATTCATGGCTTATGAGTTTGGAAATCCGTGGCCTGGCTTTGTAGTGGCGGAGCAGCCGCAGTCATACTCGCCGGTGGTTGATCATCAGATTGCCGGAGCCCCAATTACTAGTAAGAGACAACTACGACTCAATCAAGTGATTACTACTGCGGCTGAACCCAAGAAACCTAAATCTTTTGATGGTAGTCTCATCATGTCTGGAACCACCACTGCCGGAGAGTCGACGGCTAACTGCGGAAGTTCGTTAGAGTCTCCGGCCACCAATGCCGGAGCGTCAACTAGCAACTGGGAAAGTTTCTTAGATGCTCAGACAAACTTCGGCGGAGCGTCGACTAGTGACCGTGATACTTACTTCCACGGGGCTATGGAAACAGAGGAAACGGAAGAACTTCCCTTCGAATCCCTCATCAACGAAAACTTTCCATCAGAGGAAGAGATAGATCGTACTTTCCGTGAATTTTTTTAAGTTCATTGCACGATTTAGGTAGAGTGTCCGACCACTACCGCCAAGGCCTCAACTAGCAACTCGGGCATCGACGGAGGACAAGACAAGACACTGAGGATGCCAGAACTTACCCTTGAATCCATCAGAGGAATAGATAGAAGCTTATATTGAATATATCTGTAATCTTATTGTACGAGAGTGTATTCCATGCTAAAAACAAACACTATGAATTACACGTATCCATGTGTGTGTGTGTGTGTGTGTGTGATTGTGTGTAAATTAACATCATATCCAACTAGAAGCAAGTTTATAAGATCATCTAATCTCCAAAGGCAGAAAAGATAGTAAATTTCATGAAGATACTACAATTGCAAGAATCAATAAAGATTTTTACCAGCAACAAATTTACACAAAACTACAAATATTGATACTTGTATGAATCTCTCAAGAAAATGCTCATTCTAAGGTTGACAAAACTTCATAAAAATTGAGCTACGCTATCCAGATTATGTCACCACGAGAACCGCCCTAAATATACTCAATTATGAATTACCAGACCTTACTCTCTTTTGCCCACCTCTTGTATCAGACTTCGATTCAGCTTCGGAAGATGCCTCCATGGATCTGGTGAAGGAGTTGGATAGATCCGTGTACAGATCCACCAATCTTCTGATGTTGTTGTTCAGCTCCCGGATTAGCCCCACGTTTCGTGTTAGGTTTACCGGAGTTTTGGACTCGTGATTCAGGTTGATCTCACTTATGAGTAGCCTGTTCTGGTCCAAAATGTTCTGCACTTGCACAAAGCATTTCTGGAATGTTTGAGCAACCTTGGTCTCGATCTGCTGGCCGTTGGCAACGCCATAAAATATGTCGTCTTCCATAGACTTATACTCTTCAAACGTATTATAAATTATAACCACGGCAATTGCCAGGGGAAAGTAAATGTTAAGGGAAATTGATGGTGGTGAAAAACAAGAATATATGAACTTGTTCATCTACTTCCTTTACCCTTCTACATCACTTTCGAAGTTCATAATAGTGAATTCAGCATGAATAAACTGTAAAATCAGACATATAAGAAGAACGATAAGAAATGACAACTTCCAATTTCAGGAGCATATGAAAAATCAACAAAATGTACACTCCTGATTTGTGACAGAAAATCATATATTCTCTTCCACTCGAGTTCTATCTCTGCCCGTAAGATACAATCTAAAATGAGCATCGATTACGAAAGTTCTTTCTCTCAACATAAATGGACAACAACTGCAATTACAAAAACAAGAATGCTGACTTCACCTTCTAAAAGTCCATTTACAAGGCCGTAAAAAGGCTTATATGAGATCCTAACAACGTAAAGGCGTGCTCGATTATCTTGTTCTCTTCCAGAAACTAAGAAGAGTAAACTGATATTTAAGATAGATTGACTCCTAGAAATCCCCAAAACTCTCACAAACTACTCATCATCTGCTTAAGAAAACAAATGAGGGTTGCCTGTCCTGCAAAATGTGTACAAGTTGTGACTTGGGCGACTAAGAAGGCCATGAACCATTTCAGGAAAGTAGAATTGTATGAATCTTCAGCATTGAAGGTCATGTTATTCTTTCATGGCAATAAATTTAGGGGAAAATAATGTTCTAGCAAGCAATTTCCTTTTGGAGGTTGGTAAGGTATTAGATTTAGAATTAAACCAACATAATGAACATCAACATGGAAATCCAAAACCTCGAGAATCACGACGGAAAATCCATTAATTAACCATACATGAAAGATAACAATTACTCAATTGCAATGAGATTGCGTGCAATAATTATCTAATCAGAGCTCAAAAACCAGAAACCTCTCGTACAATTAAGGAAAAAATAGATAATTAATATAAACAGAGCAAGCAACAAATTTCCACCAATTTTCAGCTGGTTTACCTTGAAATTCCGGATCATTGTGTCTCTCTCTCTCTTCGACGGCGGTGTAATCAACAGCGGCAAAGCGTACGACCGGGAAAAGGATACTCAAATAATGATGAAGATGGAAAAAAGGGAGGGTATAAATCAGTTTTTCAGATTTGGCCATAACACACACAACAGAGTCCCGCAAAAAGGACTTATTTGGTAGTATCGTGGGGTGTGTTTTTTGTGCGTTTTAATGCTTTTGTGATCAGAGCATCTCCAAGGTTTCCCATATATTGCGGGAGCTCTATCCGTATTTTTGTGCGAAAACAATGTTTCGTTTTCAATGATTTTCCCATATCTCTCTCCTAAAAAAGGAATATTCCATAATATTCTTATTTTTTAATTTTACAAATCACTTTTAAATGCAATTATTTTATATAATTAAATTAAACATAATAATATATTTTTTAAATAAATAATTAAAATTCTACATTAATTCAAAAAAGGAAAAATTCTACTTAATTTAAAAATAAATAATTAAAATTCTACATTAATTTTATATAAATAAATTAAACATTTTCCTAATTTATAACATAAAATAAATGGATAAAATCAATTTATCTCTCTATCTCTCTCGTCACTTCTCTCACCATCCTCTCTCGATTGAAAAAGATGGAAATGGGAAAAGATAGGGGAATCGATTTTCTCCCCTTTATATAGAGGAGGATTTTCGATTCCCTCATTTTGGGGAGGTTTTAGGGGATCGTTGGAGGGTGCTTTTTACGGGAATCCCTCATTTTGAAGGACTATTGGAGATGGTCTCACGCCTCTTTCTGTTACTGTGATGGATTCACATATGTACGTCTCTCTCTCTCCTCTCTCTCTGCGGGCTTTTTCTGTGATGATAAGGGTGCCTCCAATGTTAAAACAAAAAACCCAACTTCTTAATCGCCACGTGAGCTTTTAAAACTAACCAACTTTTTAATATTTTCTTCTCCAATTATATAACTACAAAACCAACTTTTATATGGTCCCACTAAAATATACACTAAATATATCTATCTATATACACACAATATTATTAATGATCTATGACTATATACAATCTAATTTCTAATTTATATTTATATTTTAATTTTCAATTTGTACAAATTAATTAATTTCTAATTTAATTTATAGTAAGAAATTTTTGTCTTGGAAAAAGAATAAAAAGGAGATTAGCATTAATGATTTTTTTTTGATTTAAGATAAATAAATGAGAATTTGATTTTTCAGAAATAAATGAGATTTTTTTTATCAGATTATGTTTTCGAAGTGGGTCACAATATTAAGAAAAATAAATGAGAATTTGATTTTAAAACCAAAAGAATTTGATTGTATTTGTGCTATTTGTTCTTCGAACGATTACAAAGGGTAAACATCTCATAAACTATTGCGTTTGTGCAATTTGCTCATATAATATGAAAAATGTGTAGAAAAATCGTTTGTAAATAATATTATATATATATATTTATTTATTTATTTATTTATTTATTTTTTTTGTTATTATGGAAATTTAATTAGCATTAAATGCTAATTTGACTTGGGCAAAATTCAGCCCGTTTAATCGTCTTTTCGAGCCTCGATATACATCCGATTTATGAATTGAGATATATGACATCGATCTACGTTTTGTGTAGATAATTATAGTGTGCTTAATTTCTCGATTTCAATTTTCGGTGAGTGAGAAATAGTGGCTCGAAGTTTGGGGGACAAAATTAATATGTTACCTAAAGTGGAGAAACTTACCTAATTCGGGTTTTGGAGAGTTATTACATTAATCAATGTCCCACATTGATTAATGTGTAATGTTTTGTGTGGTATTTAAGTCTCTACCATTTAGTAGGAGATAACAAAGTGACATATGGTGGGCTTGGGCCACACATGCTCACGTGCGCGAGTCTTTTCGCCGACCGCCTCACGCACCGCGCCCGTGCCCCAATTAAATGTTCTATAACCTTTCACCTGAGCTGGACTACCTATAAATAGGACCAGTCTGCATGTCATTTCATCATTCAACAACACACAACATTCTATGCATTCTTAGCTCAAGTCTTCAGCAGTCCTATCCTCGCTAGTATGCATGTCATTTCATCACTCAACAACACCAACATTCTCTGCATTCTTAGCTCAAGTCTTCAGCAGTCCTGTCATCGCTGGAAAGTCCAGTTCGCTAGCTCAAGTCTTCAGCAGTCTTGTCCTCGCCGGAAAATTCAGTTCGTCGGAGCTCGAAGATCTTGTGGTGCTGCAATCCTCGGAACGTCGTCGTTTTATCTTTGGGGACAATACGCTGTAAACCGAAAGCACTACCAGGGCGTATTTCGTCTTGCGGATAGAGGTCTTACTCGACTCGATGAAGTTTTCTTTTAGATATTTTTGTTTGTTTCTTTTTCCGACTTACCATCGTTAAATCCCAAGTGTCATTGATAGATTATATTTTAATATTGTTCAATGTGTGTTTTGGTATTAATAAATTTTACTTTTGAACATAATTGTTACTTATTTTTTAATTTTTGGATTTTAATATGTGTTTGAGAAATGCAAAGCTTTCATATGAAAGAGGAAAATAAAAAAGAGACCAAAATAATTGTAGAACAATGCTAGATTGAATGTGGAGAATAAAATTAAGTCATGCAGATAAATAGACAAGTCTTGGGCTGATTTTATATATGTTATTTGGTCCCTTATTTTAATATTATGATTGGGCCTAAATTAATGATGTTGGCCGAGAGGTTGAAGGAGGAAATTAAATGGGCCCGGATTTAACATTGTGGAGGAGTGGAAGAAAGCACAAAAACTTGTGTGTACCACTTTCGTATATCCTTCTATGTACCCAACCACAAGGTGTTTACATATATTAAATATGGTACACTTAATTTAATAAAAAATATTATATGTCAATATAGGGTATACGGAAGTGGTACATACAAATCCTTCCGGGAAGAAAGGGGAAAAAGGAGACGTGAGAGAGAGGCGGTTGAAAGGGGAGAGAGAGAGTAAGCCGGTTGTGTTTAGAAAAGGTGGGGAAACGGATGTTGGCTGAAAGTTATCCTTTGAGTGGTAGGACTAAGGTATTATTGGAATCGTCTCCTATAAATCAGACCAAATTCACAGTCATTTCTCACACAAAATTTAGGATGACATTGGCGCTGGGCCTTCGCTTCCTACCCACTGATGAAGAACTTGTCCTTGGATACTTGATTCCAAGGATCAAACGCTTTCCATTGCAGTGGTTTTGGTTCGCGGAGAAGGATCTTTACAGTGCCGAGCCGTCGATCGTTTTCGGCGACGCGAACGAGTTTTCCGGCTACTGGAACACCAGGAGAGAAGGCGGAATGATAAAAGAAACGATATACGTCTTCACGCCGGTGGCGAAGACTTCGTCGAAGTCGGAGCGGCTCGCAAGAAGGGCGGGTTCGGGTACGTGGAGCGGCCAAACTGGTCCGAAGAGCATCGCAGATCTGGAAACCGGAGAGGTCGTCGGATGTGTGAGGATGCTGTCTTACCGACGGCGCAATAACGGCGGGGGGGCCCATGATCCGTATCATTGGGTGATGCACGATTACTCGTTGGTCGGCGCCGGACTGAAGGCCATCGGAGATAGGGAGAACGACATCGTATTGTGTAAGATTACGAAGTCCGTCAAGAATCCCGGTCGCCCATCAACGGCTGATCGGATTGGGAATCCGCCGCCGCTTGGCTTGCCGGTGCCGGAACAGCCGCAGGTGGATTCTCCATCCATGGCTTATGAGTTTGGAAATCCGCGGCCTGGCTTTGTAGTGGCGGAGCAGCCGCAGTCATACTCGCCGGTGGTTGATCATCAGATTGCCAGAGCCCCAATTACTAGTAAGAGACAACTACGACTCAAGCAAGTGATTACTACTGCGGCTGAACCCAAGAAGCCTAAATCTTTTGGAGTGGAATGTTAAAAATAGACACCACTATTTCGTAATGTCAAAAATAGACACTTTGAAGTTGTAAAATGCAATACTAGACATTAGACATTTATACCCATATTTTTCAACTTTCAGTCAACATTTTACAGAAATTGATGCCAAAATTGACGTGTGATGTCTGCTCCTACCCCCTGCCACCTGCTCCCTACCCCCAGCCGTCTGCTCCCTACTCCTGCCGCCTCCCACCTGCAATCAGTGCTTTTCCAAGTTTCCATGCAGCAAAAAACTTGGTGTTTGACTTGCTTTTGCAGTTGTAATTTACCTTATTTCGAGGCAATAATGCAGCAATAATTTGTTCAATAATATATGTTAAAATGTGTGTAATATGAATCTAATTTTGGCCGTTGTTCTATAATATAAATCGATAATATAAATTATAGATTAGATTATTATATTGCTGTTGTTACCCACTGCTCCCTACTAATATAAATCGATAATATAAATTATAGATTAGATTAGATAAATTATAGATTAGATTATTATCGATTATAATTTTACCCACTGCTCCCTACTAATTAGTGATTATCTATAAATATAATCTAATTTTAATGATTAATATAAATCTAATTTAAGAAAATAGTAGTTATTATCTAATAATATATAATAACAGTTATTCTAATTTAATATAAATCTAATTTTGGATTATATTTGAATCTAAATTTAATGATTAATAGATAATAGCAGTTATCTAATTAAATATAATTATATTATATTTAATGATAAATTTAATACTATTTTAAAGCAAGTTGCCATTACTGCATGAGAGCAGTTACATATCCATCTCTCTCTCTTCGCTTCAATTCACAGAACGACGGCAGTTTCACCATCTCCTCCACACAACACTTCATCATCTTCTACAATCCACTTAACGTTTCACCGCTTCAATGGCTGAGAACGACGGCAGACCGCAGGTAAGTACATAATGAATCTTGAATCTGGGTTCCTTCTGTTGGTGGTTTGGTATTGAGAGAGAGTTCGAGATAGAGAGAAGAAAGAAGAGAGAGAGAGAGAGAGAGAGAGAGAGAGAGAGAGAGAGAGAGAGAGAGAGAGAGAGAGAGTTTGAGAGAGAGAGTACTATTTCTAAAGAGAAGAGAGAAGATGGAAATAGTTCTAGAGAGAGAGAGAGAGAGACAGATTACTAGAGAGAGAGAAGAGAGTCGAGAGTCGACAGGGAAGAGAGAAGAGTTCGAGAGAGAGCGAGGATAGTTCGAGAGAGAGAAGAGAGAGAGAGAGAGAGAGAGAGAGAGAGAGAGAGATAGTTCGAGAGAGCGAGAGAGAGAGAGAGAGAGAGAGACATAGTTCGAGAGAGCGAGAAGAGAGAGAGAGAGAGAGAGAGAGAGAGAGAGAGAGAGAGAGAGAGAGAGAGAGAGAGAGAGAGAGAGAGAGAGATAGAGGATAGTGAAGAAATTGCATAAATCTTATATCGATTTTTGATGATGAATAATCTGGAAAATGTGACGTATTATCTTATTTCTCTGCTTTATTAAATAATTAAGTGTTGGTCCCGAGTGTACGGTCAGGTGTAGAGGGGGGGGGGTGAATACACCTGATTCGATTTCTCAACTTCGAACTTGAACAGTCCTATTCAGGATGGTGTCCGATCGAAACAGTAATTCGGCAGACCTGCATAACCGTTTCGAATCGAGTTAAAGGCTAAGAGTTCTGACTCAGCTGAGATCTGCTAACTGACTAGGTCAGAATTCAGTATCTACATTAAGAGTTCAGTGCGCGGAATAGTGTAGGCCCAAATCAGTTTTTGTGAGAAAACGTTTTAAGTCTCAGTTCAGTAGATTAAAAGTTCAGTATGCTGAGACAGTTGATTGATGTTAAATATGATGTTTAGTATGAATAGTAAAATCAATGCAACAGTTAAGAAAGCAGTAAGAGACACAAGATTTTTAAAGTGGTTCGGATATCGCTCAAATCCTACGTCCACTGTCCCGAATGATCAGGAGGCTATTTATTATCCTGAGTTAGTCTCAGTCAGCTTGCACACTGGGCAAAGCCGCGTCTTGGTTTTTATACTGATCCAAGTCTCAGTTTACAACACTATCAAACTTAAAGTGTTTGACAAACTTCTCCAACAGTGAAGGAGTCCTTATACAATAAGGATTGGGTTCAAATGTGAACTCCTTCATCTAAGCTATGGATAAGAACAGTTGAGCTTAGGGTTAGAGGGATAGGGAATATGAGAGTAGCTTCTAGATCGACGAACAACTGAAGGTAAGCTTTGAGTTCGTGTAACGTTGATTTGGATACTAGAGGCTTTATATGTCGGTATAGCTTGATTCCCTATGAGCTAGAATGTAGTCTTTCGCCGGAGATTGTTCTTCAAGTTCTTGCTAAGACTTTGTTCTTTGGAATTCGCTCTTTTTCGCGCTCTCTTGTGTTCTAGGCGTCTTAAATCTTGAATGATCCCTCTATTTATAGAGCAGAGATTGAAATAGATCCGTTGGAGACGATCTTCTTCTCTCTCTCTCTTTTTGGTAGCAAACGGCTCTTTTGGTGTAGGTAACAGTGTACTTTCCCACCTTTCTAGGTAAAAGGTTGACTGCAGCTTTAGCAGGTGAGAAGACACGTGTATGCTTGTCATTCGTCGAGGTGGATGGAGTGGTTGAGACAGCACAAACTTCGAGACAGACTGAAGATGACTTCTCTCTTCCTCGTACATGACAATGCTGATTGTCTTTCAAAAGATTCTGACAGTCCTGAAGACTATCTGCCGTTGCTGAGTCTGACCTTGTATTCAGTAGATAGACTGCTGAGATAAGTCCACTGAAGATCAGCTCTGAGTTCAGTGAACTACTCCTGCTGAGTTTAGTTCAACTGACTCTCTCGCATACTCGCTCTCGCCGAGTCCAAGATCATCGAGTCTTCTGCACTGGTACTGAGGCAGATAAGCTACTGAGCGCCTTGACCAGAGCAGAGTGTCTACTGAGTCTCAAACCTCAGAGACAAAATAGATACAAGGGAATGGTTCATCATTCAGATAGGGTTTTGGGATCTTCAAATCTTCAGACAAGTACAGAGCACAAGGCTACTGAGCTTAAGATCAGTGTCTAAGACCGAATCATTTCCCACTGAGTGAAACAGTGCTGAGGATGGAATCATCACCCAACATTAAGGAGTGCTAAGATGTAAATATGAAGAAATAAGTTTAATATTTTCTCACATGTACATGCAGAGGACTTGGAATTGGGTTAGAATCGCTGCTCGATCGGAAAAGCCTCAAGTACTGACGTATATGAAGTGGGATGTTATTTTATTAATTAAAGAGACCCTTACGGCCATTGGCGGGTGTGAGCTATACGATGAATTCGTTCGGACGAGCCCTTTCGGACACTTAATGGGATGGGAGGGTAAGTATAGTGCGAGTAAAGCCCTTCATCAACTTATGTGTCGTGAGATTCGTCATGACCCACCATTCGTTAGTAGCTTGTGGTTCAATGTGAGCGATCGCATTTTCCACTTCGGTATTGAAGAGTTCTCCCTCGTGACGGTATTGATGTTTGGGCCGTCTCAATTTAACCCGGACATCCAGCACGATGTTTCAAGCGTTCGGGTTAGGCATCTTTTTTGTGGAGATAGGCGAATAAAATTGGAGCAATTGGAGGCAATTTTCCGAGAACACACCATAAGAGAGGCAACCAGTTCCGACTACTTAAAGATTGCCAACATATTATTTTTGCACCTACTCATATTGTGTGTCCCTCGCGCTCGGTTAATTGACGACTTTGTTTGGGTCTTAGTGGATGACCTAAACGAATGGAAACATTTCCCTTGGGGTGCATATGCATACCAAGCGTTGTTACACTACAAGCAATTCGTGCCGACCACTCTAGCCGCATGCAAAGTTTCATATCACTTCAGTGGGCCTATCTGGGCCTTACAAGTATGGGCGTACGAGTCAATTCCCCTACTTGGGCAACGTTGTGCGAGGCTAATTCGGCCGAATGCGCTTCCACGTGTGTTACGGTGGCGTTTCCCCTTGTTGGTTTCTTCGACGATGAGGTCAGTTGTAAAATTATTTCTCCGTATTATATGTGAGATGTTTTAATAACTGAAGAAATAAGATGTAACTGTGGAGTATTATATACTATTATTTAGTCTGTTGCATAAATATTTTATTAAAATCGGAATAAGTTATGCCCTGTTTCCATTTACACTGTATAATATCTAATAAATAGTTTAAAACGAGGAAATACGATATAACTATAGAGTAATAAGTATTTCTTTTTCTGATTGCCTTAGTTGGAATGCCATTCTCTGATTGAGGAGGAAGCTGAGTTGCAGTCGGCGTATTTTTTTAGTACAATGGAGAATGATCCGCTTGGAGTAGCATACCGAGAACCTCAAGTCATTCACTTTGGTTCCGAGGCAGCGCGTGCGAGGGGTATTCCTTGTCCACGCGGTCGTGTAAGAGCATACTCCCCGCCAACTTCTCCACATGCCGGGCAAAAACGATCCACACGTGGTAAGGAAAAAGAACCGGTAAGGTCGGATGGGTCGAGTAGTCTTGACATCGAAGATATGACACCGAGAGAGAAGAAATTTTGGAATAAGATAAAAAAGTGGGGAAAAAATTTGATGGGATTAGAAAGCAAAAGATCGGGTAGAAAGTCCGGTGAGCATTCGGTTTCGCATGCCGAGTCCGATCGACAATATTCGAGTGCGCATGCCCAATCCGGTGGTAGACACTCGAGTGCGCATGCCGAGTCCGGTCATAGACACTCGAGTGCGCATGCCGAGTCCGGTGATAGACATTCAAGTGCGCAGGCGGAGTCCTTCCGGAGACATTCTAGTGCGCATGTCGAGGACCGTCGCCTTGTCATATACGGAATGCGAGGCGCGGAAGAAGGGATTCCACATAGTGACTCATCGGCGGAATCAGAGGCACGGACGAAGAAACGTCATGACAAACAGCCGGCCGACGATCAGGTAAACAGTAAAATCATAATTTCTTTATTATTTCTCCGTATTGATGTGATTCTATATTTAAGTTGGAGAAATATGATTTAAATATGAAGAAATATGATTTTTTCAATGTTCCATGACATAAATGGGTTCTGAATGTTTGATATAATTTGTAGGACGAAGATGAAAATGAGTCCATATTACAGGATTCATATCCACTTTTCGGCACTCCACAACCGATTCAATCGGTTATGATGGATAGTGTCGTTAGTCCACGTGGACGTGGTAGGCGAAAGAAAATGCCTGGTCCTGCTTTTAAGTCACCATATGTTTCTACCCGAAACAATCTCGATCGTTATCTTGGGAAGCAGTCGGTCAATGGCTTACAAAGATTTAGACAGTGGCGCCGCGCACGAGACGAGATCAACAATCACTGTTTGACAGACACGGGGTACCACCTTCCGCACAGATGGTTTGATGTTCTTGAAGATCCGTCCCAAATGTTGTCGCATGATATGATCGAACTTTACTTGTGCACATTGAGGAAGCAGTTGCAAAGAAACGAACGAGTGATGCACGGTGTGCGAGCCTCCACAACAATAATCATGTCAGTCGAGTTTTGGGTGAGTTTTTCATTATTTATGTACCTCGTATCTATAAACACTAACAATTACGGCTCTTTCTAGTCACAAATGCAAGCTTCATGGATGAAATACGGATGGAACTCCGATGCATGGGAACCCTCAGATGTTTTGAAGGCAGTTGCGCAACAGTGGGAAACAGGGCTCCAATATGTAAGTTATTTCTTCGTATTTTATTAATAAAATGGAGAAATATGATCGGGTAATTGACGAACTAAGATATTTAAAATGAAATACAGCTCATACTCGTATGTTACGTCACTCCTGCACACTGGGTAACGGTTAGAATACGTCTGATGACATGGGCCATAGAGCTATACGACTCAATGTGGGTAATCGGCGACGAGGTATACAAACGAATGAGGATTGAATCGATAAAACCTATCACACATCTCATGTATAGGTTGTTTGATTTCAATACCTATTTCATGCGCATTTACGGTCAACCTCGACAGCCCGCTTGGCGTGAAATGACATTAGATGTGCACAATGCAACTCAATTTGCACAGTTCGATCATAACAGTTATGGCATATATGCCTTGCTATATGTGCATCGTTTGATCGACGGATATCCGCCCTCAGACTTGGTCGTTACCCAGATGGATTTCTCTAACATACGACATATTATGGCTTTGCGTATATGGATGATGTGTGTTGCGGGAGGATGATCTTGCTGCCTTTACAATTCAGTGGTTGTTTATCATTACCGAGTTAGAACATGGTTATTTTATTTCTGGCTTATTTCTATGTAACAAGACTTATTTCTATGTATCATTTTTATTTCATATTTCCTCTTCGTATTTCTATATCTTATTTCTCGTCAACAGGTATCATATTTCTTCAAATTTTAGTTCTGAAATTCAATCAAATGCAACATACGGAGAAATAAGTATATTAATACGATTTATTGATATTGTAAAGTATCAATTGTGCTTTAATTTTTGAATATAGTAAAGTATCAGAAATAAAGTCTTTAATCGTAGAAAGAGACGGCTCACGCAAGAGGATGAAGATGAATACAAGATAGATACGACTAGAAAAGATGAAAAGTAGATATAAATTACAACTTCTATTATACAATCAAAATTATTCATGTTAGTTATATATATTGTTGTACAGAAACATCGGTCAGATTCTATAGTACAATTAAAAATTTTCATAAATATAAGTTCTTCGCAACATTATCATATTTCTCCGGTTACTATTGCTAAAATGCAACATACGGAGAAATAAGTATATTAATACGATTTATTGATATTGTAAAGTATCAATTGTGCTTTAATGTTTGAATATAGTAAAATATCAGAAATAAAGTCTTTAATAGTAGAAAGAGACGACTCACGCAAGAGGCTGAAGATGAATACAAGATAGATACGACTAGAAAAGATGAAAAGTAGATATAAATTACAACTTCTATTATACAATCAAAATTATTCATGTTATTTATATATATTGTTGTACAGAAACATTGGTCAGATTCTATAGTACAATTAAAAATTTTCACAACTATTAGTTCTTCGCAACATTATCATATTTCTCCGGTTACTATTGATATAATGCAACATACGGAGAAATAAGTATATTAATACGATTTATTGATACTATAAAGTATCAATTGTGTTTTTATGTTTGAATACAATAAAATATCAGAAATAAAGTCTTTAATAGTAGAAAGAGACGGCTCACGCAAGAGGCTGAAGATGAATACAAGATAGATACGACTAGAAAAGATGAAAAGTAGATATAAATTACAACTTCTATTATACAATCAAAATTATTCATGTTATTTATATATATTGTTGTACAGAAACATTGGTCAGATTCTATAGTACAATTAAAAATTTTCACAAATATTAGTTCTTCGCAACATTATCATATTTCTCCGGTTACTATTGATATAATGCAACATACGGAGAAATAAGTATATTAATACGATTTATTGATACTGTAAAGCATCAATTGTGCTTTTATGTTTGAATACAGTAAAATATCAGAAATAAAGTCTTTAATAGTAGAAAGAGACGGCTCACGCAAGAGGCTGAAGATGAATACAAGATAGATACGACTAGAAAAGATGAAAAGTAGATATAAATTACAACTTCTATTATACAATCAAACATATAAATTACAACTCCTTGTGTGACCTAGCTCGTGGCAGAGGCCACACTTCCTAGGTCCCCTTGTGCTGCTCCCAGCACGTGCTTCAATCCCAGATCTATAGCGCCTCGACTTCGGGCGACCAGCACGTCTTCTCGCCAATGGGGGAAGCACTGTTGTCACATTGGATATTTCTGGTGGTATAGTCCAGACCTGATGTGGAGGTAAGCAATGGAACTGATGGTCATATAAATCCCGATGTGTTAACGTACCGTAGAATGCTGAGATGAAGTTATAGACATCGTTGCCGCTATGACTGTAAGAGATTTTTTGTTAGTATAGTAGGTATATGAATAGTAGGTTAAAACTGATGAATACTTACGTAATAGCGGCTGCAGCATGCTTGCACGGAATTAGATCTTGTTGGAATTTTCGACACTTGCACAACCAATTGTCTAAGTCGACCTTGAAGTTTCCTCCGTCTCCGTCGTTGACTTTGAAGCAATTATCACCGACACTCACCACGTGATACGAGCATCCTAGTTCAATTTGGTTGTATAGCTTTTTCATAGCGACCTCGACTAAGCTATGCTCGTGTGCATTCATTTTCGACCGCCTCTCGTTGAACCAACTCTCCATGATGAAGCGGACAGTATCAATTACGGAACAAATCGGGAGACGTCGAGCCCACAGCAACCTCCCGTTGAAGGACTCGACGCAATTTGACGTCATAAAGCAGTAACGACGAAACTTGCAATATGAGCGCGCCCACCGTTCCGGACCAAGGTTCATAAGTTTATCGTATGCCTCTGGCTTCTCCGCCCTAATCTCAAGCATGAAACGACGAAACTCTGATTTTGTGTATGCAGCGGCGGCTTGTCGAAAGATCCTCGTTATTCTATTCCCATAAGGAGTGAGCTTGTTGGCTATATGGATGGTGCAGAGATAATGAGCGGCCTCAGGATAAACTTCTTCAACAGCATGCTTAATGCTCGCGTGCTGATCAGACACGATAACTAGGTCGTCGCTTGGCGGGTACGCTTGGCGAAGCTTTGTCATAAACCACGTCCAGGAATCGTTATTCTCGATTGGGCCAATACTAATTGCAAGGGGTAGGACTTGCTCGTTGCAATCTTTCGTCACTGCAACGAATAAGATGCCGGTATTCTGCCCCTTCAGATGAGTTCCATCAACTACGATGACTTGCCTTAAATTAAACATAAATGCATTTATGCACGGGCCCCACGCTACGAATACGTACTCAAACCGATTATCATCCCCGATGTGATAATAGGTTATAGTTCCAGGGTTGAACTGCTTCAGCATGTGGAGGTACTTGGGTAGCAGTTTGTACGAATCGTCATGGCTGCCGTAAATCATAGTGATTGCCTTGTTCCGACCACGAAGTGCCTTGTAATATTTCACCTCAACTCCGAATTTCTGACGCATCTCTTCGATGATGTCACGAGCTCGTATCATGGCGCCCTCTCTTCGCATTCGTCGACTGAAATACACACCGATGGTCTTTGCACTCACGGTTCTTGGCACCAATTGTTCAAAGTCAAACTGACATGTATGTCTCTTATCGACCTTGTAAATTTTCCAAATATCTGCAGCCGAACTCGCTCGGACCATGAAAGGACACGACTTGCCGTGCAAACACCCAAACCACGTGTATTTCCTGTCTGCCCTTAACACCTTGAAAGATCGCCGATGCTCTAAATGCCATACCCCAACGGCGCCTGTAAGCTCGTCTCTACTCCAAAAGATTGAGTACAGCTCCATATCGCCATTTTTAACCACATCCAAATCGGGACAGCCAATGATGCCCGTTTGAGCGATCGGAAAGAACGGAACTAGCCAGTTTTCTATTTCCGTAGTCACGTCACCATCTTCTTCCTCCTCCAATGACGACAGGGTGACTGGTAGGTTATGTGGTTCTTCTAGTAGCGTCATTAGTCTGTTGTACCCGCCCTCCTTTCGCATTCACGTTGCGAACTCGAACATGGTACCATAAATGCTTTGGTGTTCGCCATGCTCATCGACATCATCACCTTCCTCATCTGCCGTGTAGTCCGGATCATCCGTATCAGTCGAATCATCATTACCGACTACATCCTCGGCCTCATCCTCCTCTTCCGCCTCGGCCTCATCCTCCTCGGCCGCATCCTCCTCTTCCTCATCTGCCTCCTCCTCTTCCTCTACATCTTCTTGTTGCCACTGTCGGCCAGGAGGACACATTTGTTGTGTGTTGAAATCATATTCATATCCACCTTCGTCATTGCCGAAAAAGTTCTGTGCATCGAACTACGTAGTTGATTGCTCGATTGGATCCGAAGGAACATACGGTGTGGTATGCCTCGACGTCACAACACAAACGATGGGGTCTGCCTCACAGTTGACGAGTCGATGTAAATCATCATCGTTCGTCATTAATGCCTTCACCAGCCGACCAGCTCGATTATGCTCTAGTGAAAATAGCAAATATGGGTTGGACACTGAGTTTCTTTGCGTAAGCGATTCAATTATCGCTCTTAAGTTTGAGAGTCTTAGTTCGGCGTACGGAATTGCTGCAAGTTGTTCATCCCCATCTCTGTATTCCGAACCTACAAAGCTACCTCCGTACTTGACAGTTACTCGTATCCATTCGGCCATCTGTTCGACCAAAAAATTTTAAACAGTCTTAGTTCTCCGTATACATATCTTATTTCACTATAGAAAGATAAATTGTTCATAGATACGAAGAAATAAGATATATATCGTGAACTGGAGATTAAATGCCATGTATAATAACCTATTGTGCTCCAATATATCGTATTTCTCTAATTTCCCTTAATGAGTTTAATAAAACATGGAGAAATAAGATATTGTAACTGATTTAAAATCATATCTTAAACTTGGAATTACGATTAACATAATAAATGAAATTTATCATACAAATTACATTTATAAACATCTTATTCTAACATATTCTAAACGGAGTCTTAGTTCTCTGTGTAAACATTTTATTTGTAAGTTTAAAATGTAAATGTTACATATAAACAGAATACCATGACATATAAAGTAACTTAGTTCACTGTATTACACATGCGATAAACTTATTTCACTGTTATAAAATTATGCGTTATATAAAGTACGGGGAACTAAGATATTCTAAATCCACACGATAAGTATTTATCCAAATATTTTACGGATAGTGTTACTTAACATCTACAATAAACGTATAAAATGAATTGTTGAAAAAATAATACATACCTTGTGCTTGAGATAAAAAAAAGTTGCTTGAGATCCTCGTTTTTCCGACCCAAACTTTTCGTCAGCTAAACTACACGGATTTAGAGCAACAAATCCAGATTTTCGATGCCTATAATACACACATTTTCTGCCCGGTAGTTGTATATGTAACTAGGTTGAGAAAGAGAGAGAGAGAGGTGATACAGAGAGATTATACAGAGACTTTATACAGAAATATAGAGAGAGGACTTATATAGAGAGAGACGTATATATACATAAGACGTATATGTACAGAGAGAATATATCTATATATATATATATATATATATATATATATATAGAGAGAGAGAGAGAGAGAGAGAGAGAGAGAGAGAGAGAGAGACGTGGCTGATATATATTGCTGAGATATACAGAGACGTGGCTGATATATACAATTGTATCTCTCTTTTTCATGTACAAAGTCACGTGATTTTATTAGATGAAAATGACATAAAGTAGTCAACGCAATTGCATGTGACAAGAAGTGAGAGAGAGTGAAATGATTTGACAATGATTTGATGAAAAGTACATTGGAAAGAGAAAAAGCTATGATGGTGATATTGTAGATTAACTTTTTAGGGGTAAAAAAGAACAAATGTCTAGTATTGCATTTTTACTAATTTATGTATGTATATGCATTTTCAATCTTTGTATTGTGTATATCTGCAAATGGCCCAATCTTTTGATGGTAGTCTCATCATGTCTGGAACAACCACTGCCGGAGAGTCGACGGCTAACTGCGGAAGTTCGTTAAGAGTCTCCGGCCACCAATGCCGGAGCGTCAACTATCAACTGGGAAAGTTTCTTAGATGATCAGTTCGGCGGAGCGTCGACTAGTGACCGTGATACTTACTTCCACGGGACTAAGGAAACAGAGGAAACGGAAGAACTTCCCTTCGAATCCCTCATCAACGAAAACTTTCCATCACTGGAAGAGATAGATCGTACTTTCCGTGAATATCTGTAAGTTCATTGCACGATTTAGGTAGAGTGTCCGACCACTACCGCCGAGGCCTCGACTAGCAACTCGAGCAACGACGGTGGACAAGACAAGACACTGAGGATGCCAGAACTTACCCTTGAATCTATTGGAGGAATAGATAGAAGCTTATATTGAATATCTGTAATCTTATTGTACGAGTGTATTCCATGCTAAAAACATACACTATGAATTACACGTATCCGCTGTGTGTGTGTGGGTGGGGCCAACCCTCCCCCTAATTCTTGTGTTGAAGCTGATGTGTGTAAATTTTACGGGGAAAAATATATATATAAATAAATTGCATCTCTCATTTCACGAAAATTTAATATATTGGGTCAAATTTGAAAATTTAGTAGTCCAATTAATTTTATTGGATATGAAAATAAGTAATATTGTATTTAGGCTTCACCTAAAGTATTTGAGGATTATAACAAAATCTTGTATTGAGAAATACGTTGGTCCAACCGCCCAACCCAATAGAAAATAGGTAAACTTTTGGACATCTTTAGTAAATAACACAATTTTAGCCTCGTTATTTTTGTCGTTTTTCTTAATTTCTATTTCATTTTAGACTCGTTATTATTGTTGTTTTTTATAAGTTATAAATATTTTTGACTTCCTTATACCCATTATTATATTATTCATGAGTTCAATAACACGAGAAAGCGGAGATCACAATTTTAGACTCATTATTTTTAACCTTTTTATTGTTATTTTAGAATCGTTATTTTTGTCATTTTTATAAGTATTTTTGACTTCCTTATACTCATTGTTACATTATCTTTTGTCTAAAAGTATGGACTCATATAATTAATTAATTATTTAAAATCGGTTTGTGTGGTAAAGCTCCGTATGATCATTTAACTGTTTAGAGTTAATTTTAGTTGGTAAAGGTGTGTGATCCATTTTCTTGTTTAGAAAATGGATACGTGATATTAAACAACCCGAAAAGGAATATTGGACCAGTGTAATGAAACGGATGAAGTACTTGCATAATAGGAATTGTAAGCTCTATTATTTTCATAATTCGCGTATTAGTGAATGCTTTAACCATGACGTAGATCATCTCTTGTATTCTTTATTTTATTATTTTAATTTCCGTTTATATTATTGCTTAAGATCATTATTGTGCTACATATATATATATCACATTAACAAGTTATAAGTATTTGCATGAAAGATGACCCAGCCGTAAAATAAACTTGGAACTTGATTTCACAAATATGAAGACTAATCCATAATCCATATCAAGGAAACTTTCAATCTCGGCCTTTTGGGCCTGCAATGGAGCAGAAGGCGCTATTATATAAAATTATTCTAATCTATCCAGACTAAATTATTTGAAGTAATTTGATATATTAAATTAAACATAGTGTTAGTGTTATCAATATTCTATTGACAATAAAAATTAGACAAGTTGGATACAAATAATTATCATTTCATATATACAATATACACAATTTCAACAAATTATATAGAAAAATAAGAAATTAATGAGGGAATTAGTATTTAATCAGATTTTTAAATCTAATTGGTATGTATATATATATATATATATATACACGAACATTCTGTTTATCGTGTGAACGTATGAATACTGCAATTTAAAGATAAATGTATTACACTTAAAGGCAAAGATACTTAGGGGTGTAAATGGTTCAGCTCCGAACCGCAAAACCGGTCGAACCGAACCGAACGAAACCGAAAAATGTGGTTCGGTTCGGTTTTGCGGTTTGGTTCAGTTTATTTTTTTTGAAACCGTTCACATTCGGTTCGATTTGCGGTTTCAAGAATTTTTGAACGGTTTGAACCAAACCGAACTAATATCCTATTTTTTAATTTTTTTATTTAATATTTGTCTTTCTTATATGAGAATATTGTTGGATTTCGATATTAGATTTAAGTTTAGATCAATTCTATTATATACAAATGAAGAGAAATGAGTAACAACTCTATACTTATGAGTTCGGAATGAGTAACATCTTATAAACTATTATTCTTGCATTATTTAAGATTTAAAAAATAAATAAAAAAAATAAAAAAGTGAACCGATGAACCGAACCGAACCGAACCGAACCATTTATAAGCGGTTCGGTTCGGTTTCGATATTGAAAAATTCATCAAATCGAACCGAACCGAACCATTTATATGTGTTTGGTTCGGTTCCTAAAATACATAAAAAGTCGAATCGAACCGAACCGTTACACCCCTAAAGATACTGCAATTTAAAGACAAATGTGCTGCATTTAAAGACACTTGTATATTATTTACGATATATATATATATCCGTTTATTTAATTATTTATGTATTTGGTTGAAAAAATTGGAGAAGAAACTTGTATATTATTTACGATAAGATAATATTTATCATATTATTATTTGATTATTAGTTGAAGATGGAGTAATGAAAACATGGATAAACTATTAAGATAAAATATGGAATTTTTTAACACTTATTTATAATAGGTAGTAGACATAAAATAATATTAATTTATTTTTTATAAAGTTATATATTAAATACTAATTTAAATATTAATTTGGTTTATTAATTATCAAATTAATTAATACATAATTTAATTATTAATTATCAAATTATCTTATAAACTAAATTGTGTGCCAAATATTTTAGGAGTAGTAAAGTTAAGTGTACTAATGTGCAAATTTAGAAAAATATATAGATATTAATTTAAAGATATTTTGTGAAAGAATATAAAGAGAATATTCTCTTGAATTTAAGTTCGAGTTTGAAACTAAAAAAAATGAGAATGAAGACCAGATTAAATTTACTTGGACATTATGAAAACGCAACAGTTGCCGGAATTAGACGAGGCGAAGGAAGGCATTCACATTATGAGGATGTTCGAACTAGATGAGGAGTTGGTGGTGGTGGTGATGATATCACATTATAAGGATGATCGATAATAATACATTATCTTGTAGTATTAATTTACAAGGGATTCTTATTATATTTGGATATATATATATATATATGCAGTATTCACTTAGTTATGTTTCTTTTTAGTCACTGAAATACTGTTATTTCGTGCATGCCATAGTATTCCCCAATTTGGCGGTCTTCTTCAAAATTGATTACGTATGTACGTTCGTCATGTACTGGTTGATGATGATGATGATGATGTGATGATGATGATATTGGTCCGGAGACGATAGTCAGGTGTAGGGGGAGGGGGTGAATACACCTGATCACAGTTTCTTTTTCTCAAATCGAATGACAGCTGAGTTGTTTAGTGCGACTGATGAACAGTGTCAAAAAGTAACCTTCGATCACAGGGTCAGAGTGAGTCAGCTACTAAGCTCTCCTACTGACTTTTGTCAGTCGTTCGAAACTCAGTCGGAGACGTTGTGTGCGGATAAGTGTGGGGCCCGGAGATTCGTCTTAGTTGAAAACGCTTTTCGCAAATTAAAGTCTTTTGGCTGTGCGCTTTTAAAACACGTTTTATGCAAACATATGATTTTGATCAGTTTGTATGATATGCAATAAAACAGTAAAGAACACGAGCGATTTAGCGTGGTTCGGATACGCAAGATCCTACGTCCACGGTCCTGAACAAGGCAGGAGAACTTGTTGATTAATCTGAGCAAGTCTCAGCAAGGAAACTGTACACAGGATAGATCCTTCTAAGTTATAGTCCTTAGCGACTTTACAATTCGAACCTAAGTTCGAAAGGGAGGGAATAATCTCCAACTAAGAAGGAATTCTTACAATAAGAACAATTCACTAAATGTGAACTCCTTCGAAATCTAAGCTATGAATATGGCAGTGAGCTTAGTCTAGAGAAGAAAGAGATCTAAATACTCTAGAGTGAAGAACTAAGAATATTATGAGAAAACAAGTTCTTCGCTGGATGATCTTTCGAGTTTGCTAGAGTGTTCAAAGCTTGAGCGTTTTTCCCTTGTGGATTCCGTGCGTGGAGCTCGAATTTCTTCTCTATTTATAGTTGTGAGCTATGGCATATGTCCGTTGGAGACGACGATGCCACGTGTCACAAGCTTCCAAAGAAAACGGCCATAATTTCGAACTTGTTGCAGCAGGGCAGTTAATTACTGTACATGAGAGCAGCTTTACTGTATAGAGCAGATAGGGCGTTGTCGGCTTCTCATTGGTCGAGGTTTGTGGTTGGTGAGAATGTGTCAGAGTCAAAGTTGACTATTCAAACAACCTCGAATGTGTCAGAGTCAAAGTCTCTGTCTTCTTCGACTGAGTCGGCTGACAAGGAGTACATCTACTGAGTAGGTCAGCTGGCGACTGCGAAGGTACTGAGCTTTGCATATGTTCTGCTGCGGATGGCTTATCAGCTGCTGGGCTGTCTCCTACTGAGGTGAAGATCAGCTGCTGGCTGAAGAACGCAAGCTCTTACAATGATGACGTGGGGTTCTGGAAAGTAACTTCGTCAGAAGATCAATCCAACAGTTTACCCCGTACAGGACTTAGACAAAAGATAATCAGAATAAACAAATCTTACATATACATCATCTAATCCTATCGACACACTGAACGACTGATAACAGCTGGGTTTTGGGATCTTCAATTCCATAGTACTACTATGATTTCCCCCAATATTCTTTTAACCACTACTCAACTGAGTATCATCTATCAACTCATAACCCAACAGATGATAATGATGATGGTGATGATTGATTGGTTTTCTTACTGACCTTGACATGGTTCACTTCCCATCAAATCAAGATTATATGTAAATAGAGTTCCAATTGCTAAATAAAATCTGGTCCTTTCCTCAAATGAGCCCTGAATACGCATCCGACGGAGACGGTACCAAGATGCTCATGGAGACTTGTGCGACTGGGTCGTTTTCTGTCGGACACAGTAGAATAGATAAGTCTCTGTCTTCTTCGACTGAGTCGGCTGACAAGGAGTACATCTATTGAGTAGGTCAGCTGGCGACTGCTAAGGTACTGAGCTTTGCATATGTTCTTCTGTTGATGACTTATCAGCTGATGGGATGTCTCCTACTGAGGTGAAGATCAGCTGCTGGCTGAAGAACGCAAGCTCTTACAATGATGACGTGGGGTTCTGGAAAGTAACTTCGTCAGAAGATCAATCCAACAGTTTACCCCGTACAGGACTTAGACAAAAGATAATCAGAATAAACAAATCTAACCTATACATCATCTAATCCTATCGACACACTGAACGACTGATAACAGCTGGGTTTTGGGATCTTCAATTCCATAGTACTACTATGATTTCCCCCAATATTCTTTTAACCACTACTCAGCTGAGTATCATCTATCGACTCATAACCCAACAATTTCCCCCTAATTGATGATGTCAAAACCTCTACTCTAAAACAATAAGGAAAGGAAAACTAGTCTACTGACAACAATATCCCCCTAAATATATATGAAAATACAATCAAGGTGATCAGATAAACATCAAGTCAGCAGGCGAGAGATAGGCAAAATCAGAGAAACGGTTATGTGAGTGTGTGTCAGATCACTTAGTGATCAGTTGTGAAAGAACACAAACAAAAGCCATGAGACAATGAGTGATTGTCTGGCAAGCAATATAAACTGTTATATATATGATCAAGATGAGTACAGAGTTTCTATCGCTATTACAAAAACAAGGACAAAGAAGATCACTGCTGACGTCTGAATTTCTGCGTTCGTTTCTTGAAGTCTGCAGACCTATCAGCTGGAGGATCCAGACAATAATACTTGTAAATTCTGGCTCTCAGTGTTTGGATTTCCTCGGGATCATCAGGGCGGTCTTAACTTAGATCATAATGATATGCAGCTTGTATGATCTCATCTTCTATAACCTTGGTGCAGAGAACTCCGCAAGTCGTCCTCGGAGGTGGAATGCGCCTGAAAGCTGGAGCTCGAAATGGAATATTTTCTCTCTTCATTATCTCCAGGAGCTGCTCTCTCAGCTGGGCGTTATATTGATGCATGAATTCATCAAATGCCTGATCAATTGGCATCTCGGAGGGATAAAAGCTCCATACATAGTAGCCTTTGATGAATTCTTCTTTGAGTTCTTCCCATTGGTCATTCACCTCAGCAGGCACCCATTTGTCTATGTGGGGAATCGAACCCTTCTTGATATAAGTTGCTTTGGGCGCTGCTCTCCTGTACTTGGATTCTCGAGGAATCTGCTTTCTTAGATCAGCTGCTGGCTTCTGAGATAGGCTAATCATTTTAGCCATGTCAGCTATCCTCTTCTTCTCTCTGAGAGCCGCTGCCCTTGTATCTCCTCTCCTGAGATTTAGTCCATGCAGCGTGGCTTCCCAAGTAGCTCTGTCCTCTGCCTCCTGCTCAGGTGTGAGATTTGTCGGGTAATGACTCTGTGCAGTTGGCTGGACCTCAGTCACTAAGGCCTTGGCTAGCTCCTCCTGAGCTTTCTTCTCATCCTCAGCCTTCTTGGCCTTGCCCTTTGCAGCCTTTCCTACAACTTTCCTTGGCTACTTGCCTTTCTTAGCCTCTTCCAGCTGATGCTCATGATCAAGCTTATCCTGAAGCTGTTGAGCAATCTGAAGATCATAGACTTCCTACGCCGCTTTTGATTTGAACTTACGATCCGGGGAAGGTGGAGAAGTGGGTTCAGTAGAGATCTCCTTCCCGGGCCTATGCGGTGGCAGTTCCTGGGGCTCTTCTTCTTCTTGATCCAAGAATTTTGCAATTTCTTCTATGTGCTGGGCAGATGAGATGGGGACTGCCTCAGTCACTGTCTGCCTGAGAGGGGTGTATTCCAGCAGGAGTACAGCTGAACTGGGTCCAGCCTGAGCGGTTGACCCTTCTCCTTGAGTTGTGCTGGTCCCTTCCCCCTTACTTCCTTCCTCTACCAGTTCGACCACAGCCGGTTCCGCCTCATTTTCTTCCTTAACTTCTTCTTCCCCCTTTTTGGCATCATCTGCCTTAGAGAGGTGAGTGCGGATGGATTTGATTTCTTGTTCGACATTGTGGACTGAATCTTTAATGAGATTGGCAGTGGATTCAAAGTCTTTGACGAGGTCGCAGTACATCTCCCAATCTTTTTCTTGATCAGCTCTGGATTTCTTAAGCAGCGCGGCTGACTCCTGACGGAGTTTCAGCAGAGCCTGATCGTTGGAATCTGTCATTTCTTTCTGAATGGCCTTAAGAGTCTCCGCCTGTTGTTTTATAGCAGTTTGTAGGCTGGAGGTGGCCAACTTATTTCTTTCATCCATTTCGGCCTTGACTGTTGCAAGAGCCTGAGTCAGCTGCTCAGAGAAAATCTTCTGCTGATTTTGAAGTAGCTGCTGACTCTGGGTTTCTAAATCTGCCTTCTGAGCAGCTAAGGCGGTCTCAATTATCTCCTGAATGTTCAGCTGTGGAGTAGGAGCTTCTGAGACTTTCTTCACGCCTTCAGCCAGTCGGTCTACACTCGTCGTTTGGGGCTTAGTATACTGAGCCCATTTTATGTGAACATCTTTGGCTAGGAGGCGATTTTTGTCCCCCTGACGCCTTATGGCCTTGTTCACCGACTTAGAGGTGACGGGACCGATAGGTTGTATCTGATACGAACTTGTTCTGATCCTCTGCTCAGAAATCGCGAGTAGTTTCTCTCGACTGCGCTTCGAGGCACCCAGGGCATCACCTGATGTGGTCGGAGGTGGTGATTCGCCCTTCTCGCGGGGAGTGGAACCCTTAGCAGAGCCTCCCAACTCTGCATCCTTGGGTGATGCCTGTTCCATCTCCTCATCCTTATCTCCATTATTATCGTTATCAGGAGGAGATGGTGGCGAATGACTGTCGCCGGGCACTGAGGTGCGCAAGCTCAGCAGATAGAGCATTGCCACCCTCAAGTCTTCGAATGTTGCCAGATCAGCTGGTTCCCCGAACCCAATTGCTGACTGCAACTCTTGCTCTTCAGTAAGTAATGAAAGAGATGTCTGAGTCCTTATGATCTCTTCAAGTATGTCCCAACTCAGGAACCTCAGCAGCATCTGAACTCTAGCCCTTATGGCTATTTCCACCAGATCTGAATGTTCAGATATTTCAGGGATCTGTGTGTGGACTTCATTTGTGGCTTGGAGACGAGTAGAGTGGATGGCCGTCCACTCAGAGGAAGTCTCCTCAGTCGGAATCCTGACGTCCGACTGAGTCTCCTCGGAGCTTATCACTTGTACCTTGTCCTTAAGTGTAGCTCCCTCCAACCCTGTGTCAGAGTCAAGAATTTGTTCTTCAGTACGAGGAGGAGAGGCTGGTTTAGCTTGGTCTACTGGCACCTCAGCAGGTCCAGTTTTAGTCAGTCTTTTCCTTTTCGGAGGGTCGGCGCGAGGGGGCAAAACAGTAGCTGATCTTTCTCTCTTCTGATCAGGCGCCCCTCGCCCAACCGACTTCTCAGCAGCTGCTTTAGTTTTGAATTTTATTAGCTTGCTGTTGAAGAATTTGGTGTCGGCAAAAGCAGAATTCCTCGCTACTGATTGCTTGATTAGTATGGACATCTTGGTCCCATACAGTAGCTTCCCAACGCTGATCATCTTCCTTTCACCAGTGGGTAAGGTGGTGAATTTTTGTGCCTGAGCCTTCAGCTCGGCTACGTAGTAGTCTGTCCAGTTCACCTGGACTCCGTCGTCTATAGCCATCATCAGCTGAATACGTAGCTTAGACAGCTGATCATAAGATCCTGCTGAGCTCGTCAGAATATGTGACACGATGTAGGCGAGCCCCCTGTAGTGAGGTAGCAGCAGGTTCTTTGGTAGAGCAGTTTTGAAACTGATATCCTGCCTCCCACAGAAGTTCTGAACATATGTGTTCATCTACTTCTCCTTGTAGCCAATAGGAGAAACACCACTGTCTGGGAGATCGAACGCTAATCCCAATGCGTCTCGGATGTTGAAGACGCGCTGACTCACATCCCATGAGTTCGTGTCAACCTCTTTCATATATGAGAAGGAAGATTCTTCTCCTCCAGATGCGAGAGTCTTCCAGTTGAGGTATACTTCCGCAACTTGCCTCGGCAGATAGGCCCTAGGGTGTTTGGATACGAGCAATTCAAGCCCTGATTGCTCTAGCGCCTCGAAGACGGGCTCAAGATACGGAAGATCCACTTGACGAAGCGCCATGGTGGGTTCGAACTGAATCCGTGAGAGTATGATCTCGTTCATATCAGAGGGTTCCTGAACATTCGCCATTGAAATCTGCAAAACAACTTGTTAGCACTTGAAAATAGAGTAAGTCAGTAGAGTTTTAAGCAGAATTTAATACATTACCAAGTAGTTTAGAGCGTGTGGATGCTAGAAATCAGATTAGTTTAGAGATTTTGAGGAAGAAAACTGATTTGGAGAAAGAGCTCTAAATATGGAAATGGCGGAAAAATGAGTCGAGTAGAGAAGATGAAAGATTTTATAAGATCGTGCTTGATAACCGTTTAGATCGAACAGTCAGGATTTAATCTTTCAATGTTATCTGCGGCTGAGATTTAATGTTATAAATAGAATGATTACAAAGCCGCCTCTACTATAGACCCTCGTAGGATGATGAGTAATAAAGGTAAGTGAGAAGACATGCATTAAATGCGCTGCAGGCAGCATTAATTACCAACTCAATTTGAATGAGAACGGTATCTACTGACCTTTCCTTAAAGAAATTGATGGCGGGAAATAAATGCTTCTTAACTACTGAATGCGAGCGACTGATATAATAAATGCAAGCATGAAAAAAAATGTTAAGTATTCAATACTACGCAAACCTCTTCAGCTGAACTTTTACGATCAGCTGGTTACCGTTAAGACTTAGGAGGATGGTTGACGTACTGAAGACCACGTTCTCCCTTGCTGTGTACAGTATGATTCTCCCAACTGAATCATTGTACTGATCATCTGACCTATCATACTGGTTCCTACCCTTGATACGATTGTTGGCACTTGTCAGTAGTTGTCATCTACTGATGTGATTCAGTAGGATCCAGTAGACCTAGCTCAACTAATAATTCTCTGAATCTGTTCTCAGCTAGTGGTTTGGTCAATATGTCTGCCCTTTGCTTGTCAGTATGGATTTTCTCCATCCTGATATCCTTCTTCTCGACATGGTCTCCGATGAAGTGGTGTCGAATATCCACGTGCTTGCATCTCGTATGAAGAATTGGATTCTGAGTTATTGCAATAGCACTGGTGGAGTCACAGTAGATAGGCACTTCATCTTGAATGATACCATAATCTCTCAGTTGTTGTCGAAGCCGAAGGATCTGGGCACAACAACTTCCAGCAGCCATGTACTCAGCTTCAGTAGTGGACGTTGCTACTGAATGCTGTTTCTTTGAAAACCACGATATCAGCTTGCTGCCTAGGAACTGACAAGTTCCGGAAGTTGACTTTCGATCTATCCTGCATCCTGCATAGTCAGCATCAGAATAACCTGTTAGTGTAAGATTATCATCAGCAGGATACCATAATCCAGCGTCAAGTGTTCCTCTTAGATAGCGCAGAATCTTCTTTGCTGAGTCAAGATGACTTCGCTTGGGATCTGCTTGAAATCTTGTGCATACACCTACAGCATAAGTTATGTCAGGTCGGCAGCTATTAAATATAATAAAGAACCAATAATAGCTCTATAATCAGTAGAGTTAACAGAAGCTCCCTCTTTGTCTAGATCGATTTTAAAATTTGTATTCATGGGGATCTTGACTGGCTTGCTCGAATCGCAGCCGAATCTTTTGAGAAGATCTCGAGTGTATTGGGCTTGATTGATGAAGATTCCTTCAGGTGATTGCTTCACTTGAAATCCAAGGAAATAATTCATCTCTCCCATCATGGACATCTCGAACTTCTCCTTCATTATCTTCTCGAACTGCAGGTATATTGTCTCGTTTCTGCAGCCGAAAATGATGTCGTCCACGTAGATTTGCACCAGTAGGATGTCATCTCCTGACTTTATGCTTAACAAGGTGCGATCTGTTGTCCCCTTCTGAAAACCTTTCTGAAGTAGAAAGTCTAATAGGGTATCGTACCAAGCCCTGGGTGCTTGTTTTAACCCATACAGAGCTTTCCGAAGTCTGTACACCTGATGTCCCTGCTGAAAGCCGGGCGGTTGTTCCACGTAGACTTCTTCCTTCAGTACACCGTTCAGAAATGCTGACTTTACATCCATCTGATATACTTTGAATCCTTGATGCGTTGCGTAGGTTAGGAAAAGACGAATGGCTTCCAATCTTGCGACTGGAGCGAAAGTTTCATCAAAGTCGATTCCTTCTGCTTGACTGTATCCCTTGGCACATAGTCGAGCTTTATTTCTGACAGTGACGTTGTTTTCATCACACTTGTTTTTGAAGACCCACTTAGTACCGATCACATGCTGATGTCTAGGTCTGTCAACAAGCTCCCAAACTTCGTTTCTGACGAACTGGTTCAGCTCTTCTTGCATGGCGATGATCCAGTCAGTATTATTAAGTGCGTCCTCTATCGACTGAGGTTCTTCTATAGACAAGAAACAAGAATAAAGTGAGCTTTCTCCTTGATTTAATCTCGATCTTGTTCTTATCGTTGCTGATGGATCTCCAATGATGAGATCTGAAGAATGAGCGTCAAGCCATGATCGTCTGAGTCTGGCTTCTTCTTCTGATACAACTTCTGCAGAATCAGTAGGAGTGTTAGGCATTTCAGTAGTGTTGTTATGAGATTGCAGTAGTTCAGTAAGAAGGTTAGGATCTACTGAGTTTCCAGGTTCAGGGGCATTTAGCTCAGGAACATTAATCGTTCCCCCTGAGTTTATATTCTCAGTAGAGGTCTCAGTTACCACTGGGGCTTCCTCATTGACCGTTGTTACCTGTTGTTGATTCTGTTCGGTAGAATCAACCAGGTCAGCTACATCGCCTGTTGGTTGAGTCTGAGTTTCTTCATCGTTTGACTCATCATCCCAACAATGCTGGATCTTTTCAGCTTTATCAGTAAGTGCGAGATCCTGTAGCTTGCTGCTGACATCATCAGTATTTGTCTCTGTGGTTATCCTGTTCTCAGTAACAAACTCATCAAAAACAACATGAGGGCTTCCCTCCACGCAAAGGGTTCGATGGTTAAAGACTCTAAAGGCTTTACTAACTCGGGAGTATCCCAAGAATACTCCTTGATCAAATTTGCTATCAAAGACCTTCAACCGATCTTTCCCATTATTGTGGATTGATGAGTGGTTTTTATACCATCTCATCGTGTTCTTTTTAGGCTTATTTACATTGTTTTCCATTCATTTTTAGCTTTTGTTTTGCTTGGAATCGTATACTTTCGATGGTTTTTGATTTGTTCATCAAGTTTTTGGCGCCGTTGTCGGGGACTCAGTCATTTTGATTATTCTTTTTACTAGCTGTTTATTTGTTTAGATTTTATTTCTGTTTGTTTTTTTATTTATTTTGGTTGTTAACTCACTTTCATTTCTTTTTGTGTGTTTCGAGCCTATCTCTTGTGACCTTTACAGGTTTTATGAATATTAGAACACACAACTGAAATGGGAGGGACCGTATGGAACAACGGGAATTGTGATCGGATGTCAAGCCTCCAAGATACTTTACAAGATTTCATTCGATCTGCTAATAACTGCAAGACACGTCTTCGTTCTATAACGGGAGACGCATGCATATCCTGTGGAAGCTACCTGCATCAAAATGAGTCGTGTCCTTTTTCTTTATATAATGGACACATGGAAGAGTCTTTTGAGGGTACTTACATGAGGACTGAAGTGATTGATTAAGCTAGGATAACAAGTTTTGAGGAAAATTTGCAGGACTTCCTGCAAGCTTGCAAAAGGTCGACAGAATCAGTTACCTCATCAGTGAGAAATATTGAATCATATGCAAAGAACATTGAGACTCATGTTGGGAATATAGTCAACGATATATGTGAGATAAGGAGTCAACAATGGGAGCTTCCTGTACATATGGAGCCCGCAAAAGTCATCCCATCCTTGACAAGTAGTAATGTGAATGAAAATTCAGATTATATCTTTGATGATTTTCCACTTTGTGCAGGAACGGATAAGAAAATGCCTGAAGAAGAGGTGGATGGAGATCCCAAGAAAGAGGAAGAAAATTTGGTAACTACGGAGAAAGTTGAAAAGGGGAATGAAGAAATAATCAAACCATATAGACCTCCTATTCCATTCTCGGATCGTCTTAAAGACGTTAAACATGATAACCAATTTTCTTCGTTTATTCTATCTGTCCATTCTCATGATGAGTTTAATGATAATGACTGCACTCATACTTTAGAGCAGAAATTTTATTTGCAGGGATTCAAGGAGGATAAAACAAAAGCAATATTTACACAAGACACTAAAGAGGGAGTATGTGAGGAGGAGGAGATAAGATTGAAGATCTCTTCAACAAAGATTTTGGAAGATGATATCAAGTCTGTTAAGAAGCCTGAAAGAAGACTCAACCCCGTGATGGAGGATGAAGTAAGAAATAGCGAACAAATGTTCGTACATACTTGGTTGACCACCACATGGAGGATATGTACAGACTACCGGGAGATGAAGTTTTTTATCAAACATGATCCATTTCCTCTTTTATTTATTGATAAAAAGCTAGGAAGGCTAACTGGGCGTGAACATTATTGTTTTCTAAATGGACTTTCAGGTTTTTATCAGGTTCCTATAGTGCAACAGTCTACTCAATGAGGAGCAACTTGGGCAGATTGTCAGGGGGCCAGCCCGGGATTTTCATTTGAGATGGGTAGCTACACATAACAGAATCATGTTTTACTCTCAGGGAAGATTCGTTTACCCAATTTTCTTTGTTTCACTCTATTTTCGTGCTAGGGACTAGCTCGCAGATAGGTTTGGGGGGTATGTAGAATCTTGAAGCCTATTGATTTGATCTATATTATTATGATTCTGATGATTCTCCATGTACTAGATATTTGAACTACTATGACTTCTGCTATTTGATGTTTATGCATTTCTTGCCTTAAAATTTTTCTTTGCTGAAGCATTGTTGAATTAAATTTGAGCATGATAAAATTTTCGAACATGTAGGATGTAAAAGTATGGTAGTCCAAAAGCCTTTAGTGAGAATTTGAGCCTATTGTGAACTGGCGAAATCCTATGTCGGTCTCAATTTTTTTCATGTGTGATACTCGCTTTAGGGAGAACATTTAGAACTTGCTTTAAGTCTGTTTGAAGTTTATTGAACACTTTTCGTATATGGCATTGATATGATCTTATGCACTATCTCGTTCTTTAGCCAGAGCCAAATATAATTCCTATCTTGAACATCAACCTAGTAAGCCCCTTTGAGCTTAATGTATCATTTTTATTCATGTACCTCCACTTAAATTGCCTAGCCTATCTAGCCTTAACCGAGGATCTAGTAGAGTTGTTAGTGTTGTGGGAGGAAATGGAGGCTTGTGAGGGTTTGGTGATCAAGGGACAAATATTAGCTAAAAAGTGAGATTGGTGTGAATTGATTTTGATTATATCCAGCCTGGTACCGAACTTGATGACACCGTGTTATACTGAAATCTTTATCTTATTATTGGTAGAGAGTTGGTAGGTAAACAATTGGATAGAATAAGAGAGACTTGGGCATGTACTCCTAACTTTAATTGAAAGGGGGTTTATTGATGACATACGTTAGAGTTGGGAGATGAAAAAAAAAGGAGAAAAAGAAGAAAAAAAAACAAGTTAAAAGAAAAAGAAAAAACAAAGAGAGGAAGTTGCTTGGGGTGACTTGATTTGTTTGATTATGGGTGATTCAAATGTGGTTAGTTTTAGAGGTTTATTTTGATATATTATCATTTGGTTGCTCTACTAGAACCCTTGATTGTTCGTACATTATGAGTCACTTTTCCTATATATATATTCCCTACATTTTTTATTACATGCCTTAGCCCTATTACAACCAAAGTAAGACCTTCGAGATCTTTGCCATGAATTGTGTTCATTATGAGTAGAATTAGACAATCTGCAAGCTTATGAAGACGCTCTCCTATGGTTGAGTTTGAGTGATGATTTTACCCTTATACACTTGAGTGTTTGAGTGATACAGATTTCTGGAGAGGGACTACTCTACTTCTATGTTCTATTTTTTTTTAAGGTGGCATCAAACTTGAATGATTTTCACATGCTAATGATGTAGTCTTCTAAAATAACTGAATTAGGCTTGAATTGTTATGCTCATCTTTTTAAAATTTAGTCATAGTCTTTCTTTTATCTTGTTTCTTTGCTTGAGGACAAGCAAAAGCTTAGGTTTGGGGGGATTTGATGAGTGGTTTTTATACCATCTCATCGTGTTCTTTTTAGGCTTATTTACATTGTTTTCCATTCATTTTTAGCTTTTGTTTTGCTTGGAATCGTATACTTTCGATAGTTTTTGATTTTGTAGGTTTCTCACGCATTTTAAGCATATTTGGTGGTATTTGGCACAAAATGAAAGAAACCATGACCATTGATGCATTTTTGGCAAAGATGGAGTTGCTTGGATGAAGAATGGAGAGGATTTGAAGCCGGATGTTGAAGAAATCGTGTTTCGGAGCTTATGTAATAAGGCACTTGGAAAATCGTGTGGCAGGCGGATCTAAAGATCTTAGAATCCGATCTCCACCGTCCACATCGTATTTCTATGTGTTAGGAACATTGTGGCAAAGTTTCGTGGCGATCCAACGGCTAACGAAGGAGAATCGCGTTTTTCCCAAAACACGACAGTACAGAAAAAAAGTGTTCGGCAGAAGACATCCGACCGCGGTCCGCTTTTGTATTGGACCGCGGTCCGGTATGTTCTGACTCAAAAAACTGAAAAATCCATAGGGGTTGGACCACGGTCCGCATTTGTGCTGGACCGCGGTCCGCGTCATCTGCAGCCCAAACCAGTCTTTTTTCGGCCCGAAACCTATATAAACCCTTCCGGACTTCTTTCCTTCGGACGACACACCATATTTTCGACTTCTTCCAGCCCCCAAAGCAGAGAAACACCCAAGGCATCCCTCCGTTGAAGATTCAAGATGAAGATTGAAGACCACAACCCGAGAACCAAGCGCGAGGATCAATCCGCTAGATTCTAGGTTGTATTATTCCTTCTCAGTTTTGTTTAGGGTTTTTGATACTTGAATTCTATGGATTATTTTTGCATCTTTTGTGATTATTTTCCTACGAATATGAGTGGCTAAATCCCCTTGTGTGGGGGTTTAGCAGGATCTATATTTTTGATGAATTGATTCAAACCCAAGTTTTTCAATGAATGAATTATTTTGTTTCTTAATTGTTGGGCTTGCTTTTGATTTCTCTATGATTCTTTAATGTGATTGGTCATCATCTTAGATAATTATAGAGAATATAGGTAATAGATAATACGGCGCATCATACCCGGTTATTTATTTAGACCTGCAATTAAGTGTCTAGATTGTCACCATTGGTTTGGGATAGTTTAGATGGTTCCTTAAATCCTTGAGCATGATACGATCCTAGGTTCATGATATGATCACTTGATTGACCCTTAGGATTATAAATTAAAGATCTCCCGCCATCATACAGAATCCCTAAAGCCTTAGTGGATGAACCAACAAAATAAATTCATAAATGCTAGCTAGAGAATGGGAATGAATCGATCATCTTAGGCATAGTGATTGCTAAACCTCCGCACTCTTCATGAAACTTGAAACCACACCCATTATCACTTTGCTTTCCCTCCGCGAACCTTGATGAGTGGTTTTTATACCATCTCATCATGTTCTTTTTAAGCTTGTTTACATCGTTTTCTATTCATTTTTAGCTTTTGTTTTGCTTGGAATCGTATACTTTCGATAGTTTTTGGTTTTGTAGGTTTCTCACGTGTTTTGGGCATATTTGGTGGTATTTGACACCAAAATGAAAGAAACCATGACCATTGATGCATTGTTGGCAAAGATGGAGTTGTTTGGATGAAGAATGAAGAGGATTTGAAGCCGGATGTTGAAGAAATCGCGTTTCGGAGCTCATGTAACGAGGCAGTTGGAAAATTGCATGGCAGGCGGATCTAACGATCTTAGAATCCGATCTCCACCGTCCACATCGTATTTCTATGTGTTAGGAACATTGTGGCAAAGTTTCGTGGCGATCCAACGGCTAACGAAGGAGATATCGCGTTTTTCCCAAAACGCGACAGTACAGAAAAAAAGTGTTCGGCAGAAGACGTCCGACCGCGGTCCGCTTTTGTATTGGACCGCGGTCCGGTATGTTCTGACTCAAAAAACTGAAAAAATCCGTGGGGTCGGACCGCGGTCCGCATTTGTGCTGGACCGCGGTCCGCGTTGTCTGCAGCCCAAAAACCTGATTTTTTCGGCCCGAAACCTATATAAACCCCTTCCGGACTTCTTTCCTTCGGGACACACACCATATTTTCGACTTCTTCCACCCTCCAAGGCAGAGAAACACCGAAGGCATCCCTCCGTTGAAGATTCAAGACGAAGATTGAAGACCACAACCCGAGAACCAAGCGCGAGGATCAATCCGCTAAATTCTAGGTTGTATTATTCCTTCTCAGTTTTGTTTAGGGTTTTCGATACTTGAATTCTATGGATTATTTTTGCATCTTTTGTGATTATTTTCTTACGAATATGAGTGGCTAAATCCCCTTGTGTGGGGGTTTAGCAGGATCTATGTTTTTGATGAATTGATTCAAACCCTAGTTTTTCAATGAATGAATTATTTTGTTTCTTAATTGTTGAGCCTGCTTTTGATTTCTCTATGATTCTTTAATGTGATTGGCCATCGTCTTAGATAATTATAGAGAATATAGGTAATAGATAATACGGCGCATCATACCCGGTTATTTATTTAGACCTGCAATTAAGTGTCTAGATTGTCACCATTGGTTTGAGATAGTTTAGACGGTTCCTTAAATCCTTGAGCATGATACGATCCTTAGGTTCATGATATGATCACTTGATTGACCCTTAGGATTATAAATTAGAGATCTCCCGCCATCATACGGAATCCCTAGAGCCTTAGTGGATGAACCAACAAAAGAAATTCATAAATGCTAGCTAGAGAATGGGAATGAATCGATCATCTTAGGCATAGTGATTGCTAAACCTCCGCACTCTTCATCAAACTTGAAACCACACCCATCAATCCACTTTTCTTCGCTTTTACTTGTTTTCTTAGTTTCTTGTTATTTTAATTTCGTAGCTTTAGAATAAATCAAACCCAGTTTAGGACCAAGTAGATAGTGGAATAATTAGGATAATTTAAAACCCACTGAGTCCTTGTGAGATCGACCTCGGGAGTTGCTAGATTAGGTACTATACCGATTCGTGCACTTGCGAGAATTATAATTTGTTCATCAAGTTTTTGGCGCCGTTGTCGGGGATGAACCAACAAAATAAATTCATAAATGCTAGCTAGAGAATGGGAATGAATCGATCATCTTAGGCATAGTGATTGCTAAACCTCCGCACTCTTCATGAAACTTGAAACCACACCCATTATCACTTTGCTTTCCCTCCGCGAACCTTGATGAGTGGTTTTTATACCATCTCATCATGTTCTTTTTAAGCTTGTTTACATCGTTTTCTATTCATTTTTAGCTTTTGTTTTGCTTGGAATCGTATACTTTCGATAGTTTTTGGTTTTGTAGGTTTCTCACGTGTTTTGGGCATATTTGGTGGTATTTGACACCAAAATGAAAGAAACCATGACCATTGATGCATTGTTGGCAAAGATGGAGTTGTTTGGATGAAGAATGAAGAGGATTTGAAGCCGGATGTTGAAGAAATCGCGTTTCGGAGCTCATGTAACGAGGCAGTTGGAAAATTGCATGGCAGGCGGATCTAACGATCTTAGAATCCGATCTCCACCGTCCACATCGTATTTCTATGTGTTAGGAACATTTTGGCAAAGTTTCGTGGCGATCCAACGGCTAACGAAGGAGATATCGCGTTTTTTCCAAAACGCGACAGTGCAAAAAAAAACTGTTCGGCAGAAGACGTCGGACCGCGGTCCGCATTTGTGCTGGACCGCGGTCCGGTACATTCTGACTCAAAAAATTGAAAAAATCCGTGGGGTCGGACCGCGGTCCGCATTTGTGCTGGACCGCGGTCCGCGTTGTCTGCAGCCCAAAAACCTGATTTTTTCGGCCCGAAACCTATATAAACCCTTCCGGACTTCTTTCCTTCGGGACACACACCATATTTTCGACTTCTTCCACCCTCCAAGGCAGAGAAACACCGAAGGCATCCCTCCGTTGAAGATTCAAGACGAAGATTGAAGACCACAACCCGAGAACCAAGCGCGAGGATCAATCCGCTAAATTCTAGGTTGTATTATTCCTTCTCAGTTTTGTTTAGGGTTTTCGATACTTGAATTCTATGGATTATTTTTGCATCTTTTGTGATTATTTTCTTACGAATATGAGTGGCTAAATCCCCTTGTGTGGGGGGTTTAGCGAGATCTATGTTTTTGATGAATTGATTCAAACCCTAGTTTTTCAATGAATGAATTATTTTGTTTCTTAATTGTTGAGCCTGCTTTTGATTTCTCTATGATTCTTTAATGTGATTGGCCATCGTCTTAGATAATTATAGAGAATATAGGTAATAGATAATACGGCGCATCATACCCGGTTATTTATTTAGACCTGCAATTAAGTGTCTAGATTGTCACCATTGGTTTGAGATAGTTTAGACGGTTCCTTAAATCCTTGAGCATGATACGATCCTTAGGTTCATGATATGATCACTTGATTGACCCTTAGGATTATAAATTAGAGATCTCCCGCCATCATACGGAATCCCTAGAGCCTTAGTGGATGAACCAACAAAAGAAATTCATAAATGCTAGCTAGAGAATGGGAATGAATCGATCATCTTAGGCATAGTGATTGCTAAACCTCCGCACTCTTCATCAAACTTGAAACCACACCCATCAATCCACTTTTCTTCGCTTTTACTTGTTTTCTTAGTTTCTTGTTATTTTAATTTCGTAGCTTTAGAATAAATCAAACCCAGTTTAGGACCAAGTAGATAGTGAAATAATTAGGATAATTAGAACCCAGCTGAGTCCTTGTGAGATCGACCTCGGGAGTTGCTAGATTAGGTACTATACCGATTCGTGCACTTGCGAGAATTATAATTTGTTCATCAAGTTTTTGGCGCCGTTGTCGGGGATGAGTGGTTTTTATACCATCTCATCACCTGACAACACTGTTTTCCCTGTATATTTATCAACAATATCACAGAAACCAGCGTCAAAGATTACTCTGTTTAGATTGTCACAGAATTGACTGATAGAAAGGAGATTATGTTGAAGTCCTTCAACATATGTTACTCTTGGAACTGAAGCAGTCCCAATATTCAGCGTTCCATATCCCCTTGTGTAGCCTTTTGAGTTGTCACCGAACTCAATTCTGGGACCTTCTTCTTGTATATAGTTCGTCAGCAGGCTCTTATGGTACGTCATGTGTCTTGAGCAGCCGTTGTCCACTATCCATGGGTCCTTATGCACCTGCAAAACAGAAGCATTTTTTGGTACACTTTGGTTCAGTTGGGTCCTTACATGTTAGTGAGTGATTTCGGAACCCAAATCTGCCTCGGAACCTTAGAAGTCTGAGACTTCTTCTTCTAAACCTTGTCAGTTTTCTTCTCCACAGGACTCGGAGATACTGACTTTCTGCTGATGATTTTGGGTTCAGGCGCTTTCTTCTTCTGAGTCTTAGCGCTTCTCCTGACCCTGGGCTCATAGTAGTATGAGCCGTATTGAGCCGGGTGCTCGTACAGTGGCTCCTTGTATTGTTCTGCTCATCTGACCTTCTTGGTTCCCCCTGAATTTGATCGCGGTGTCCTGGGGTTGGAACCTTTGGTCAGCTGCTTGTTGCTGCTCGGCTGAGGTGCAATCATTTTCTGTTTGTTTTTCACCTGAGGTGTGGTGTCAGCAGCCTGCACCTTTCCTCTACAAACCTATCAGCCAGCGCTTCTGAGCTTTTCGAGGTAGAAGCTTCGTGGGTATAGCCAAGTCCTTCTTTCATGACAGTTGGTCGTTGTGCTCTGAGCATACTTTCTAGCTTCTCCTTAGCTCCCAGTGCATGCTCGGCCATCGCCCTCTCCGGACCTCATCACTCCTCCTGAGTGAGTCATAATCTTTCTGCACGTCTGTGAGCTTCTGACAGAGTTGGGCTATTTCAGTCTCTTTCTCAGAATTGTCGTTAGTCAGAACTGAGATCTGAGTCTCTTGAAGCTGAGACTTAGTCATAAGAGATTCAATCTCTTCCTTGAGTCTCGCAACTAGATTCTCTGACTCAGTAGAGACCTGACAATCAGAAGAAAGTCTCTGATTCTCAGCCTTTACCTGTTCAAGTTCCTGAATCGTTCTGCTGAACTCTCTGCTCAGCTGAATCTGCTCCTCTAGCATATCGTCGTAGGATTGTACTACATCCAGAGGATCATCTGTAACCGAGCACGTGTCGTGTGTGCTGTGAGAAGATGAGGTTATATTAAGCTTGGAAGTTACCTCAGCATCTTCTCCGGCCATCAGACAATGTTCAGCTGATTCCTTAGGAACCGTCTCTCCGACCTCAACTGCTACAAATGCAGCTTCGTCCTCAGAGGAATACATGAATGTATCCTCCTCAATTGAGTTGTCGGATATCTCTCCAGCTATGTAGGCCTGCCTTCTTTGGATAAATTTTGCTCTCCTGGCCTGCCGTTCTGCTCGTTGAGCAGCTGAGAGTTCGGGACAGTCGTACTGATAATGTCCCTCCTTCTTACAATTGTAGCAGGTGGATGTTCTGCTGCTTTTTCCGGTTGAGTCTTAGGATGGACTAGCAGCAGGCTCTGCATTCCTGCATTCAGTAGAAGGTTTAGATTCTTCCCTTTTTGGATATTCTTTCTTACCTGAGGGAGAATCTCGGTGGTATTTCCTCAGCTTTCTGACTCTCTCTTTTTCTCTCTGATATTTGAGAGCCATCAAAGCTAGCTGGTCAGTGCCTGAGGTCTCGGAAGTCTTTGCTTCGTTTGTGGCCACTGCCTTGCTTGAGGAAGCTGGTTTGGGTCCAGTCTTGCTGACAGTTGCTTTAAAAGCATGATCGATCTGTGTGTCAGCTGGAGCACTGGAACACCTTTGGGGTAGACTATGCTCAAATTCCTCCGTCTTTAGTTCTGAAAATATAACATCAGGAGTTAGAGCATTTAGATCAGAGCGACGTAGATAAGTAGCAAATGGAAGCCACTTCTGTCGAGGTAGCGCTCTCAGGATCTTGGTGTTCATCTCTTTGTTGGTGAACATCTTCCCCAGCTCGTTGATTACATTGACTTGGTTTGTGAATCTGACACTCAGCTCGTCAATGGTTTCACTGGGCTCCATTGCAAAGGCATCGAACTTCTGAAGCTCTAGCTCGAGCTTATTCTCTTTGATCTGCGGGGTTCCTTGGCTCAGTACAGCCAAAGCATCCCATAGTTCTTTTGCCGTTTTGCAGTCATGCACCCTCCCGAGGTGAGAGTCACTAAACGTTGTCAGTATAGCGTTTCGCGCAACTCGGTCAAGGTTGTGCAGCTTTTTCTCTTCAGGCGTGAAGGCTGATTTGTCTTTGGGAACCTTAGCACCAATTTGTGCTCCTACACCTCCCGCAACAGCGAACTGAACGCTGTCAATCATGGGAATGATGGGTCCTGTCTCAAGGACGTCCGTCATGCTGTCGTGCAGCGATGTGAGGTGTGCCTCCATTCTCACGCGCCATACCGTGAAGTTCTATATCGAGAACATCGGCACCATCCGAATACCTGATATATCAGACATTATGCGTACGAGTATAAGGATGAATGAAGAGATGCTCGTGCAGTGAAAACGTTTTCAAGGATCTGTTCGAGAGGACCAGTAGTACAGAACCGGCGATCAGAAGAACACCGAGGCTCTGATACCAATTGTTGGTCCGAAGACGATAGTCAGGTGTAGAGGGGGGGTGAATACACTTGATCACAGTTTCTTTTTCTTAAACCGAAGGACAACTGAGCTGTTTAGTGCGACTGATGAACAGTGTCAAATAGTAACCTTCGATCACAGGGTTAGAGTGGGTCAGCTACTGAGCTCTCCTACTAACTTTTGTCAGTCGTTCGAAACTCAGTCGGAGACGTTGTGTGCGGATAAGTGTGGGGCCCAGAGATTCGTCTCAGTTGAAAATGCTTTTCGCAAATTAAAGTCTTTTGGCTGTACGCTTTTAAAATACGTTTTATGCAAACATATGATTTTGATCAGTTTGTATGATATGCAATAAAACAGTAAAGAACACGAGCGATTTAACGTGGTTCGGATACGCAAGATCCTACGTCCACGGTCCTGAACAAGGCAGGAACTTGTTGATTAATCTGAGCAAGTCTCAAAGAAGGAAACCTGCATACGGGACAAATCCTTCTAAGTTATAGTCCTTAGCGACTTTACAATTCAAACCTAAGTTCGAAAGGGAGGGAATAATCTCCAACTAAGAAGGAGTTCTTACAATAAGAACAATTCACTAAATGTGAACTCCTTTGAAATCTAAGCTATGAATATGGCAGTGAGCTTAGTCTAGAGAAGAAAGGGATCTAAATACTCTAGAGTGAAGAACTAAGAATATTTTGAGAAAGCAAGTTCTTCGCTGGATGATCTTTCGAGTTTGCTAGAGTGTTCAAAGCTTGAGCGTTTTTCCCTTGTGGATTCCGTGCGTGGAGCTCGAATTTCTTCTCTATTTATAGTTGTGAGCTATGGCATATGTCCGTTGGAGACAACGATGCCACGTGTCACAAGCTTCCAAAGAAAACGGCCATAATTTCGAACTTGTTGCAGCAGGGCAGTTAATTACTGTACATGAGAGCAGCTTTACTGTATAGAGCAGATAGGGCGTTGTCGGCTTCTCATTGGTCGAGATTTGTGGTTGGTGAAAATGTGTCAGAGTCAAAGTTGACTATTCAAACAACCTCGTATGATCTTCTGCTGAACTTCGAAAAGACTTGTGCGACTGGGTCGTTTTCTGTCGGACACAGTAGACTAGATAAGTCTCTGTCTTCTTCGACTGAGTCGGCTGACAAGGAGTACATCTATTGAGTAGGTCAGCTGGCGACTGCGAAGGTACTGAGCTTTGCATATGTTCTTCTGTTGATGGCTTATCAGCTGATGGGCTGTCTCCTACTGAGGTGAAAATCAGCTGCTGGCTGAAGAACGCAAGCTCTTACAATGATGACGTGGAGTTCTGGAAAGTAACTTCGTCAAAAGATCAATCCAACAGTTTACCCTGTACAGGACTTAGACAAATGATAATCAGAATAAACAAATCTAACCTATAATCATTTAATCCTATCGACACACTGAACGACTGATAACAGCTGGGTTTTGGGATCTTCAATTCCATAGTACTACTATGATTTCCCCCAATATTCTTTTAACCACTACTCAACTGAGTATCATCTATCAACTCATAACCCAACAGATGATAATGATGATGATGATTGATTGGTTTTCTTACTGACCTTGACATGTTTCACTTCCCATCAAATCAAGATTATATGTAAATAGAGTTCCAATTGCTAAATAAAATCTGGTCCTTTCATCAAATGAGCCCTGAATACGCATCCGACGGAGACGGTACCAAGATGCTCACGCGTAATACAAAGCCACGTCATTGCTGTTTTTTAAATCATATGTTGAACTTTCCTTTCTGATTTCCGATGAGTAATATAAAGCTGACTATTATTCCAAACAGACCAGAACCTAGTATTAATGGTTAATCAGGCCAACATCAACATCAAGAAGACCAATTGGATCTAATGTTGTCGGATGGAAACAAACAATCACGTATCATGATATCCCCATTACATATTCCACCACTAAGGTGAAGATATGTGTCATTTTAATCTAACAACATCTAATTCACTACATGATACATTTCCTTTCTGTACAATCCAAATTGTATATATTTATGTGTTACACAACTTAGAATAATATAATATATGGCACTTAAGTTCAAATTAGTGCAATATGTTGACATATATATTGCAGCTCAATTTAAAATAATGTTACTGCTCACCCCAATAACTTTCCACACTGGCCCACTTAAGATTTCTAGATTTCTAGATGAATATATTCATATAGTTGAGTCTATATATTAGTGAACTTCATTTAAAATTTGATTTTATAGGTATATAGTAGGAGCGAAAATATGAGATCATGTGAAAACATCATCTCGAATGGATAAGAGACTCTTTAGTAGAGGCGATAAACTCGACTTCAATTCCCAATCCCATACGGTTACCCTCTGGATATATTCACCATGTATTTATTGGATACACTCACTATCTTAAATTATGAGTCGAAATCCAACAAGATATTATTAATGAAACGGAGGGAGTACTATCTTATATCTTATATACATAAAAAATAAAATACTAACTTTCTGCTCAAAAATAAATTTCTGAACCACTAATAATAAAAATAGAGTATATAATTGTTTCCAACAGTTTATGGCCCACAGTGGAAAATACCTGAAAATTATCATCACAGAAAAAGGCAAAGACCGAAAAGGCAAACCCTGGAGAGAGACGTATATTTGTCAACCCCCACCAAACTATATACCAATCAAAGTCCTTATCCGGCCGTAATGTTTAGCCGCTGTTTTGATTACACCGCCAGCGAGCTTTCTGGACGAGCGAGAGAGAGAGAGAGAGAGAGAGAGAGAGGAAGATAACGACTCTGCACAATTTTCACATTTCGTGTTTCACTACTGCTAAAATTAATGTAGTGAATAGTGATCAAATGGGATTAAGTAATTCTCGAACTTGATATATATGGTCGTGATTTTAGAAGTCATCTAACTATTTTTGCATTTTCTTGTTGTATTATGACTATTCTTTCTGGGTATTAGAGATTTTATTGTACTATTCGTGCATGGTTTTTCGCCATGATTAATTCTCTAGGGTGTTTTGTGTTCATTATGTCGTTTTAATTCTAAATCTAACCTCTAAAAGAGAAATTGCTTGCAAGAACAAGACTAAGGGAAGAAGCCCCTCCAAAAGGGAAGGACCAGATTTTTTTATATATTAGGCAATTCGAACGCGTTTGGCTAAAATATATATCCAATAAGTGAAATTGTATTGAATAAAGTTGTAAAATAGTTCACTCCGCAATAAAGTATAAGAACGGCTTTGTTTATTTGATTTTCTGCAAGTTCCATTCACGATTTGAGAGAGAGAGAGAGAGAGAGAGAGGAAGATGGGTATTTGACTATGTAAATATACTTTCTTGTTGTATTATGACTATTGAGAAAGAGAGAAAATAAAGAAAAAAGAATGTAGGGAAAGAAATAGAAGAAGGAAATGATGGATTTAATTGTTTGGTGGGAGAGATATATATGTGAAAGAAATAGAAGAGAAGAGAAATGATTGTGTGTCTGGAAATATAAATTTAACTTTAAAACAAATAAAAGAGAGAATTTATTAACCTTGTGATTTTATCAACAAAACCCTTTTCTCTCTCCCTTTCTCTTATTTCTCTCTATCGGTCTATCCTATTTCTTTTCTCTCATTTCTGTTTTTCTTTTCTTTTTATCTCACGTCTTTATGCAGTCTACTCAATTTCTTCCTCCAACCAAACGATAGGCTATATGTGATGTGCTGCTATTCGTCCCTCAATTTTTTCCCTCCTCCTCTTGTTTGTTACTTATTTTTTGCAACTATGTACTCCTTCCGTTCCGCTCCAAGTGACACATTTTTCATTTCGGACGTCTCGTCTCAAGTGATCTATTTCCAAAAAAAGAAATAACTTTTAAAAAAATCACAAATTTTCTAATATTTTATTATTTATTTCTCCTATTTTAATTATTTATCTCCCTTACTTTATCATTTACTCTCTCACAAGTCACAATCTCACTCATATTCTATCTTTTTTTACTTTATTATTTATTCATCTCTTATACTTTATCATCCAGTTCACCCGCGCCTAGTATTAAGGCAAAGGAAAAGAAACGGGTCACTTGAAGCTGGACGGAGGGAGTCTTTATTATCTGACATCGGAAATTGCAAGAAATAATTTTCTCGTTTTACCACAATTTAAATATAGCTCTTTCTAAAATAATTTGTGTTAAAAATTATTAAAGCATGTATATAAATTTATCTATATACACAACAATTAAATAAAAATATTAAATTAAATTAACAATTGGCATGTGTCTCGCCTCTTGTGAGTCACTGTCACAGGCATATGACTAACCAAAAACAAAACAAAAAGAATACCATCTCTCTTCCTAATTTCTTAATTAGCGTCCTACTGAAATTATGACCATCCAATTAATCCTCCAAATTAAATATTATAAATCATTAACGATTTCACACTATCAAAGGTTATCGACCTCCTAGCTGTCGTTTTATGGGACTATCAAAACGTTATCCATATCCCACAGAATTCATCAGTCCTCAACTTTGGGTAATCCCTCTGTTTCGCTGGTCATCTGCTTGGGTAATTCATTCAACTCAGGTTTCGATGTTTCGTATGTTCTTGCAAGAAGGTCCAGTACTTTGATAACCTAGCACTATTGGGGTTTTCCCCTGTTATTAGAACCCGGGGGTTAAGTGTTGCTCTATATGGAGAGATTTTGCTTAAGAATTTATGTTTTTTGCATCTTATTTTACGTTCACTCCTGCCTTCCATACCCGCCACGACACCACCTTCCTCTGCTCCACCGACTCCACCTAGCACTTAGAGAAATGTTGCACTGGAGTTGAGGTTTACCCAGAGCGCACCGAAAGTAGCGTATGCGGATTCCTCAAATTAAAAAAAAATGTTGTTAGGTGATCAAATTACAAATATAACCTTAATAATATTTCTCTTCATTTTGTTTTAAATGGTTTTTTGTCTTTTCGAATATATTATTTCTTTTCTCTTTTCATTTCTCTCCTCCTCCATCTTTATTTCTCTCTTACAATACATTATATAAAATTCACTCTATTTTTCTCATTTTTATTTTATTTTTTTACTTTATTTCTCATGTCTTTCTCTCTTCTCAATTTCTTCCTTCACCTTTGAGCTATATGTGAGGTGCTGCTATTCACCCCTCCAATTTTTTTCCCTCCTCCTTTTGTTTGTTATTTATTTTTTGCAACTACATATTTATTATTCGACATTGGAAATTACAAGAAATAATTTTCTCCTTTTACCATAATTTAAATATAGTCCTTTCTAAAATAATTTGTGTTAAAATTATTAAAGCATATATATAAATTTATCTATATACAATAATTAAATTAAAATACTAAATTAAATTACTAATTGAAAGTCTAAAAATAATAGATTTCATTATAGAATTTATTGATTATTGGTAAACTCTAATACTCCCTCCGTCCCGTTATTTGTGGCTCAATTGGTTTCGACATGAGAATTAAGAGAGTAGATGATAAAGTATGAGAGAGAGAATATATGATAAAGTATGAGAGATAAAATGAGTAAGATAATAAGAGAGTATAAAAGAAAGGATGATAAAATAGGAAAGAGAATGTAACAAAGTAGGAGAGAGAAGATGATAGAGTAGAAGATATGATAATAATTTTTTACCAAATTAGGAAAGTGGATATAAATAACGGGACAGAGAGAGTATATTTTACTTAATAAAAGTGTACAGAATTTACTCTAGATAAACAAATTTTTGACAGCTCTCACCCTATGGAATTTCCTAAGATCAGTGCGGCAGGTATTCAATCCTCCAAATTAAATAGTACTCCCTCCGTCCCATTGGAAGCGTCTTGTTTCCAATGAGCACGGATGTTAAGAAAATGATAATGTGTGGTTATATTTTTTGACTTTTGGATAGTTAAATCTTGTACACATAATCTCGCCTTTTTTAGAAACAAGACGCTTCCAATGGAACATCAAAAATGAAAAACAAAACGCTTCCAATGGAACAGATGGAGTATTTAAAACCATTAACAATGACACTATCAAAGGTTATCAACATCGTAGCTCTGTCGTTTTAAGGGAGTACTATGAAACGTTATCCATATCCTGCCGACTTTATCAGCCCTCAACTTTGAATTGAGCAAGTTAACGTGGGAAACAAGTTTGATGACTTTTGATAATAATTAACTTATAAATGTTCCTCCATATCAATTGTCTTCACTTGTTCTAATGAAATACTAATACTCCCTATGTCTAATAAAATGGGTCTCGTTTCTTTTAGATATTATTAAAAATAAAAAATATAAATATAAATAAATATAAAATAAATAAAAATATCCCGAATGGGACGGAGTCAGCCTCTCTCTCTCTTTTCTTCATGCCATCAAATTCCGTCTGCCACCTTCTATTTTCAAAAAATAAAAAATAATAGAGTTTCTATCTGGCGTTCTAGTCTTCTAGATCAACGGAATTTCATATTTATTTTATTTTGGGAAGAAAAGTAGTCCACTAATTGGATTCTAACTGTTTATGCACTTATTATTGTAATAACATTTTTTTTTTTACTTTGGTTACTGTCATAAATATTTATGAGGTCGATCGACAAGCGAGACTAGCTAATTCTTTTATATAGACTCGAGCTTCTAAATATTAGTGAAAAAACACTTTATCAGATAGTACTACAGTTAAATCTCGATAAAGTAATATTCGATAAAGTAATAATTTCGCTAAGATAATAATTTCTTCCGGTCCCGATATGGGTCAATGCACTAAAATAATAACCTCATTAAATAAATATTTTTTTTCGATCCCAAAATTAAACACACAGACGAAGTATTTGGACTTTACGAGTATGAATTTAAAATATCACATAACGTATATATGTGAGTTTCGTCCAACTTCATATGAATTTAATTTGACATCTAGTCAAATATTACATTGATTTTAGTATGTTGCTAGGTTTTACAGAAATTTATTTTAAATGCTTATCGGTCTAACTGTAAACACCAACGAGGTAGTATTTCCGGTCATAATATTTCGTCAAGAATGTTTCACTAGATAACTCCATACCATTAAAGTAAGTAATTACTAAAGTTTAATATATACTCTATTTGTCCCAAATATATATATATATATATATATATATATATATATATATATATATATATATATATATGCCTAATTGTTTTTCCACCCATATTAAGAAAATGTTTAGTCATATGAAAGTTTGATAATTGTTGAAATTGGAATTTGAGTAAATTAAAGTAAAATTACTCCCTCCGCCCCAAATATATATGTCTACTTTCCTTTTTCGTCTGTCCCAAATTTATATGCCTATTAGCAAATTTTTTTATATAAATTTTTCACCAAATTCAATAGATCTAATTAATATGATAAATAGAAAAACACTATTTTATCCAACTTCTATAATAGCAACACAATAATGACATTAACTTTTTAATAATTTACTTTAATTTACTCAAATTTCAATACCAACATTTATCTAATTTTCGTATCATTAATTTTTTTCTTAATCTATGTGAAAAATGAGCATATAAAATAGGGACGGAGGGAGTATTAAAAAATTAATGATATAATTGTATTTGTTATTATAAAAGTTAGATAAAATAGCATTTTTCTATATTATCATATTAATTAGACTTATTAAAGTTAGTGAAATATTTAGTTAGATAAAAAAATTATTACTAAATATATAAATTTGGAAATATAAAAAAGAAAATAGATATATAAATTTGAGGAGTAAATATTTAAATAGGAAAATGGAATACTCCTACAATTTTATAAAAATAAGGGATCATGATAAAAGCAAGAATCTCACAATTGCGACATATATAAATTTTGTCGTAAATACTCGAGCATTTGATCTATTATTAATTATTCCCTTCCCTCCTTTCTCGTGGTTCGTATTTTTTTGACCGTTTCATTAAACTTTAAAATAATTGATACTTAAAATATATTTTTAATATAGTTAATTAATAAATTATACTTTTCTTGAACATAAAAAATATTCCTTCGGTCCCATAATTCTTGTCCCTTATTCCTTTTCGGGACGTTCCATAATTCTTGTCTCTTTACCTAAAATAGCAAATTATTACACACATTTTATTTAAGGATTCCGTCATTTTGCTCACAACTAACAACTTTACTAAATTTTCATGTCCAAAAGAAAATGAACAAAAATTATAGGACGGAGGAGTATTACTTTCTGCTCAAATTCAATTTCCGAGCCACTAATAATAAAAATAGAGTATAAAAATGTTTATGGCCCACAGTGGAAAATACCTGAAAATTATCATCATAGAAAAAGGCAACACAACGAAAAGGAGAAAAGGCAAATCCTAGAGAGAGACGGATATCTATCAACCCCACCAGACTACCAATCAAAGTCCTTATCCGGCCGTACAGTTTAGCCGCTGTTTTGATTACACCGCCGGCAAGCGTTCTGGACGAGAGAGAGAAAGAGAGAGAGAGAGAGAGAGAAGAAGATAACGACTGCACAATTTTCACATCTCGTGTTTCAGTACTGCTAAAATTAATGTAGTGATCAAATGGGATTAAGTACTTCTCGAACTTGATATATATAAGGGAAATTGCTTGCAAGAACAAGGCTTGTAATTCAATAACAGTCGCTTCATTTTATGTTGCTAGAGTGAAATTTTGTAATCAATATTGACATTTCTTACGTACCAACGGTCAGATGATCGAGAGCAAGGTTGTTCGAACATTTCAAAGCATTTTAACTGGACCAGAAGAGGCTGTTGATCAGTGATGAGTCCAAAACCCTAAAGAATATTAATAAGATCGAATCTCCTAATATCTTGCAACTTTTGCTGATCAGTTAGATGAGATGGCCATGAATAATTGATTGCAAACCTTTCTCATCATATATATATATACACCCTTGCTATACTAGCTCAATTGGAAAAACATGCAAGTTTTAAGAAATTGAGATTCAATCCCTCCCTTGATTCTTGAATGCTTTGAAAATGTAAACTTAAATGAATTTAAGTAAGGAAATTTGATTAGGGGGTAAAAAAAATTCTAGTTTATAGGGGAGTTGTAAAATAGTTCCAACCCTTTTGTGCAAGTTTCATTCACGATTTACATTTGATAAGAACAGCTTTGTTTATTTGATTTTCTGCAAGTTCCATTCACGATTTCTTACAGAGAGAGAGACAGAGAGAGAGAGAGAGAGAGAGAGAGAGGAAGATAGGTATTTGACTTTGTAGATATACTTTTGTGTGTGTGTGTGTGTGTGGTGGGGGGGGGAGGAATGTGCATCTAACTGTTTTTATACTTTCTTGTTATGTTATGAATATTGAGTTTAGAGAAAATAAAGAAATAGAAGAGAAAAAGGGTGGATTTAATACGCATATTGTTTGGCAGGAGAGATATATAAAAGAAATAGAAGTGTTTGAAAATACAAATTTACCTTTAAAACAAATAAAAGAGAGACAATTTATTAAGCTTGTGATTTCATCAACCACACCCATTTTCTCTCCCATTAATTTATCTCCTATTTCTCTCTATCCTATTTCTTTCTCTCAATTTCTCTTGAACCAAACAAGGATTAAGCTTTTATTTTAAAAAAAAATGATTAAGCTTTTATTTTACTATTCGTGTATGGTTTTTCGTCGTGATTAATTCTCTAGGTTTTCTGTTCAATTATATCATCTTGACATAGTCCAAAACCCTAAAGAATGATAATTAAGATCGAACATCCTATCTAATCATCTTGCAACTTTTGCTCATATAGACGAGATGGCCATGAAAAATCGATTACAAACCTATCTCTTCATATATATATATATATATATAGGGTATGGATCATGTGGGAAGACAGAGTTATGTAGGAAGGTAGGAAGTATGCATATTCCCTATAGGTTTTATGCATATTCCTTAGTTTTTTTATATATATAATTTGTATTTTTTACATTTTTGCCCTTATGCATAAAACATATAAGGAATATGCAAAAGGAATATTCCAGAGCATATTCAATCTAAACCATCAAAAAATGAAATGAAGGGTGCAAATTTCTTCTTATTTCTTATTTAAGGAGGCTTCTCATATGATCCATTCCCTATATACCTTCCTATACTAGCTCAATTGTAAAAATATGCAAGTTTTAAGAAATTGAGATTCGATCCATCTCTTGATCATTCTTGAATGCTTTGAAAATGTTAACGTAGATGATTTTAAGTAAGGAACTTTTATTAGGGGGTAAAAAATAATTTCTGGTTTTTAGGGGAGGTATGTGAAGGCATTTGGTAAGCCGAGTTCTTGCATCTATAGGAAAGGAAGTCAAAAATCAAATTAAAAAAAAAATGAGAAATGAAAGATGACAAGGGAGGTGAAGGCAAGGTTTATAAGATCTACGGCGGATTGTGGTGAACCACTCATCTTAATCACAAACTAGAAAACTTAATTATGCATCCCTTCACTGAAATTCCTCCGGGTGTTCGATTCGACCCGAATGGGGAAGAAGTTGTCTCTGAATATTTAATTCCGAAGATCAACGGCTGCGATTTGCAGTGGCCTTGGATTGCCGAGATGGATGTTTACAGCGCCGATCCGTGGATCGTTTTCAGCGGCATAGATCGACGTTACTGGTCTGTCAAGAAAGAAGGCGGCGGAACAAAAAGTTGGATGTATGTTTTTGCCAAGGTGACGAAGTCGGCGTCGAACCGGAATTCTAGGAGGGCCGGGTCGGGCACGTGGAGTGGACAGACCGGTCCGAAGAACATCGTGAATTCCGACAATGACAAGACTATCGGATGTATGAGGATGCTGTCTTTCAAACAGAAGGGTCGTAATGATCTGAATTGGGTGATGCACGAGTACTCTTTACCCGGGGAAGGAAAAAACGACATCGTATTGTGTAAGATTACCAAGTTCCTCAAGGATTCCGATCGCCCCCGACCTCAGCAGCTTCCTCCGCCGCCGCAGCCTCCTTCGCCGACGCTTGGTAAGGCTGATCAGTTAGGAAGGCCGCCGCCGCCTCCTTCCCCGTCGCTTGGTAAGGCTGATCGGATTGGAAGGCCGCCGCCGCCACTTCTGTTGCAGCCGCTTGGTATGAATTCATTGGCCAAGGCTGATCAGATAGGAAATCCGCGGCCGCCGCCACTTCTGTTGCAGCCGCTTGGTATGATTTCATTGGCCAAGGCTGATCAGATAGGAAATCCGCCGCCTCCACTTCTGTTGCAGCCGCTTGGTATGATTTCATTGGCCAAGGCTGATCAGATAGGAAATCCGCCGCCGCCGCAGCCTCTGGGCTTTCCAGTGCCGGACCAGCCGTGGATGGATTCTGTGCCACCCATGGCTTATGAGTTTGGAAATCCGCAGCCGCTTGGCTCTGTAGTGCCGGAAAATCCGTGGATATGTTCTCCGGCCATGGCTTATCCGCTTGAAAATCCGCCGCCGCTTGGCTTTCCGATGCCGGACCAGCCGCCGTGGAACTATTTGCCCATGGCTGACTGTATTGGAACTCCGGTGCCGGACCAGGACCAGCCCCTTTCTTTTCAGGTGGTTGATCCGATTACTAATAAGAGACCTGCGCAAGACCAACCACTACTAGAAGAGAGTAGTAGCGAGCAAAAGAAATCTAAAACTTTTTGGGAAAATTTGCTGGAGTCATCTCAGGAATTGAAGAAGATGCTGGATCAGTCCGATCAGATCGATACTCCGGCAGCTGCAACTGCGATCAACACACCGATGATGTCGGAACTGAAAGAGTTGGGGTTGGAGAGCGAGTACATGGAGATGATACATCTGTTAGAACTTGATGATGAGGTTGGTTGACCCAAAATCCCAACTCGGGCCAATTAGTAATAAGAGACCTGATCAAGTGTTGCTCTTCTTTTATTTGATTTTCTGCAAGTCTCATTCACCGGTTGTTAGAGAGGGAGAGAGAGGAAGATGGGTATTTGTATTTTTGTATTTCTCTACCGCGTAAATGCAACAACCATAGAAACGAACTTTAGCAAAATTGAACTACCGTGGAAACCCTAATTTTCAGTCAAAGTCTCGAATTAATATCATTCTTCCAATCCAAAAACCTTAACTCCCAATTCCACTACTAACTACTTTTTGATAAGAACTTCTGCCTAATATATTAATTTTTCCACTTTTAATTCCATTAAAAGGATGCAGGAATAAGATGATCGAGGTGATGGTGATCGATAATAACATTATCTTGTAGTATTAATTTAATGTGCATGCATGGGATTATTATTTTATTTGGTTGGAGTATATATGCGTGTGTATTTATTGCGTGCATGATATTAGTATTTCCCAATTTTGTTCGTCTTCAAAATAGATTATGTGTATACTGCCCTTGAGATGGGTCCAGTTCCCGCCAAATCAAGATTGTGTATAAATAACTTAAGGGCTGGAAATCGGAAAATGTATATCGAGTAATAACCCTACCGTACCGTACAGTACCTAATCATGAATCGGGTAACCAAGTACTTAATTTTCGGATGATTGATTCATGTCTGTTATGAAGTTTGTTGTGTTTTCGGGTACAGGTATACCCGTTCGGTTAGGTATACATAATAATTATATTCTCATATTAAATCAATTTTCATTTTTATTTAAATATCTCAAGTTTTAATTTTTAATAAATCAATTAGTCAAGGTATGCATATATTCATTATATTAGAAATTTGGAATTGATGGTCCTGGCTTTATGATATTTCTTATTATCTTATTAAAAAATTGACCTTGTTGACTTGTTGTATTATTTTTTAATTAAATCATAACAATTGAAAAGATAAATAGGGTTATCTTGTTAACACCATATTGTATTCGATCGGGTACCGAATAACCAATTAACCGATCGAGTATAGATACGGTTAATATAATACAACGTTATATCGGTTACGAGTAACTGATTTTCCGGTACGGTTAACCCATAACTGCCCCGATTTCCAGGCCTATAAATAACTTCTGCGAATTCAAAACCAACGCATATATGCATTTGATCCATCAATCTGTATTTTGTCAGCGGCAAAGGAACAAAATTTGAGGCATACGAAAGGCAGACTGTATTTTTTTATATATATGGTGTAGGTATGGTGAAAAACCGCATTTATAACGTGAAAACTACAAATCATGCATAATCCTTATATATTTTATTCAAAAAAAAATTGTAATTTGACATTTTTGTCTTTCTTCGCCTATTATGTACTCCCTCCGTCCCATTGAAAGCGTCTTATTTTTCATTTTGGGCGTCCCATTGGAAGCGTCTTGTTTGTAAAAAAAGCAAGAATATGTGGACAAGATTTAACTATCCAAAAGTCAAACAATATACACCACACATTATCATTTTCTTAACATCCGTGCCCATTGGAAACAAGACGCTTCCAATGGAACGGAGGGAGTATAATTTAAAATTATAGATTTTTTCCATAAAATATATAACGATTATGCATAAAATATATAAAAATTATACATGTTTTGCAGTTCTCACATTAAATACATGTTCCTACATGATCTACCTCTATGTATATGTGTATCACGTGATTTGTGTCGTACCTTATAAATCTAATTAGGAAAAAAAATCTAGAAATCGAAAATGAGATTATATGAAAAAAACTAAGTTATTTTACTATATCAATAATGAAAAATTTTAGAAATCGAAAATGAGATTATATGAAAGTTTTAAATTATTTTAATATATCTATATAAATATATTAATTAGAATTTAGGAAAAATTAGGTTGCACTAAGGTGGAGCCCAGTGTAAGTGTAAATTGCAACCGACATCCGCCCGTACACTCAGTATTTTAATAGATACAATAATTTGCAAGCGCCACATTTTATCAACCTATATATATAAAGTTCCAACACCTGCTTCTCATCTTTTACATGAATTGCCGAAAACGCCCTTCGATTTCGTTGATTTTTCTATTTTGTCATCAGTAATTTTAATACGTGTATCAGAGGAGTGGCATACTTGTAATTGCATCCTAAAAGATGTCTACTTAATACAGAGTGAGAGATGAAATGTTTGGGCAGCTAATTCTAAATCTTTACAGCCGTAGCTAATTCTAAATCTTTACAGCCGCTACCACCGACATTGCTCTCCCTCCCAGCGCCACCTCCACCTTGCCACGGATCCGGACCCCAGTCAACCGAAATCGCTTCAATTAAATTTATACTCTCATTCGAGCATGAAGTTCCAACCGACCTTCGCTAAGAAGACAGAAATTGTTAGGGACGGAAAGAGGTCCGTTTTATTTAGGATCGTTGTGTTAATGGCGCCGGGTTCCAGTTTGTCTGAACTCTAGTTTACGGACTTCGAATTCGCCTTCAACGACGTCAATTTCTCGGACATAATTATGAGGATGGAGATCTTGCCCGATTCTCCCGAACCAGAACCCAACCCTGATGAGCGCATCTGTAATTGTGTTCGCAACCGGCAGCGTCTCAGAGTTCACCCAGTCTCTGATGCAAATGGTACGGGAACTGCCCATATTCTTCAGCTTGCATCTATTGAGTTTACTTGTTTTGAGTATCTTTTTTTGTGTGACCAAGGCGCATGTGCTTTACGTTTCTTTCCACTTGCCATTTGCTATTTTTGAGAATTTTGTATGTTTTAGACCCTTGATGATCTATGATTTCTTCTCCCATTTGTTCTGCATCTCAGTATTATGAAGGGAATTATAACGTGTTGCTCTATATTTTAGTATTGACACTGGGACAAAATATGCAATAATTGAAATTTGGGATTTGATGTAACGGATCAGTAAGATTTAAGTTTAGCTTCAAGGGTGTATACCTCAAATATTGTTTCTTTACATCGCTATTTAAAATTGAATTATGATTTATTTATTATTAGTTTGATGATATTTCAATTGCAGAATACTTTTCCTATTGAGACTTGACATCTTATTTGGAAATATGTATTCCAGTTGCTTAGTTTGAATGTGGTTTTGAAAAGGGGTTGCTGCTGCAGTGATCGAGGAGTCACCAGTGGGTGCAAAAGTGACTCCGAACAACCTAACTTGCTTATTCTATAATTGTATCAAAATCCCAAGAATTTAAGAATAACACAAGAACAGTTGATTCTTATTGTAACCTAATTACCCTATGAGCCTACTTTGTTACCATTTGATTTGGAATTTGAATTTTGTTGACTATTTCTGGTATGAAGAGGTTAATTTCATTACCTCACAGGTCATGAAGTTGATACATAGAATGAACCGTCATCTAGCACGGAACATTCGGGAGTTCAAGTTAGGACCTTATACATCAACTCTGTTGTTTTGGCCTCGGAGAGTCCCTTTTTCTATAAGGTAAGTTTCTTAAGAGAGACTGCCTAAGATTTCTATTGATTTCTTTACTGATGTTGTTTTATGTCTTATGTTGTCAAGTTTTTTTCAATTGGAGTGGATGAATCGCGGGAAAAACAACATGTAACTTTACAAGTTCAAGCCCCGGGTTCAAACTTAGTTACCGTTTGGTATTCTTTGTTTGAACTTGGTCTAACTTCTACACCTCTCAACTCCTTAATATATTATGATCCCTAATTCATATTTGCTAATTTAGGTGGAATAGATTAAGTCTTTATCTGTGCGCATGTTGCTATTTTTAGTTAGTACATTAACTAAGATTTTTGGTTAATGCTTTGGTGAGCAGAGGAAGATGCTGTAATGGATATGATAAAGTTTATGTATATCGGTGCATTACCAAGAACTACACCAACTGCATTATTGGATGTACTGATGGTTGCTGATAACTTTAAGGTCTGGCAATGCAAGGGATATTGCATCCGACTGCTACGAACATTGCCAATGACTTGTGAATTAGCCTTGCTGTACTTGAATCTTCCTTCAAGAGATTTAATACCTGATACACTTCTGAGGATCAGAGATGAGTTGGTAAATGCTGCCAGAAAGTATCTCGTTGATCACTTCATGGATTTTTGCAAGTAAGCACTGTGGATTGCTTTATTTTGATAATGTCATTTCTTGTTGGTTTTCTTTTCTCCTCATCAAGGTTGCTATTTCTTTTACTGGTCAGGAACAATGAAGAGCTTTTCACAATGCCTCTAGCCGCGATCAAGGCAGTTCTCTGTAGTGATATTCTGATTGTCTCTTCAGAGGACGAGATTTATGATTTTGTGGTGAAGTGTCTCCGACTTGTCCGTTTCCCACACATGAATAACCGAAAGCTGAGGCTAGTCTTAACTTGTGTCGGATCCGGAGTGGGTATCAGATGCTCTGTCGTTGAAGCTCCAGAATGGCCGTTCTCTCACAAGGCAGGGGATCCCTATGCTTCATACCGTCGGTACACGCACCTACCCGTGAAGATTGTGGAATTCAAACTGCCTCGCCGGCATTGTGTAGTTTACTTAGACGTGAAGCGAGTGGAGTGTTGGCGGATGTCCCCTAACCACCATATCGTGACCCAAGCTTTTCACTTGCGAGAGCAAGGGTTTTACTTGTCCGCTCGTTGTAAAACCAGTTTTGCGTTGTTTCTTGGTACGGAAGAGGGCTTGGTAGGGTTGACGGTTGACTACGAGTTTGCAGCGAGAAAGAAAGATTTAGAGGATTTTGTGTCCGCTTTTTTTCTCTCCCAATAATTATCAATAATTAAGTTTTGATAATGGTTTTGATAATTAACTTTGTTAAAATCATGTTTAATTGTTGACTGATTCAGGAGAATTAGTCATAGAACTCACCATCAGAATCATGGACATGTTGAAAATGATGAATCTTGGCATCCTGTAAGTAATCTTTGTATGCATTTTCTGAATTTGTGGTATTGTAGAAGTTAGAATTCAGTTTTAGTTATTTTGTTCTTACCTTAATTGCAGTTGCCTGAAAAGATTTACACTAGCTTGGATAATAATACCAAGATGTTGAGATTTACTTTGCCTTTCCCTATGTTGGCATATTTTCTGAATCTATTTTTGTTGTTATTTGTGTTTGATTGTAGTGGAGTAGAAGCCCGGGGAAGACAGGCTCCCATTTCCACCTAGAGAGCGATTTGTTTGTGCGGAATGAGAGGAAATATGTGATTACTTCAACAGTTTGCTGGACGGCAACAACTGCATTGCTTGTAGGACTATCTTTTGTTATGGGTCCAATACAGCTACTCAAATTATACGGTGTCCCTTACTTGGTTAGTGACTCGAATCCTTTGTTCTTATGGGTCCAATATGACATATTTGTCTCTGGCTTCTTGTTATGACTACTTTTTAGTCTTCAAGAACCAAATCGCGTTTATATGATAGATCATAGATCAAGTGGCCCGCGTAGGTTTTTTCATGTTGTTTTTGTATAATGTATACAAATTTGTCTTTGGCTTCTTGTTATGAATACTTTTTCGTGTTCAAGAACCACATTATGGTTAATGATAGATCATAGATCAAGTGGCCCGCGTAGGTTTCTTCGTGTTGTTTTTGTATAATGTATGACATAATTGTCTATGGCTTCTTGTTATGAATACTTTTTCGTCTTCAAGAACCACATTCCGGTTGTAATAGATCATAAATCAAGTGGCCGGAGTAGGTTTTTTTTCGTGTTTTTAAAGATTTGAACAATGCTTTTGCATAACTAGATTGCAAATTATATACTACATTGCATATTTATTTATGACTTCTTGTTATAACGACTTTTTCGTCTTCAAGAGCGTTTTTCATGTTCTCAAATATTTGAATGTTTTTGCTTTGCTTCGTGTTATAATAACTACTTGTTTGTCTTCAAGAACCACAAACCGACTATACAATAGATCAATTCCACATATTAGGGTTCTTTCACGTTGTCAAATATTTAAACAATCCCTTAGCAAAGTTGGTGGCAATATTCTCTACTCCATTATATCCGTCTCGGATTTCTTGGTAAAACTTAAAACTTGATTCAGAATGGAGTTATCTAAATAAATACACAGGGCATAATCCCACCATCGCGCATAGCGCGATTAAACGATGTGCTAGTATTGTTTTAAGGTTTGTGATATATCTGAAGGGTCTTCTTGTTTAGGAATCTTAAAAAATTTTAAATTTAATAAATTCATTTTGGCAAGTTGAAATTTAACATGAAAAGCATCAAAACACAATCATGCCAGAAAAAATAGAAAGGAACCAAGCCAATCTAGAGTCTCTTCAATTTAGTGCAATTCCATACTATAAACAAACACTATTTATTACACATATCCACATGGGTGTATGTTCTTGTGCTTGTAAACGAATCAAATATTTTGATTCGATTCGGTATTCGTATTCGAATTTTTGATATTCAACTTTGAATATAATTATTCAATTTGATTCAATTAGTATTCAAATATGAATACAAACTTATGATATTATATTCGAAAATATTCGATTAACTATAAATATATAATACATTTATAAAGATATTTATATATTAAATATGTTTTATAAAACTTATTATAAATTTGTTTCTTAAAAATATTAATTTTGAATTGAATAGTTTCGAATCAAATCGAATAGTATTAAATACGTACCAAATTCGAACCGAATATTCGAATAATATTATTTATAAAATATTCAATAAAAAACAAATCGAATCAAATAATTTGAATATAAATAACGAACCGAATACAAATCAGCTTTAATATTCAAGAATGAATCGAATAAGAATAAGAATACTCGAATACGAATCGAATACCGAATCGAATACTGTATTATTTGATTCGATTCGATTCGTTTCCAACCCTAGTATATGAACAACATATCTAACTATTAGCAATTTTATAAGATCATCTAATTTCCAAAGTTAGAAAAGATAGTGAAATCTCATTCATACTTGTATGAATCTCTCAAGAAAATGCTCATTCTAAGGTTAAGAAAACTTCATAAAAATCGAGCTACACTAACCGGATTAAATCACCTCGAGAATCACCCTAAAATACAGTCAATTACCAGACCTTACTCTCTTTTGCCCACCTCTTGTATCAGACTTCGATTCAGCTTCAGAGGATGCCTCCATGGATCTGGTGAAGGAGTTGGATAGATCCGTGTACAGATCAACAACTCGTCTGATGTTGTTGTTGAGCTCCCGGATAAGCCCCACGTTTCGTGTTAGGTCAACCGGGGTTTTGGACTCGTGATTCAGGTTGATCTTTCTTATGAGTAGCCTCTTCTGGTCCAAAATGTTCTGCACTTGCACAAAGCTTTTCTGGAATGTTTGAGCAACTTCGCTCTCGATTTGCTGGCCGTTGGCAATGCCAGAGAATATGTCGTCTTCCATAGACTTATACTCTTCAAACGTAGTATAATTTATAACCACTGCAATTGCAAGGGGAATGTAAATGTTAAGAAGGCAAACTGATGGTGGTGAAAAACAAAAAAGATTATATGAACTTTGCACCATTTGAGTACTTGTTTCATACGAGTAAATTCAGCACGAATAAACTGTAAATCAGATATACAACAAAAAAACATAAGAAAAAGTAAAATCAACAAAATATACACTCTTGAGACAGAAAATCATCTTTTCTCTTCCACCCGAGTTCGATCTCTGCTTCTAAGATACATCTAAAATGAGCATTGATTACTAAAGCTCTTTCTCTCAACGTAAATGGACAATAACTGCAATTACAAAAACAAGAATGCTGACTTCCCCTAATAAAAGTCCATTTACAAGGCCATATGACGGCCCTGCAGATCCAGCAGCTGCAATGGATAGCCCTGCGGCTCCTTCAGCTGTAGTTGGTTTTGTTTCAGGCACTACTGATGCTGCAGCTGCTCCATCTAATGTAGCACATAATTACTTACACTTCGTATTTACGTTTACTCATATTTGATCAACTCTAATACGAAAACACTTACAAGTGGCAATAAAAGATGAAAACAACGTTTTAAACAAGCACTACGACTTCGTCATGTTTATATAACTCTATTATGTTTTACAATGCTAAGATAATGTAATAATATTACCTATCTTTTACTGACACTCTTATAACCTAATCTAAACAAATACACAGAGCATAATCCCACCACCGTGCGAAGCCGGTTGAACGATGCGCTAGTCTTTTTTTTTTTTAATCATTTCTAATCCTTCAACTCATAGGATACAACCATAAACCGGCAACCCCCCACCCCCCAACCAAACTTCCATATTCTACTTCTATCCTATCATGACAGAATATTATAAATGTTTGGGATATTAGCCTGTAAATATACCATATTTGTCCAATTTGTTTCATATTAAACTCTCAAAATACACCTTTAAAGTTCAATTTGCACACCGGCGAAATTTCCGGTAACATTGAAGCTGACCTGTCGGACGACGTGGCATATGGTTGCTGATGGGGAAGAATAACTATGACACATATGAAATTATAAATGATTGGTTAGCTAATTAATACACGAAGTTTGCTATCTTTTGATTTTGCACATGACTTAAAAAACTTTTTAATTTATATATTTGTTTTAGTTTGCTTAATTGAAATTATATAAATTGAAAAGTTTTTTAAGTCATGTGCAAAACCAAAAGATAGCAAACTTCGTGTATTAATTAGCTAACCAATCCTTTATAATTTCATATGTGTCATAGTTATTCTTCCCCGTCAGCAACCATATGACACGTCGTCCGACAGGTCAGCTTCGAAGTTGCCGGAAATTTCGCCGGTGTGCAAATTGAACAGATTTTAAAAGTAGTGTATTTTGATGAGCGTTTTTAATGTCATTGGTGTATTTACATGCTAATATCCCTAAATGTTTCAACCAATTATCAATAAGAAAAGGGAGGACAGGACGAATCCATTGAATTCTGTTCCAATCACCAACCCTAAATTAAAAAATAGTACACAACAATCCTAGGGTCAAACTAATTTGAAAATTTCAATATAGTTTTTATTTTATTTTTTATTTGGAGGGCTAATTAGTAAATTCGCGAAAAAGTTCAAATTCAATCCTCGAGTTAGTAGGACAGACATTAGCCGATTAGGACTGTCTGAAAATATAAACCCACCCCCATTTGATTTAATCGTTTTAATTATTTGCCTTTGCACCTAGTTGATACATTAATAATGCATTTTTACATGGAATTGAGTTTTACTCCATTTAATAGTAAAAATATGTATTAATTTATCGATTTTTTATTTTAATTTGTCGATTTCATAGATTACTCATGTGTATGACTAACACAGAAAATTTGATGCTTAAAGAAGAATTATGACTTCCTTACAAACTAGGAGTATTAACTTAGTATTTTTTAAGATTAAGAATTTTTAACTAGGATATAATTATACAAATATCATAAATTTTTATGGTATTAACCAACGCAAAAAATGTTATTCCAATAAATAAGTCAAACAATTAGTAAACCAATTTCTTCACAAATTAAAATAAATGCGAAATTCTGTCGACCTAGAACTCCAGATTTAGAATCTATAAAATTATGGAGAGAGAATTTTTATTTTTTTACAAAAAAGATGGTTACGTTGAATTTGATCGGTGTGAAGGGTTTAAATATTTTTTTAGGTGGATTAAGGCCTGCTGCTCAATCAATTAATTATAAAGGTAGTGTTTGGAAGATCTTTTATAAGCAGCTTTTAGTAAAATTGTTGTTAAGCAAAAGTTATTAGTGTTTGGAACAGTAGAAAAAAATCAGCTTAATTTTAGAAAAAGCAATTGTGCAAACACTATTATAAGCTGCTTTTCAGTTTCTTTTGACTTCTGCTTTTAAAAAGCACCATCTGACCAGCTTATGGACTTCTGCTTATTCTGACTTATTTTAAGCAAAAAAACAAAAGCATTTATTCTAAACATTAAAAATTGTGTTTTTGCGGTCAAAAAGTCCAAAAGTCAGCTTATTTAAACTATTCCAAACACTACCATAGATGTGGAAAATATTTCCCAAATTTATGACTTCTATGAACGTGGAACATATACCAAATTGATTAAAATAGTATAGTAGAAAAGTTACTTTGACTTTCAATTCAGACTTTGTTTATTTTAATTTTTTTAATTATTTCTAACCCTTGAACTCATAGGATAGATGGTCGCATATAAACCGGCGATGGCCCCACTTCCATATTCTTCGTCTATGATAGACAAAATATTAAAATTATTTAATTTGAAGGGCTAATTAGTAAATTCCGGAACCAAGAGTGAAAAGGTACAATTCCAATCCTGAAGTTAGTAGGAGTCTGAAAATATAAACCCACACCCATTTCCACACTCTTCAATTTCCATCATCACGAAATCAAAGGATGGCTGAGCACATTGCAGGCCTTCGTTTCTTACCCACTGATGAAGAAGTTGTGAGTCGGTTCTTAATTCCAAGGATCCAGGGCTGGCGATTGCCGTGGGATTGGATTGTGGAGAAGGATGTTTATGTCGCCGAGCCGTCGATCGTTTTCAGCGACGTCGGCCCTTTTTCTCGCTACTGGAACACTAAGAGAGAAGGCAAAGCGATTAAAGACACGATATATGTTTTCACGCCGGTGGCGAAGACTTCGTCGAACTCGAAGCGGACTTCAAGAAGGGCGGGTTCGGGTACGTGGAGCGGGCAAACGGGGCTCAAGAGAATCATCCATCCGTTCACCGGAGACGTCATCGGAACCGTGAGGCAGCTGTCTTATCAGCGCTGCAATAACGGCGGTGATCCCGGTGACCCGAATCACTGGGTGATGCACGAGTATTCGTTGGCTGGCGCCGGGTTGAGCTCCGTCGGGGATAGGGAAAACAACGTGGTACTGTGTAAGATTAGCAAGACCGTCAGGGATTCCGATCGCCCAACAACGGTTGATCGGATTGGAGATCCGCCGCCGCTTGGCTTGCCGGTGCCGGAACAGCCGCAGGTGGATTCTCCATTCATGGCTTATGAGTTTGGAAATCCGTGGCCTGGCTTTGTAGTGGCGGAGCAGCCGGAGTCATACTCGCCGGTGGTTGATCATCAGATTGCCGGAGCGCCGATTACTAACACGAGACCTGCGCAAGAACAACTAGTAGAACACGACACTAAGAAGCTTAATATTATGTTGAAGCATTTGTTCGGGCCGGAGCTGGAGGGTCTTTCCGTCGTGACTGCACTAGAGTCTCCGACTACCACCCCCGGCGCGTCAACGACTGCGCTAGAGTCTCCGGCCACCATCGCCGGCGCGTCAACGACTGCGATAGAGTCTCCGGCCACCAATGCTGGAGCGTCAACTAGTGACCGTGCTACTGACTTCCACAGGGCTATTGAATTAGAGGAAACGAAAGAACTTTCCTTCGAATCCCTCAGCAACGAAAACTTTCCATCAGAGGAAGAGATAGAAAATTACACTGAAGAACTGTAATCTTATTGCACGAGTGTAGTCCATGCTAAAAACAAACACTATGAATTACACATATACATGTATGTGTGTGTGTGTGTGTGATTGTGTGTTAATTAACATCATATCCAACCAGAAGCAAGTTTATAAGATCTTCTAATCTCCAAAGGCAGAAAAGATAGTTAATTTCACGAAGATACTACAATTGCAAGATTTCAAACAGAGGAATGATTTGTACCATGAACAAATCTACACAAAACTACCAACATTGATACTTGTATGAATACCTCAAGAAAATGCTCATTCTAAGGTTAACAAAACTTCATAAAAATCGAATTACACTAACCGGACTAAATCACCTCAAGAATCGCCCTAAAAATACATCAATTACCAGACCTTACTCTCTTTTGCCCACCTCTTGTATCAGATTTTGATTCAGCTTCAGAAGATGCCTCCATGGATCTGGTGAAGGAGTTGGATAGATCCGTGTACAGATCCACCACTCTTCTGATGTTGTTGTTGAGCTCCCGGATTAGCCCCACGTTTCGTGTTAGGTTAACTGAGGTTTTGGATTCGTGATTCAGGTTGATCTCACTGATCAGTAGCCTGTTCTGGTCCATTATGTTTTGAACTTGCACAAAGCTTTTCTGAAATGTTTGAACAACTTTGGTCTCGATCTGGTGGCCGTTGGCAATGCCAGAAAATATGTCATCTTCCATAGACTTATACTCTTCAAACGTAGTATAATTTACAAATTACAACCACTGCATTTGCCAGGGGAATGTAAATGTTAAGGGAAATTGATGGTGGTGAAAAACATTGTTCATCTACTTCTTTTACCCTTCTACATCACTTTCGAAGTTATACTAGCAAATTCAGCACGAAGAAACTGTAAATCAGATATAAAACAAGAACGATAAGAAATGACAACTTCCAATTTCAGGAGCATAAGGAAAATCAACAAAATGTACACTCCTGGTTTGTGACAGAAAATCATATATTCTCTTCCACTCGAGTTCTATCTCTGCTCGTAAGATACAATCTAAAATAAGCATCGATTATGAAAGTTCTTTCTCTCAACATAAGTGGACAACAACTGCAATTACAAAAACAAGAATGCTGACTTCACCTAATAAAAGTCCATTTACAAGGCCATAAAAGGCTTATACGAGATCCTAACAACGTAAATGCGTGCTCGATTATCTTGTTATCTTCCAGAAACTAAGAAGAGTAAACTGATATTTAAGCTAGATTGACTCCTAGAAATCCCCAAAACTCTCACAAACTACTCATCATCTGCTCAAGAAAACAAATGAGGGTTACCTATCCTGCAAAATGTGTACGAGTTGTGACTTGGGCGACTAAGAAGGCCATGAACCAGTTCAGGAAAGTAGAATTGTATGAATCTTCAGCATTGAAGGTCATGTTGTTTTTTTATGGCAATGAATTTAGGGAAAAATAATGTTCTAGCAAGCAATTTCCTTTTGGAGGTTGGTAAGGCATTAGATTTAGAATTAAACCAAAATAATGAACATCAACATAGAAATCCAAAACCTCGAGAATCACGACGAAAAAAACATTAATTAACCATACATGAAAGATAACAATTACTCGCAATAACAATTACTCAATTGCGATGAGATTGCGTGCAATAATTATCTAATCAGAGCTCAAAAACCAGAAACCCCTCGTACAATTAAGAAAAAAAATAGATAATTAAGTATAAACAGAGCAAGCAACAAATTTCCACCATTTTCAGCTGGTTTACCTTGAAATTCCGGATCATTCTCTCTCTCTCTTTTCGTCGGCGGTGTAATCAACAGCGGCAAAGCGTACGACCGGGGAAAGGATACTCAAATCATGAAGAAGATGGAAAAAAGGGAGGGTATAATTCAGTTTTTTCAGATTTGGCAATAACACACACAACAGAGTCACGCAAAAGGACTTATCTGGTAGTATCGTGGGGTGTTTTTTTGTTCCTTTTTATGCTTTGGTGATCTCACGCCTCTTTCTGTTACAGTGATGGATTCACAGATGTACGTCTCTCTCTCTCTCTCTCTCTCTCTCTCTCTCTCTGCGGGCTTTTTCTGTGATGATAATCGAAGTATTTTGTTTTTCAACTGTGGGCCTCAATTATTGCATAATTGCATTTGCAGCGGCGGTTTTATTTTGTGTAATAATTAACATGTCAAATTATTCGAGTACTTAATAGACAATTATGAGCATGTGAGAGTGAGATGTTTTTATCATGATGTCTTATTTTCTAAAAATGTATATTCTATTCCCCTATTTAAATTATCATGTTGTTACTATGCATAGTTACATAGTTTTTAAATTTAAATTACTTTTTTAAATCTGACAAAAAAAATGAATTAATTAGACATATATTTGAAGTGCGGATTGAGTAAATTTTGCTTTTACAATATAATTAAACAATATTAAAGATAAATTCCTTGTTAATGATTCTATTTGTAGGATAAGATATAATTAAGAATATGTTAAAGTTCCTAAATTTTCTAATTTATTGTTTTGTGCAATTTGACCCAATACCCTTAGGACTATCTATGTTCATAATGATGTCTTGTTCGCTTTTGATACTCTTTCTAAAAAGCAAAGGCTCTCTCTGAATACAAAAACGAAGTGACCACCTTTTAATTTATTATGAGCACAAACTATGTTGAATGACCATTTTCCATTTTCTTACACCGTCGGGACTAACTAGGACTCTCTTTGATTAAAAGAGTATGATTCCTATCATAGATTACTCCATTGGAATCCTATGATAGGTGGTATAATTAACACACTAGATTAAGGGTGAAAACTTGTAATCTTTTAAAAAAGTTGTATTTGTGAGATTCAATCTTTTTGGCGGGGGGGTTTTTATAAATGTGCAAACGAGTCCGTAAACCAATTTGTTGTAGTGAGTAGAATTTCGGGAGTTTTTAAATAACACGTGCAAATTGCGTAAATACAATAATCTAGCTGTTGGTTTGTATGTTTCCATAGTTCAAGAGATAAATGACCACAAAGATAATAGATTATAGTATTTAAAATTCTTTTTCCTTGTAATCGTGTGTAGTGATTTGGGAGTTTTCATAGAATATAACTTTTGGGCAAAATTTAAAGTACGTACGCAATATTATGCTAGTCAAGGTGAAAGTTGTACTACAATGTATGTTTTCCAATTAGAATTCAATTAGTTATATAAATTATCCCTCACAAATATGTAGATAAGAGTGTTTAAACTTTAAAACTTATTTTCCTTAAATTAATTATATGTATATGTGACTGACTTATCGTACATACATAATACATTAATAGAGTTATTTATATTATATATTACAAGGTTGCCACCTTTATATTTTTGAATTTATAATCTTTATTTTGTTATCGTCATTCAAATGTTACTCAATATTTATGTTAGTATCCAAAGTGAAAAAATTGTATACAATTTAAGTCTACAAACAATTCTAATCCAATTAGTAAAATAGTATTTTTCCCACTCAAAATATGAATTTTATTGATTTAAGAATTAGGAAATCCGTCTAAATTTGGATATAACGATTTATTAATGTGTTAGTACATGCAAGATAGTACCAATCACAATTACAATCAAATTAGTAAACATTTAAAAAAACACATAATTTATGATTTAGTACAATATTATTTTTCTACACGAAAAATGAAACTTTTATTTACATTTAATAGGTACATATATACTTTCTCAGTTCTGCTATAAGCTTCTAAAAACTTTTCGACATGAGAATTTAAAAAGTAGATGATAAAGTATGAGAAAGTGGTAGATGATAAAACGGTTTAGGTTTGGGTTTAAGGTTAAGGAGTTTCGAATTTGTTAAAAGAGAAGATGACTTATATGAATGAGATAGTGAGAAAATAGATGATAAAAGATAGAAAATGAGCGATATAATGAGAGTATGTGATAAAAGATGAGAAATAAACGATAAAGTAGGAGATGTGATATTATTTTTTTGCCAAATTAGACCCGAATCATTTTTAGATAGACTGCAAAACTGAGCTATAAATAGCGGGACAGTGGAGATAATAAATATTAAAAAAGGGCTTAATAAGAAGAGAAAAAGGATGGAAATCGACGGGTAACGATATTCAGATACCTATCTGCAATTGGCATAAACATAAAGGGTTGATCTGCCATCAGCCTTTAAAATTGACGGACTGGATTGCAATTTCTGGTTCAGTCACAGTAGCGTTGTATGTAATGAAAACAATCCACAATTGCCCCAAACTGGTTCGAACCCTAGACCAAATAATCTCGGCGAAGACGACAGTCCCAAAATCGTTATTCCCGCCAAATAAAATAGTGAATTGTAAAAGGCGAAAGCAACCGATCAACCGCCGTGCGCGGCCGCATGGACTCCGTCGTCGAATCAGCACTCGAGGAGATATGCTGCGCCGCGGCGAACGGACTCCATCTGAGAAGCCTATGGGCGAAAATCAGTCCGACTCTCGCTGCCGGCGGCCTTCCCATCTGCCCGAACGTGAAGCGGGGAGTGTGGGAGAATCTGGTGGAGATTCCTGGGCTAAAGCTGGTGGCGTGCGACGGCGCCGCTCCGTCCAAGCCTACGGAGGTCCTGATCAATTGTACAGTTGAAGAGTGCGAGGAGATGAATGTCAAAATAGTGGCTTCGGAAGCGATGAGGAGGAGCTTTCTCGGAATTTACGATATGGGGACGTCGGAATCCACATCGGCTGATATTCAGCGCTTCATCCTCGAACGCCTCGCAGTTGCTCGGTGAGTTGCTGCTTTTTGAAATTCGAAAATATGCACTGCAGTTTGGCTCTCTATGGGGTTGTTGCTATTAATTTGTTGGTTACTGTTTTTCATTTGTTCGGTAATTACGCAAGTATTGGTTATTGTGTTTTATACACCGGCCTTGATGAGTTAATAGCTCTCACTTTTGATTTTTCTAGTTTCTTGATCATAGTCGTGAGATCCAGATAATGAGTTCTACGCTATTTAGTTGTGTGTTTTATTCAGCTTGAAATATATAGTAAAAATTGTTTGACATGGGAATCTAAAGCTTTTGATATCGGCCATTGGGATGCCATTATCTTCAGGAATAATGGAATTGCTCAGAATGAACTCACCAGGGAATCCCACATTCCTGCGAACAATTTATCTTACCAATTTAAGACACTTGAAACCCAAGGGTTGATAGTGAAGCAGCCGACTGTCATTAGGAAGAATGGTACTATTGTGACTACCAATATGATCTATCTTGCCCGTTATGCTAAGCATTTGGGTTCCCAGCAGAGACTTGAAATCACTAGGAAGGATCAGCTGATGATTGATGGGGAGGCTGCAGATGGTCATACCCGAACTCGTTATGATTTGGCTACTGAGATTGTGGCTGATAATATATCCATCAAAGATTTTGTACCAGCATTTAAAGCCATCTGTGATAAACTTGAGAAAGCTGAGGGCAAGGTCTGTACTAAATAGGATATCAATTCAAATAACTGCTTCGCTGCAGAACTCCGTACTTATTATATTTTATTTCTATTTGCTATCGAAAGGTGCTGGTTGTCTCAGATATTAAAAAAGACCTTGGTTATCATGGGTGTAATGGCCACAGAAGTTGGAGAATTGTGAGTTATATTATTTTCGTTTTTGTGGCTTTATTTACTTTATTTATAATTAAGATCATACCATCTAAGTATTTCTATATCTCAGCACCAGATAATTACTTGCAATCTATGGTTAGATATGTCGCAGGTTGAAAGATGCTCGAGTTGTAGAAGAGTGTCGTACAATAATCAATAATAAGGTATGTGATAATGTGATATAGACTCATAGCTTACTACTATGCAATTATATATTGCTTGGAAGCCACAAATAACTATCAGTGTCCCCTAATACCCCATAGGATCCTTTTTAAACCTTGTTGTGGTGTCTTGACAGCCTCATGCAACCTTATTTTGTTTAATTCTTTATTCTTTCGGATCATATCATGAGTGTTTACCCTTTTGGATTTATAGAAGCAACTTTTATCATGCTACTATGTATACTGTGGCAAGTAGAACATGGTTATCATTAGCGACCAGTTCTGTAACAAATCATAGCCTGTATTATTGGTCTTAAGTAGACATTATTAGCTTGCTACAAGCATTTCAGCAGGTACATGAAACTTATGAATTATATTATCATTGGGCTTTTCATTGTCAAGATGCATCGCTTGAAACATTTGAAGTTAATCGGGTTCAATGTTGAGCTGACATATTATGTGATTTTATGGCTCTTTTGTCTTTTATAAATAAATTAGTATTATAGCAGATGATTCAAATATTATTTCAAGGAAAATAGCTTAATTAGTGTGAAATGAATGTGGACTCAAGCCTGCAGTTGGACTTCCTTAGAACCTATATGAATTAGAAACCACGATTGGTATTATCAAGCATTGCCGAATTTAAAATATTGATGTACTAGATCCTAAAATTTGCAGGTGTTCATCATTATCCTGTCGTGTAGGCTAATTATGGTTAGTTGGTACCTCTATAGTATGGAGTGAAGAACAAGCTCTGGTTTTAGCATATTAGCACAGTATCTCTTTTAGCATTAGCCTTAAATTTTGGCTTTTTTACGGGGTTGGGGACTATTTGGGAACTTTTGATGTATGGATATCCTGAATATGAAAGGGAAATTCGCTTTCTCATTTTTACATCCACTTTATTGCTCATAGTTTTCATTTCTAGGAGGTTGATTGCCTACGACTACTTCGGAGTTTCTCAACGTCGCTTTTTGAGCCAAAAGTTCATGGATGTGGACCTGATGATATCGACATAGAACAATCACCAAATTTGCTGAAAAGAGTACAAATTACAGATGAACTTGTAGAGCTTCCCATCTTGCGTCAGATCCATGACATGATTGATGCCGCAGGGTGTAAAGGATTGACTAATACTGAAGTAAGTGCAATTACTGTAGTCAGATACAATTGGCGCAGATTTCTACCATTTTCTTACAGCTTAGTTTAGTTATTTCCTGAATTTCGTTGATTTTATCTTCATTTACCCCCAAACTTGATATTAATCTATTTAGAAATCATTTTTTCATCATAGTGGTTAAGGTTCGCTTGGTAAAAAAAGACATATTTTACATGGTTTAGGTTCGTCTGTTGTTACAGTTTTTACCATAGCTAATCACATGTAAAAACTCCAATAAAGTATGAACCTTAATCATGTAAATGTCATTTTTACTCGGACAACCTTAACCACTATGATGAAACATGCTTCCTCGGTAGATTACATTAAGTTTGGGGGAAAATGAGGATAAAATCAAGGAAATTTCAGGGAATAACTCAGTTAAGATGTAAGTAAATGGTCATGTTGGATGCATCCATAAAATATTTTCAACCTGTTCACTCTTAAGTCAATCATTGTAAGCAGGTATGTAGAAGGCTTGGAATGTGCAGTAAGGAGTACCATAGGCGATATTTCAAACAATTGATGTCCAGATTTGGTATACGTTCCTTAAAGGAAAGCCATAAAAAAGGCGAGGTATTTCGAGTTTGGACAGCTGGTAACTTCAAATCAGAAGCTTCCAACATGTCCATCAATGAAGGAGAAACAGTTATGCAGGAAGTTGATAAATCCAAATCACTTGTTGTGGATCACTACCTTCTTGAGGACTCATCTCGGCTTGTGCAGGTGCTAGATAACTCTATTTCTGGGAGGAACAATAGTGGTAACAGTCAAAGTGAGAATGATGCCGCTGTCTTAACAGAAGCTTCTAACTTTACAACTGTGAATGATGAAGGTTCCAGTGGTCTGCTTGTAAGATGCAATACACAGAATCTTGATGTGGAGCAATGCAGTATTCATGATGAGGAACTATTGCAGGGAAGTAACTCAGTAGCGAAAAGTAATATGCTAGAAACACACGATCTTGCTCTTGTAAAATCTCCAAGGCATCGATCACATCCAAGGTCTTCTCGTCATGCAATGCATGCAATCAGCGAACCGAGGGAGCAACATATACTCAAAATTTTGGAGGTCTGTTCCCTAATCTGTCAGATTTTATTCATTTTACAACTAGCTGGCTTATTTGTCATTCACCTTTGCAACTTTTTTGTGAAAAGGAGGAGAAGTTCCTCCCAAAAGCTGAGCTCCACCAGCATCTTGTGAGTCTTGAGATGGGAAAGGACACAATGACGGCTAGAAAGACCTTAGACCGTCATCTTAACAAACTTCAGGAAGAAGGACAATGTAAATGCATACATGTAAGTGTTCCCGGCGTGACAAATTGTGGTCGCAGCAGGACAACAGAAGTGGTCCTCCACCCATCTGTTTATGACGTATCAGCTGAATTATTAACTCAAATTCATGACAAAATGAGGTGTTTCGAAATCCAAGTGCGGAAGCAATCATTCATGCGGCAAAAGAAAAGTCAATCAGTTCCCATACTGGACAATGTGCAGAGAATTCCGTGTAAAGTACGAGACCAATCAGAGTATGCAGGATTGATGCGCGCTAATGGATTTGTGCTGGCAAAAATGGTTAGAACTAGGCTTCTTCACACCTTTCTTTGGGATTGGGTCTACAGTTCCTCTGGTAGGGGTCACACTTTATTCTCTAGCGACCCTTCTCATGATTTGGAAAATCCCCACAGCTCTTGTAAGTTGTTTGATTTAGATATGGCCATTAGCTCAATGCCACTTGAATTGTTCCTACAAGTAGTAGGATCTACTCAAAAGTCTGAGGATGTGCTCGAGGAATCTAATAGTGGTCTGCTACTTTATGATCTTTCTACTGAAAAACGCAGCGGACTGATGGATACTCGAGCAACTGGTCGATTTTCACTGCTAATTGCTATTTTACAGCGTTTGAAGGTATGATATGCGACTGTTTCAACTAATGCTTTTATGAATATCAAATTTATCAATTCATATATTTACGTACATTTTTTAATTAAGTTTTGCAAGTGATGGACTTCATTGAGGTATAGTTCTTTTTAAATTGGTAAATGGTCTATTAAAGAGGATCTTTGTTCTTTTTGGTAGATCCGACTCAATAAATTAGGGATGTGTTAATGAAAGAATTCATGGAGAGGGATAAACTTCATTGCATGACTGAGTTATAGAAGCACTGGAAAGGGAGGGGTAGTTCAGGTTAGCGGATGTTGTTTCACAATACTCGAGAATAGCAAACATAACTTAAAAATAGATTAGAGAGCTTCATTAAATAATCGTTTTATTGTACGTTCAGTTAAGGGCTGATACTGTCACGTGCCTTGCCCAATATCCTTATCAATTCAGGACTCAGGACCATGAAACATGAGTGTGAGTTCCCATTTATGCATAAAGAGAAGCATTGTGCCCATTTTCGTTAATCTAAATCTTTTATCTATCATTGACCTGAATGACTTAATTTGACTTAACAATTTAAGGAATACTGCAAGTCCTTCCTTTTGTGCTCCATCATTTTAGTAAATCTATTACTTCTTTTTTCCTTTTCCAAAATCCTTGAAATTACTGTTTTAGAAGTTTATGACTTCATCGGTGTGTTCTAAGTTATTAATAACAAACATGCATCACAACTTTTTGGCAGCTGATTCGTCTAGTGAGTAAGGACCATGTGGATGATGGATCCAACAACCAGCGTGCTACTCTTATTCATGCTTTGGAACTTAAACCTTACCTTGAGGAACCTGCATCAGCTATTGCATCATCTGGTCTTGTTTTTGCTGATCTGCGCCCTCAAGTCAGACATGATTTTGTTCTTTCGAGCAAAAAAGCTGTTGATGAATACTGGAGAACTTTGGAGTATTGTTATGCTGCAGCCAAATCAAGGGCCGCATTACTTGCATTTCCAGGATCTGCAGTTAATGAGGTGTGGATCTTATTAATTTTTCTACCTATCCACCATGGTCCGTTAGTAATGAGTCGAGGGATTTCTCTAGCTAGAGAATTTGTATTTCCTTGATGATACCTTACTTTACATGTATGATGGCAAAACCCAGTGAAATTTGACCTTGAAATTTGTATAAGTACTATATTCCTTTTATCAGGTTTATTTGGGAAAACTTTTCAATCACTCATTCTTCATTAAAAAGGAAAAATAGAAAACCCATCCCTTCGCAAGCGGTACATGTATGTGGTACATAAAATGGATTTAGTAGTTGGTATACTTTTACCTGATTAGTGGTAATGCTGATTCCTAGAGATTACTTTAGTTTTATTGATATCTTGATTGGTTGAACCAAATCGTATTTTTCCTCCAAAGATGTATTCCCATCTTTAATGTTTTTTTTAATGGGCTCTGCTAGGTCCTTTTATTATGGGTATTTAACTTGTTCAGGTATTTCATCCGAAATCATGGGCATCTTCCCGGGTAATGACAGCTAGCAAGCGAGCAGAACTCGTCAAGCGTGTGGCGCATGATGGCACAAAGAAGAAGCTTTCATTCGAAATGTGTGAGAAGATTGCTGAAGATCTTGGTTTGACCATGGGACAGGTTGGTTCATTTGTTAAATGGTTTGCATTCTGATATTCTTGTATGACAATTATTGCTTAATGGGATATATAAGACTATTGTCGGTCAAATGCTTAAGTTCACATTTTCTTGGAAGTTAGCGATTTAATAAAACCCCAAATTGCAAACCGAGTATGCTGGAACCTTTGAAAATCTCATGCTCATTTTAATCTTAGTTGTAAGTTCATTTCTAGTTAGTTCTGATGTGGAATTACTCTAATACAGTTTAAAATTTTCTTTACACAAACTTCAGATTCCCTCCAGTCAACTAGATCCAGTATAGTTACACATTTTACTGATTGCTTGGATTAATAGTAAAATAAAGGATTTCTAGTACTGCAAACTTCAGGTAACAAGTGCTAGTGATGACATACATATCTTCTGCTTATGTAACTGGCAGGTTCTCTGTGTCTATTATGACAAGAGGCAGCAGTCAGTTACTAGATTTAGGAGCGTTTTGGATGCTGAAGGTGAAGAGCTACAGACAGTTAAAGGAAAACATATTACATCTTCTCGGAAGAGGAGATGCTTATCAGATAGAATGTCCTCAAAATATGTAAATGGAGATTCAGGTCTGGAGGCAGCTGATTCGTCATTAGATCCTGAAGGTGATGATTGCCAGTCTCAGAGGAATTCTGCCGGTAATAATACTGAGTGTTTGGGGGTGGAGAATTTGAGTGAAGAAGATACAGAGGTCTATACATTCATCCACAAGCAAGCACTGTCAAGGTTGAACCCACAACGTCGCAAAAAGTTTTCATGGACAGAAGAAGCTGATAGGTGATGTTAACATTATGTTCATGGAGTTTATCTGGCAAAGCAGCTATTAATAAATAAAAATTTCTCAAATTTATGTTTCTTTGGATTAGATGCGACTGTCTCATATGAACGGTTTATCAGTATGTTCAATCACGCTTCTTTTCTATCTTGTCAATTATATAATTCCCTTATTTTCTGTTTTCTTTTTGGTGTTCAATTTAGTTTCTTATATCTGGAGCCTCTCTACATGGATCTTATGTTCTAAATGGAATAATGTTCTTGCAGACATTTAGTGATTGAATATGCTAGATACCGAGCTGCTAGAGGGGCAAATTTCCACCGTGCAGATTGGGTTTCGATTTCAAATCTTCCAGCACCTCCTGATGCATGCAAAAGAAGAATGGCATTATTAAATAGTTTTACCCCTTTCAGAGAAGCTGTCCTGAAACTATGCACTATGCTTTCTGAACATTATGCTAAGTACCTTGCTAAGTTCCAGGATGAGACGTCATCAAGTCGTGCAGATTCTGGAAAGATGATTCGCGGTCCTTCAACCAGAGAAGCTTCAGCTAACACGCTTGAGACATGGGCTAATTTTGATGAGGCTGATATTAAGGTTGCACTGGATGATGTTTTGAGATGCAAAAGAATGGCTAAGATAGTTGCTGCTCGAGATACTTTTGCAGAACAGGAAAACAGTGAGGATAATGTAAGTTCCGTATCTCGTATTTTTGAAACATAGTGAACTCACCTTTAACACATGCTTTCTACGTACTTTATTCTGTGTAGAGATTAGACATATATGCCCTGCCCATTACTTTGTTGTATGTAGTTAAAACTGTCATTACTCTGTGTTACCTGTATTCCTTCTTGGTTGCATAAGAATCGACTTTCAGGATGTGTTTGCTTTCTTGACTTTCTGTGCAATATTGTTCATTTCCGTTAAATTTAATCAGCTTCTCACGGTCAGGATGTCGAAGGTTGTAGTCAGAGCAAAGCTTCTGGACAAAAATCAAGCTCCCAGAAGCCTCTCAGAAGGTTTTTGCATACAAGTACAGGTACAAGAGTTAGCAGACAGATGCACGAATCAGTTGCAGTTGCAAATGCTGCGGAGCTATTTAAGCTTATCTTTCTAAGCAAATCAACAACTCCAGAAGCACCAACTTTGCTGGCCAAAACACTACGTCGTTACTCAGAGCACGATCTCTTTGCTGCTTTTAATTTCCTGAGAGAGAAAAAAATAATGGTGAGTAGAATTTATGCACTGCTCATGGTTGTTACCCAGCACCATATAGATGAGCTGTACGATTTGAGTTATCCTGCCTCTTTATGATAAAAGCCAATGGCCCAAATGTGAGAATTTTCAACTTGACTGTAATACATCACAGGAAGAGAGACGTTCCTATATTTAGTTATGCTAGCATATTCACTTTATTGCCTATTGGTCTAAAAACTGCGTAACTTATTTGCTCTCTGAGAATGAACTGTATAGTGGTTCTATTGTTGCCACTGGTCTGTTTAGTCTTGATCTGTGATTGGCTGCTAAGAAAGAGGCTTTATCTCCCTTTTGCAGATTGGTGGTAGCAAGGGCCCCTTTGCATTATCACAACAGTTCTTGCAGAGTATCACATCATCCACTTTTCCAACCGATACCGGAAAGAGAGCTGCTGAGTTTGCTAACTGGCTTCATGAGAGAGAAAAGGACTTAATTGAAGATGGCGTTGAAGCTCCACCGGATCTGCAATGTGGCGAAGTTTTCTCTTTATGTGCTCTAGTATCTTCAGGTGAACTGTCAATTACCCTGCGCTTACCCAATGAAGGTGTTGGAGAGGCAGAAGATACCAGACCTAAACGTAAACTTGATAGTAGTGAGACTGATGGTGGTTTGTCGAAAAAAATAAAAAGAACATTTCCTGGAGAAGGTGAACTAATTTCTCGCAGAGAAAAAGGTTTTCCTGGCATTAGTTTATACTTGCACCGCGAAACTATTTCAAGATTACTTGCTATTGACTCATTTAAAGATGGGAACATGTATCCTGACCCATTCCTTGGTGAAAAAGATCAAAGCAGTACTCGGTCTGATTTGGATGCTAGCTCGAGTTTGTTGCATTCTGATGCAGCAGATAATGTAAGGAATACTCTGGATTCTGGTATGACAGTTCTTCCCAGACTTGATGTGATTGAATCACCATGGGAAGCTATGGCCAGCTATGCTAAGCATCTAATCTCTTCATCCTCTTGTGAAGTAAATAGTTCTTTACTTCAACCTGGCTTATTCAAAACACTCTATTCAGCTATTCAGAAGTGTGGTGACAACGGTTTGAGCTTGAAAGAAATCCACAAAGTTGTTAACATTAAGGGTATGCAGCAACTATTACATTTAGAAACTGTACAAAGATCCACGTTCTCTTTTATTCTATGATTTCCATTAATTTTTTAAACTATCAACTTCCTTTCCAGATGAGAAAATATTGGAAGTTACAATTGAGGTGCTTGGAACATTTGGGCGAGCTTTAAAGGTACGCTTTTCTTGCCCAATAATTATCCTAGAAAGTGTAGCTTTTGAAGCTTTCTTCTGTTGTTTTTCGTTGTTATACAGAAACGACTATCATTGCTCGATTTTGATGCCTTTCTCTCATTGTGTTGATCATTACAGTTGTTGGTGTTTATATATGGGTTACTATATTGGCATCCATTGACCTCTCCCAGATTTCGGATTCTTCTATTTCATCTTGAATGCAGGTCAATGCTTACAATTCGATTCACGTGGTTGACTCTCTATATCGATCCAAATACTTCTTGACCAATGTAAACGATCACGCTGCTCATCATCTCAAAAGGAAAGGGAAAACCGGGAACAAGCATACGCCTCTTCATCTTGATATTCAAAGAGAGAACTTGCCAGCCTCAGAGGATGATATTAACACAAATGACAATGAAGTGCATAGAGTCACAATCTTAAACCGGCCCGAAGATGTCACAGATCCTCCTCCGAAAACATCAACAGGGAATAATAATATCACAGGCTGCCAACATTCTGAAGTTCCCCAATTCGAAATGAATCGAGTAGAAAACCTTGAAAGCCATTGTACTGATGCTCAGATATGTAGGCCCCTTTTGCCGTGGATGAACGGAGATGGTACTGTTAATGAGCTTGTACACAAGGGCCTTCTTCGCCGTGTTCTTGCTATTGTGGTGCTGAACCCAGGGATCTTGGAGGTCTGCTATCTCTTATTCAAACTCAAATCTCATTTCATATATTGTACTCCCTCCGTCCCATTGAAATAGTCCAGTTTCTTTTTGGCGCAATTTTTAAGGAGATTAGTTGATGTGTATAGAGTTGTGTAAACCTATGGGTCCCTCAAAAAAAGTGTTTGTAATAATTTGCCAAAAAGGGAAACTAGACAATTTCAACCTAAAAAGGTAAACTGGACTACTTCAATGGGACGGAGGGAGTATATTTTTACGCCATCATACGCAGCATCTAAGATTTTTGTCATGTTTTATGAAAAATTATTTGTGTTACTATTTCTGATATTCCATCTATATCTATACAGGATGAAATCATAAATCAGATGCATGGCCTAAATCCCCAGGTATGCAACTGTCCTATTTTATCAGCAAATTGATAAAATCTCATACTTATTGGGAAAGTTTTGGATTTAAAACTGCTATAGTTTACTAATTTCTCCTTCTATTCTTGTTCTCAACTTTAATATTTTCACAAAATACAGTTTTTTCACGTTCAATTTCAATATTTCACAGCACTATATCATTTCTGGGAATGCTTTTCTTACTCTGATTATTACATAGATTAGTACTACACATATAATCTAAGATCACAATGCTTTAGATTCTGAACTCCCTTCCTACAGCATGCAGGCTTCCTTATTTCTCTTCGTTTTTCGAAACACTTGTTGATAAATAACTGCATTACTTGATGCATTGCAGAGCTGCAGACAGCTGTTAGAGACGATGGTTTTGGACAACAACATAACTACGCGCAAAATGCAGCAGATGACATCGGGTAAGCCTCCCTCCATTCTGGCCAATCTGCTTGGTGATAAACTTAAAAAACCAAAGTTGATATCAAGAGTCCATTACTTTGCAAATCCCTCGAGCACGACCATGTTGTAGAGCGATCTGATCAACTAATTTGCACGGTACGTGGTCGGGGTTGGAGGCATTGTGGCCATGGAAGGTTGAGAGAAAATGGAAATCTTGAAACCTCTTTTCTTGTATAGCTATGTGTAGTTTTTGTTCTTCTAATTGTGTAGGGTACTAGAATTTTCACTATGTAAAAGATTACTAACTTAATAGTTTCGGTTATCATGCGTGTGTGTGTATATATCCATATTTATCGCAACATGTAGTATAATTCGTATTTTAATTTCTGCGTAAGTCGTTAATCTAGAGTTTAGAGTTGATTTAATAATAATAATATATTCATACTTTAAATAGTAAATAGTGATATATTTCTATTCCTCGTTGCGCAATATCACGAGCCGCTTGTTTAAGAGGGGCTATCGGATGTGTTGCGGAGCATTGAGTCAAGTAGGCTGGATTTAACTAGAAGCTAGTATTGGGTTAGACTTTTAGTTTTTCCCTTTGGAGGTTTGTAGATACTTGTAAAAGATTCTCAGTGAGTAGATAAGACCTAAATTAATATAGAAAGATCTATGTGATTGATAGGTGATTGATTAGATGATTGATTTGATTGATCACGGATTGATAGGAGCCCTTAGATCGAATTGATCTAAATCGTTTATTGTATGAGAGGGTTATAAATATCCGAACTTATTTGTAAATTATCCAAGTCTTGAATAATATATAAGCATTCTCTAAGAGTTTCTCTTTCTACTGTCTCTTAGTGTGTTTGTTCGAAGGTAGGCTGACTAGCAAACTTAGAGGTGACGTTAAGTTACTAGTGCCGCACGTAAAATTCCGCGCACGTGACAGTAAGGATGACGTGTATAAATCGAGAAACGATTGTATTGTAGAACTAGTCATTGATTGAAAAAAATCCTTAATTTTAGAATACATTTATCAATATTTTAAATAAAGGTATTTAATCAGAATGACTATGAAAAATAAAATTTTATGAAAAAATTTATGTAGGTTCCAAAAAAAATAAATATTGAATTTATCAAATATAGTTTTTAAAATAAATTAATTAATTAGCATTCAGTTACAATATCCATATTAATGTTAAGATTGAGATTAAATTGGAAAAAAAAACTGTAGATAATAATTTATAATATTTTATTTGTTTATTACCCTCTATATATATAAATTTGAATTCTAATTCGAGGAGAGAGAATTTAACTTGCGCCAATTCATCGCGAAGATGGCGGGAAATCCTTCGTCTTCCCAACCCAAACCCTTGCCGATGCAGCAGAGCCTCACCATGATCGAACCTTCGAGATCGCAGCAGTTAGAACCGCTGCAATCCTCATCGCCGTCGCTCGACTATCACCGACAGAAGTGGGTACAGCAGCGACAGCCGCCGCAAATGGTGCAACTGCAGCAGAAGATGGTACAACCCCTGCAGCATCAACAGCTCCTCATCGCCGTCGCTCGACTATCACCGACAGAAGTGGGTACAGCAGCGACAGCCGCCGCAAATGGTGCAACTGCAGCAGAAGATGGTACAACCCCTGCAGCATCAACAGCATGGTAGCAACAAGGTTAATGGTGGTATTGGGAGTAATAATTTGATAGGAGTTGTGGATTTTCAGGGTATGGAGAGGAATCTTTCAATTTCTAGGGCTAATCAGATGCAGCAGAGTTGTAGTACTAGTAGTAATATTAATAGTCAACAATTAGGAATGAGGAGGCAGCAGCCACAACAGCCGAGTTCGTCAATTTACGGGGAGATGGATTTTGGTGGGATGAACGTAACTCAGCAACCGCCACCTAATAATAACCACCCAGCGGCTGCAGTTATGGCAAGAAATCCAATTGCACCAGCAGTAGATAGAGCTAGAAATCCAGTTGAAGCAGCAAATTTGGCAACAAAGTCAAATTCAGCAGCAGATTGGGCATCAAGGTCAATTGCAGCAGCAACAAATGGGGCAGACTGGCCATTTGCCGGTGCTATCTGCTCAAGCAGCCGAACTTATTTTGCAGGGTCAGTTCTTGAGGCAGCAGCTTTCACGGCAAAGAGCGCGTAGTGCTAGCCAGGTTTCTATATAATCTTGTTTATCTTTGAGAGTTTGTGGTTTATATATACGTTACCTGTTAGTATTAAATGAAGCACATAAGCAGGGATCTGTGCTTTATATACTTTACCTGTTAGTATTAAATGGTTTCATGCATTATGTGGCATTTGTTACAAGTATAATACTGTCTCATTTGATTTACTCTCCTGATTCTATACATTGGCACCTTGTATTTAGTAACATATAATCTGAACAAGCGTTGCTACCTAGCCTACTTTTTCGAGGAATCTAAGGTTTTTTTTTCCTTCAGTTATGATGTCAATCTTTTGAAACCCGCAAAATACTAGTTCAGTTTTGCTTGCTCGCTTTGATGCTGCTCTACCTTTCTCTTAATGGTGAAAATTAATGTTAGAAACTGCAGGCTCAAAATGGACAACTAGGTATGATGCAGAATGCTATATCTCAACAGCAGTTAAAGCAGATGCCATCAACATCCTCCGTAAATATTCTTCAACAAAAGCAACTAACTTCTACGCAGTTGGGTCAAAATTCGGTGAGTCTTAATCAACAAAAGTTGTCTCAAATAGTACCGCAGCAAACGCAGATAAGCCAACAGCAGCATCCTCCGCAGCATCAACTTGTCCATCAGCAGCAGTCACCACGAATCACGGAAATTGAAGGCCAAAAACACAACTAGCTTATATGCAGTTGCACCAAAATTCGGTCAGCCTTAATCAACAAGAGTTGTCTCAAATAGTACTGCAGCAAACGCAGATGAGCCAACAGCAGCAGCCTCCGCAGCATCAACTTGTCCATCAGCATCAGTCATCACGAGCCACGGAAATTGAAGGCCAAATACACCAACTAGCTTCTATGCAGTTGCACCAAAATCCAGTCGGCCTTAATCAACAAAAGTTGTCTCAAATAGTGCCGCAGCAAACGCAGATGAGCCAACAGCAGCAGCCTCCGCAGCATCAACTTGTCCATCAGCAGCAGTCATCACGAATCACGGAAATTGAAGGCCAAAAACGCCAACTAGCTTCTATGCAGTTGCACCAAGATCCGGTCGGCCTTAATCAACAAAAGTTGTCTCAAATAGTACCGCAGCAAACGCAGATGTGCCACCCACAGGTATTACATCAGACACAACAGCAGCAGCCTCCGCATCAGCAACTTTTCAAATCTGTAAGTCAACCAGATGCTACTGCATCAGGAGCAACTACACCAGACGGAGGTTCAAGCCAAGGCACAACCAGCAATCAACTTCTTGGGAAGAGAAAGATACAAGATCTAGTATCCCAGGTAGGTAACTTTTTTCATTTATGCATCATCCAGTCACAAGAATCAAGATTTGCAGCTATATTTTACTGATGGTTTGGAATTCTCTAATCTATTTTCTAGTGATTCGGGATTGAATGAGGGAATGGTTTAAAACTTGGAAAACAATTTATCTAATTAGTATTTTCTAGTGGATACGGGATACTGAATATGAAAATTGATTATAATTTTGTGTGTTGCAGTTGGGTTCAAATGAAAAACTGGATGCTGAAACTGAAGAACTTATGTTAGAGTTTGCTGATAACTTTATTGATTCGGTGAGACTCAACACCTCAAATGTGTATGATTTTGGTTTTCTATGTTTTACTTGTGTTGTATGTTGCTTCTTTGTATTTCTTAATGGAAGATGTTGCATTTGCTTTAACTGTTCACTTACTAGAAAAATATAATAGTTATATGCACTTGGTACTTTTGTTATATTCTAGCCGCATAGAGCAGTCGAATCATTTGGTGATAAATACCTCGTCCGGCCTGGTATGACTTGGGAAGAATGGTTTGTAGATGCCAGCTAGCCCTTATTTTGCCAACACTTCTCAGTATCATTCTTTCTCAATTTCTTCCTTGTGGGTGGAAGAGGGTTGTTCCCAACTTCATTGTGTTTCTCTACTACTGGCCTAAATTATTTTGCAAGCATATCTGATGCGAATATGGGGCCACTAGCAGGACGACTACATAAAAACAGAGGTTACTTCCAATATTCAGCTAGGCATTTCACTATTTCTTCTTAGTTAGTATATTTTAATCGAACAAAAATACTATGTATTTGGTGGATATTTACAAGTTTACAAAAATAGTATCATGTTTGACAAATGCTGGTGTTGAAAATGTACAAACATTGTCCACTTGCAGGTTATTTTTTATCCCGGTTGGTGATTCTCTTGAAATTCCAAATGCATAACTGATTGTTAGCGTGGTGGTTTCTTTGCTAAGTGCTACCTGTCTTGTGCAATGCAGGTCACTTCTACGCTAGCTTGCACCGTAGCTAAGCATCACAAATCTTCAACCTTGGAGGCCAATGATGTCTTGCTGCATTTAGGTCGGTGCTGCATTTGTTGTATGTATGCATATCATTAACTTACATTTTCTTCTTCAGACAGTCCATCAGATTTTTTTTTTTTTTCTGTTTGAAAAACAATCTCACTTCGACATTATACCTTCATTCAATCAAGTGCTTAGATGGCTACTATTGTTCTTTTGCACATTTTAATTCACAAAACTGTTCATATTTTGTTATTATTATTCTGCATTGTGCTAACTAAATGATTTATTAGCAGAGAAAGACTGGAACTTGACCATTCCTGGGTATTCAAGTGAGGAAAAGAAAGAGTTTCCCCATCATGTAAGCTTGTTCTGTCTTTACTACATATTTCCTAATGCTGTAGTATTATGCAGTTTTTGTTAAATCCTGAATGAAGATATAATATCAGTCTTTACTTCTGTAAATAGAGTTTGTATTATAAGCACTGCATTAGGTTAGTTTAGAAGTTTTCATCAACAATACATAGGGATAAGAACTTTGCTACATCCATGAATACCAATTTCAAAAATTGCACACATCTGGCCATTGAAATGTCACTTAATCCAAATCCTTGAATGCTTGAAGTATTTATAAATAACAAACATTTTCCAGTTATTTGAATGAACTCTGCATTAAAAAAAAGCCATCCTTACTGAACCAACTTCAAATGACATGCAGCCACCAAGTGATGACAACAAAAGGCTTTTGGAGGTGGTAAGTTCTCTCTCCTCTCTCTCTCCCTCTCTCTCTATATGTATGTATGTATTTTGGCCATGCTTTGATGGAACCTATACAGTCCGAGACAAATAGTGCTGCTAAGGCGATGCTCGGGCAGGAATTGAGTTATCAAGTTGATCCAAACCATATGATAAGATCTTCTCAAAGCTCAGAGCAGTTAGTTTCACAGTCTGCTTTGCCCCTTAAACTTCAGCAGAACACCAGATTTTGATATAGGTTTAGGTAGTCTTCTTTAGAATAAGCTGAGCCATAAACTGCTGTTTTTTTATCTATTCTGGTTTATGCTACAGGTCTTTTATTTTTATCTCTTCAGCAGAATATCGGAAAATTTAAATATACCCAAAACATCGCTTATTTTGTAGGTTTTAGAAAATTCGAATTAGGATAGTGGTCTTCTCTCTAGCATTAGGTCTTTTATTTTAAATCTTTTCAGTAGAATATCGGAAAATTTGATTCTAACGGGGATACCATTTCTCCTCTTTCCTCAAATATACCAAAAATATCGCTTATTTTGTAGGTTTTAGAAAATTCGAATTAAGATAGTGATCTTCTCTCTAACATTAGGTCTTTTATTTTATATCTCATCAGCAGAATATCGGAAAATTTGATGCTAACAGGAAATACCATTTCTCCATTCTCAACTACACCCAAAATATTCTTATTTTGTAGGTTTTAGAATTCGGATTGATTCTTCTCTCTAGCATTAGGTCTTTTATTTTAAATCTTTTCATAATATCAAATTTGATCTAACGGGTACCTTTCTCCTCTTTCCTCAAATATACCAAAAATTTTTTGTTTAAAATTATTCTTTTTTTTTTTTCCAAAACCCTTCCCTTTTTTCAAATATATCCAAAATATCGCTTATTTTATTTATTTTAGAAATTCAAATTAGGATAGTGGTCTTCACTCTAGCATGAAATCTAGATTTTGATTGGTGTTAACTCTTTTTTGGTCACTAGTAGAGTTCATAGTTGTTGTGCTCATTCTAAGCAATTGTATAAAGCTACGTGTCATGCTCATTTATGTATATGGTTCTCATTCATGTAATGTAAACATTTTTTTTGGTTTCAGTTGTGAAACACAATTAAATTTATTACTTAGCAAGCATTATCGTGAAAGTAGAAACCCATAGATAGTTTACCTTAATTTGCATTTATTTATAAAAAAAGTAAAATAAAAAATTATAATAATGATATATAATCAGTTAGTAAATAATACTCCCATTGATAGACGTCGTAAATTATAATCCCTTTAAAAGTGGTTGGTGTTTTTTTAGCGACATCATTAAAAGTGGTTCATACATAAAATAATATTATAATATAATTTAATATACTCATAAAATATATATTTTTTTAATTTTTCATTAATAGACATATTTTAGTAATGTTAATTAATACTCTCTTCATCCCGTAAAAAATTGTGGAATTTATTATTATTTTTTTAAATTTTTTTTAACATGACATTTTCTATGGAATGCGTCGAAATTCGAAAAAGGGAACATGATATTTTTTTAAGGGACTGATGAAGTAGTTATTATAATAAGAGAGTGCAAACAATGCTGCTAAATCTCTAAAAAAATCGATAAATTGGTCCAGAGAGACCGATTAATAATATATATGCGCCGCGACATTAAATTTTCATCTATGACTATTTTACCCTTGTGGGGTAGTTTAGATTTTTTAATTCCTTAACAAAGTTAAAGGGGTTAGTCCTAGGGGTGTTCGGTACGGTATATCGTACTATTTTTTTCATACTGCATACCGTACTGATAAGGGTCAATATGGAAAAAAACATATTGTTACCGTACCGATCATTTCGGTATACAGTAGTTCGGTATACCGAAAGTTCGGTATAGCAAATCTCCATACCGCTGTCATACTGCTCTTTCAGTATACCTTATCGCACTTCGGTATACCGAAAAATTAAGGTCTACCAAATATTTAACGGTATACGGTAAATTTAATCTACGTTTTTTATAAAAGCCAAGAAAGTTATTAATATTATTTTTTAATAAAATTAATTAATCTATCTATTTTGTGAATTTGTTAATATTATGGGTTAATATTTATACAGTTGAAAAATATAATTTTTTATCCATTTCATGATTTAATAGATAAATAATGTGACTTTATGTCAAATAAAGTTATGTCATTTATGTGAATTTATGATATAACATTTAGATTGTTTGATATGAGTGATATATTTATAACAATCCATGTTCAAAACTTGTAACCAATATTTTTACACTCATTTCTACAAGATATATGCGGTATGAACTTCGGCATGCGGTATACCTCGGTATGGAAAATCTCATACCGTTACCGTACTGAAAAAACATCGGTATGATATAATACCGTACCGAAAATTACGGTATACCAAAAGTTCGGTATCTTCAATATTTTTTCGGTATGGTATGTGCGGTATATCGATTTTTCGGTGTACCATAACACCCCTAGTTAGTCAGATTTTGACGTGTAAGAGGTAAAAGATAGGGGTATTAATGGTATTAACAAAAATAACTGTTGCTTGTTCTCGTTTGCACTTTTGGGCCTGTTCTGAGCCTAATTGTAATTATGACTTAATTAGAGTTACTTTTCTCTATAAATAGTCTCAGTATTTTTATGTAATTGTATTCGAAAATTGTACAGTAAAAATCTTAATTTTTCCTGAATAAATAATTCTATTATTATGGCGGGAAACCTACGTCTTCGTCTTCCCCACCCGAACCCTTACCGGTGCAGCGGAGGCCCGCCGTGATCGAACTTTTGAATTTGCTCGACGACCTGCAACACGAGCTGTTACAATCGCAGCAGGAATTAGCACAAGCGCAGCAGGAATTAACACAATCGCAGCAGGAATTAGCACAAGCGGAGCAGCAATTTGCACAGTCGCGGCAGAAGATTGCGCGATTGCAGCAGCTTCAGCATCAGAAGGTGAAACAACAGGGTAGCAGCAACGTTAATGGTGGTGATGATCTGATAGGAGTTCCGATGCAGAGGCAACCTTCAATTTCTCGGCTTAATCAGACGCAGCAATTAGGAACGACGATCCAGAAACAGAATTCGTCAAATCAGTTGCAGCAGGAGATTGGTCCACAAACTCAAGCGTTGCTATCTGCTCAAGTAATCCAGCCTAATTTCCAAGATCAGATTTCGACTTCGGTAAGTAGTAATAGAAGCAGTAATATTTATGATTATCTGGAAAAACAATAATAATGATCTCTTGTTATATATTCTGTGATCTTCATAATTGAAAGGTTTACATGTTCAGAAAGTAATCTGCATGATAGCCTTCTACTAATTTGAGAACCTTTTCTGATTCATCTTTGTGATGAAAAACTGCTGAATGAGTTTTCAACAGTTCATGTTTCGACCAACTTTTTCGAGGAATTTAAGGGTTTTTTCCTTCATTGATGATATCCATCTCTTGAAATTAGCTAAATGCAAGTTGAGTTTTGCTTGCTCTCTTTGATGCTGCTGAACCTTTCTGATATTGGTGAAAATTTAATGTTGGCATTTAAAGAAAAAACTGCAGGGCAGAGCCATTGTTAAAGCTAAAACCAGCCATACCATCCTCGAATACTTCTTCACTTCATCTTCAACAACAGGAACAACTTCTCGTCCAACCCCAACTAGCTTCTACGCAGCTGGGCCAAAATCCGGTTGGCCTTGATCAGGAACAGTCGCCTCAAATAGTACGGCAGCAAATGCAGATGAGCCACGGAAATTGAAGGCCCGAAATCTGTAAGTTTGAGCCACAGGGACAGAAGCTTGTAATCAACTTCTTGGGAAGAGAAAGATACTAGATCTACTATCAGAGGTTGGTAATTTTTGCCATTTTATGCATCATCAATCCGGTCACAAGATTTGCAGTTATATTCTAAGATTGGTTTTGGAATGCCTCCAATCTACTCCCTCCGTCCCACCCGACTTGTCTTGTTTCTTTTTTGCACGGATATTAAGAAGAGTGGTTAGTTGTGTGTAGATAGGTGGGTCCCACAAAAAGAAAAAGTGGGATTTTATGTAATACTCCCTCCGTCCCATTGATCTTGCAACATACAATTGGTATAAAAGTATAAAATAGTGGGGTCCACTTGTTTAGATAATTGTGGTCTCTCATTTATTTCTACTTTAGGCAATATTGCAAGATAAGTTGGACGGCCCGAAAAAGAAATATTGCAAGATCAATGGGACATAGTAAGTAATATTTTCCATTTCAAAAAAGTAGACAAGTCAAACGGGACAACCCGAAAATAGAATATTTGCTAGTGGTTCGGGACTGAATGAGGGCATATGGTTTAAAACATGCCAAACAATTCATCTAATGAGTGTATTTCTAATGGATTCATACAATACTTGTGTGTTGCAGTTGGATTCAAATGGAAATCTTGATCCGAAAGTTGAAGACCTTATTCTAGAGTTGATAACTCTACAGATTAGGTGAGGCTCAACACCTGCAATGTGTAAAATTATGGTTTTGTAGGTTATACTCCTGCTGTTATGCTTCTTCTTTGCACTTCTTAATCTTTGATGATGTTGCAAAAGCTTTAACTGTTGGAGTTAGTTATACCATAAATGCGGTTGGTTCTCTTGAGTTTTTTGAAATTCCAAATGCATATATGATTTATTTACTAAGTATTACCTATCTTGTGCAATGCAGGTCATGACATTCGCGTGCAGCCTAGCTAAGCATTACGAGTCTTCCACGTTTAAGTTTTGCTTATAACCTTCTTAACCGACTGCATGTACCTTAGTTGGTATTCTAAGCATAAGTGGTTGATCTAGTGTTCAATCTACGTTAGGGTCGATTTATTAATAGTAATATTGCTTAGCACCTTCTTACTAGTGAATATGTTTGATTTGCAGCAGGATTCTATTATGACTAGAGTATTTCTTGCATTTACTGAAGTTGAGTCTCTATTTTGCATATACTTCACTATTAATATCTAATAGACTTAAGGTGAGAGTCTTTTTTACATATATTTCACTAGTAGCATCTGATTGAGAGAAGTTGAGAGTTTTACTAAAGGGATTTTTCTGGGCAGTTTCTTCTCATATTCTTGTGGTAGCGGCTGTAATTTCCCCATCTCCTTCACATGTACTAATGGGCTTGTGACGCATACGAAGGAGCTCGGTTCGTTCGAGAAATTCCTACTATCTCTGAGATAAAAGATACTTCTCCCCTCCGGTCTAATAAATATGGTTCGTATTCTTTTTTGGACTATCTTACTAAAAGTAATACTCCATCCGCTCCGTTGAATTTATCTTGTTTCTTTTCGGCGTAGTTATTTAGAAGAGTTGATTTGGATTGATAAAAATATATGATCCATGCTATTAATTAATTATTCGGAATTGATTTATGTGATAATGATACAAAACTCATACAATTAATTGATATTTTAAAGTTGGTTTATGTGGTAAAATGTGGGATTCATTTTTTTTTTTAGAAATATGATAAGTTCAGTAGAATAATCTAAAAAAGAATACAAGGTAAGATCGATGGAATGGAGAGAATATATACTATATATAAAATAATATTCTAATCGAATTTAATAGCCCACACTATTTTACAGTTTACATAAAAACACAACTTTTTTAATATACGTATCCAAACGAGCCACTTGTATTGTTTCTTTTCATATACTATTGAAAAAAAAAAAAAGAATTCTCTTGTGCCTGAGCTAGTGACTAGCTTCCTATTAATTCGCTCTCCTATCCCAACTCACCAGTAATAGGCAGCCACGTGTCACGTCCATTTACATCCGCTTCTCATTTATTCTATTATTTCCAGGTTCCATGAAAAGTCACCTCATCAAAATATCGGTCAAAGCCTAGATTCCTTGTTTTTACACGTACTAACGAATAAGTCAAAATTGAAGTACTATATGATTACTGTCAGCACCAATTCATTGAAACCAACCATTAAATATAAAAAAAGTTTTGCTACAGAAAATTGAATTATTCTAAGATGACAATATGGTGGTTTGCAAGTCAATTACCTCCTCAAAAAGAACTAATCTCCACTAATAAAAAACAAAATTTTCAGACATTAACTTCTTGGTTTAAATCAAAAGTCTAGGGAAGTGCCGTCTAATGAAAAATTCAAACCCCAATTCCACTTCAATTTCCCAAGAATTTCAAAATCCTCAACGCTACAACTAGGGGTGGGCGCGGCCGTTTGCGGATACCCGCGTCTGCAGGTAATTAATTTTAATACCCATTCTCGTTCCCGCATAGAGCAGGTACCCGTGCGGATACGGTACGGGTACGAGTTTACCCGCAAATATTACCACCTATTTATAATATATTTAAATTCATAAATAAAAATTAAAAAAAATACCAATAAATGAAATATTGAAATTGTGGAGTTGGGTCATTGGTGTGTGTGTCGATGCGCCGGCGAGTGTGCGTTGCCAAATGTCAATTGCCATTTTATTTCTAGTAATTTAATTTATTTCTTATTTTCCTTAGCCCTACTTCTTATTGGTATAAAATTAAAAAGAGTTTAATTACACTTACGCACCTAAGGGCTAAGACTAAGAGGCTCAAACCTCATGTAAAAAAGAAAATTGTATATTAGTGCGGGTACCCGTTCGGGAACGGGTATCTAAGAATAAAACCCGTTCCCGACCCGCTTGATTTTTTGCGGGTACCCGCATAACGGGTACCCGTACCCGTTTTTCCCGACCCGAACGGGACGGGTACGGGTGCGGGAACCCGAATTGTTTGCCCACCCCTAGCTACAACTCCTTTTTTGTTTTTATACGAGAGAAATTCATACTCACTATACGGAACGCACTGATTAAATGTCACTCTTAAATTACATAAAAAATACTCCATTCATCCCGCTACAAATCGTCTGGCCCATTTCGGGTGGCCCCTTCGGTGGCCCACCAATCACGCCCCGCCACGCGTGCATTGGTGGGCCACCTTTTTATAACTTAAATATTTTTTTTATTGTTAACATGGCCCACCAATGCACGCGTGGCGGGCGTGATTGGTGGGCCACCGAAGGGGCCACCCGAAATGGGCCAGAGGAAGCGGATTGCCATTCATCCCATTACTATTTTCTTTCTTTTCGAAGAGAAAGTATAGGAAAATAGGAGTGAGTAATAAGTAAAATGGACTCACTTTATTTTTTAAGAGTTAAATTTTATCATTTTAAGAAATGAGACAAAAATAGTGGAACAACTCGATTAGAAAAGTAGAACATTAAAAGAGTATAAATTATACTCCCTCCGTCCCATTAAAAATGACACGATTATTTTCGACGCGGAAATTAAGAAGAGAGGTGTTGTTTGGTGTAAATTATTTGACTTTTTGGTAGTTAAATGTAGTCCACACAATCTTTGCTATTTTTTGAAACGTATCATTTATAGTGGAAACGTGTTATTTTTAGTAGGATGAAGGGAGTAGTTAGCTAATTATGTAGTCCACAACTAACGACTTTGGTTTCATAGACAAATTTAAGGGGAGCATGCCGTTGCCAACAAATCGTCCTAAAACCCCTTTTTCATATATAATTTTTAAAATAATTTTATTTCAGCCTCACAAATTTCTATTATTTGTGCTCCTCTTTTTCGAAATTCCACTTTTTGTCCCTCTATCTCGATTCGCCTCCAATTATTAGTGAGATTTAAACCGGTGACCAGTCAACAACTTTTGCTTCTTTGTCCCAACAACTATGACGCTAATCCGAATATGATTAATATATTAAGCCCTTTTACTTATCACTAATCACTAAATAAAAACACCACTACTTCCAAAATAACAGCACACCCCTAAGTTTGAATATGCTTTCATTTGTCTCTTCCTGAATAGACTACTATTTCAGGCATTATTTTAACACATGAAATAACGTAACTCTACACCTCCCCCACGTTATGATCTCTTTCTTATAACCCACCCTCCGATCTGCTCAAACCATGACTATGGATGGATCGGAGACAAGCCCGCCGCCGGATCACATCCTCGGATGGATCGGAGAGTCGATTTCGTACTTTCCGACCATCTTCGATGATCCCTATGAGGCCGCCGCCGGAGATTTCAGCGGGGACTCATGGTGGGATCACACCCAGAGCCTTGAACAGCTTATCAACACCAGTTTCAACACTCCGGCCGCCGAGGCCGGAGCCGGGGATGGGGCCGCCGCTAGCGCAGCCCCAACTCCGGCCGACTCGGTCGTCTCCGACCAGTCACTTGATTTGAGTAAGAAGAGGAAGTTACCTGATCACCCGTGTAATAAAACGCCTCGGAAGAGCATGAGCCGCCGCGTCTCGGAGGCGGAGGAGCAAGACTCCGGCGGTGGTGCCACGAGAAAACCTGCCGGAAAGAAAGGGAATAGCAAGTCAGTGGAGAGTAGTAAAAGTAACAAAGATGGGAGGTGGGCGGAGCAGCTGCTCAACCCCTGCGCTGCCGCGATCACCGCCCGGAATCCGTCCCGGGTCCAGCACTTCTTGTACGTGCTCCACGACCTTGCCTCCCTCAACGGCGACGCTAACCACCGGCTGGCGTTCCACGGCCTCCGCGCAATCACGCACCACCTCTCCGGCGCCGGTGGGGCCACCTTCTCTTCAACAACCAACACTTATGCATCAAGTAATCCAAGATTCTTCAACAATTCACTGCTCAAATTCAATGATATCAACCCATGGTTTAGAATCCCAAACAATATTGCAAACACATCAATCCTTCAAATTCTTCGAGAAAATCACAAACCAACCAACCTCCACATTCTTGACATTGGAGTCTCACATGGCCTCCAATGGCCTACTCTCTTTGAAGAGCTGACTCGCCGTACAGGCGGGCCACCGCCGTTAGTCCGCCTCACGGTGGTTCCTCCTCCTCCCACCACCGACGAGTCAAGAAACGCCACCCCCTTCGCACATGGCCCACCCGACTACGATTTCGCATCCAAACTCCTAATCTTTGCCAAGGAAATGAATGTGAACCTGCAGATAAACAAGATAGAGAACTTTCAAATCCAAAATCTCAACTCACAAGTGATCAACTCCAACGCAGACGAAACGCTAATAGTCTGCGCGCAGTTCCGGCTGCACAACCTGCACCACAGTGCCCCAGACGAAAGAACAGAGTTTCTAAAACAGCTAAGAAATTTGAATCCAAAAGGAGTGATCTTGAGTGAGAACAACACAGACTGCAGCTGCACTAGCTGTGGAGATTTCACAGCTGGCTTCTCAAGGAGGGTGGAGTACTTATGGAAGTTTCTAGACTCCACCAGCATCGCCTATAAAGGGCGTGAGAGCGATGAGAGGAGGATGATCGAAGCAGAAGCAGCTAAGGTGCTGGTAAATGCAGGGGAGATGAATGAGAGGAAAGAGAAATGGTGCGAAAGAATGAATAGTGCAGGATTTAAAGGAGAAGTGTTTGGAGAGGAAACCGTTGATGGAGCCAAAGCATTGCTGAGGAAGTACGACTGCAACTGGGAGATTCGGGTTGAAGAAAAAGACTGCTGTGTTGGGTTGTGGTGGAAGGGGCAGCCAGTTTCGTTCTGCTCGCTGTGGAAGACAGATTTAGTGTGAAGGAATGCTCCACATAGTATGAATCTTTGCTTTTTGGCCCTCCTCTTGTTGGGAAGAAATCGAATCCTTTTTGTAGTCCTGTTACCTGCAATTCTCAATCAGTTACATCTTAATAAGTAGAAAACAGTTTGAAACAAGAATGAATGCGAAGATGAATCTGATAGAAAAAGTAGGGAGCCATCAAAAAGTATAATGCTAAGCTATTTACATTAACATTCTGTCAGATTCTCTAAATTCTTTCTAAAACATAAAGATAAATGCCTATTTAGTTATCTTCCTACTGTCAAATCTGCTGCTAGAATCTTGAATATTCTCAAGAATCATATATTCTTATTGAAAGCCTAGCAGTCTGTCTGCATAAGGGACACTTTGGGGTTGCATCACGCCCAACAGCAAGGGCGCAGGGCTGACAGCAGATCCGATGTCCACACGGGATAAAGGCAGACTGCCGCCTTCTCCTGAAGCAAATCACACATAGCTCGCCATCAGGAATTTCTTCTTCTTCTTCGGCTGCTGCTACATTGCTGGTGCTGGTACTGGAGTTATTTTGCTGCTGCTGTCTATAAGCTTTCCACTTACTCCAGTTCCTACACAAAGTCACAGTAAAAATCTATGAATAATTTTGTGCTGTCTTGTCCTCTCAGCATAAATTCTCTAAAAAGAGTTTTACCTAATAACAAAAAATGTTTCCATAATATGAATTTTTTTTAGTAGGACACATGGATGGAGAAACGTACCTTGCAACAGAATAGCCAAGGATACCTATAGCAATGGTACCGAAAACAAGTCCACTCCACATAAGCTTCTTTGTCTTCGAAGAAAGATCAGCCACGAGTTGATCTTTGGTCAAAACAGACCTACAAACATTGCCCTTGGTCAGTATTCCAGAATATATCTTGTTCAGGAAGCTCTAGAAACTAATGTAGAATAACGAGCAACAGAACCTGCATTTGTTGGAATCCCTGACCACGACAAATAGTTCATTTTCAATTTACGTAGGAGAAGTAGAGAAAGCTTCTTAAAAGTGTGATTTCTAAAACAGCCAGCAAGAAAAAATGCTAGAGAGGTTGCTTTAACATTGTCGGCAAATTCCAAAATTGTGAAAACTACACAGAAATCATGCAGCATTTTCACCATATCCCATACAATCAACATACTAGTATTCAGTATCCCCACAGGCTGCTGAAAATGTATATCAGTAATTCAGACAAATAGGAAACCCCCACCTCTCCCCCTGATCACGTGTTGCTGCATTTTACTAGTATGTGATACTAGTATCTGCATATCAGTATCACTGGATTATGCATTTTCTATAGTTCTTTTTATCGCAAGTGAATTTTTCGAAACACCAAAAAATTGAGAAAAACACATACGCAAGCATGGCAGTGCATTTACAGCGAGAACTATTTATGATCTTGTATGGAAAAACGTCATCATATCTACGCAATGCAAGGTTAACCACAGTCCAACACTATAACCAAAAAATATTTTAAAAATCCACTTACAGAAAAATGGGAAGATCCTGGCAGGATCTAATCTCAAAATTTCCATCTTTTGGATAGAAAATACCAACAGCAGTTACGTCCTTCCTAAGAGGGAGTATTTTCTTTTGATAAAGCACTCCAACCTGAGGGAATTGTTTTTATGTATGAAACAGTAAGGACAGTATAATTTTTTTATATTTTAATACATGTTATATACTAAGAAACTCACAGGAGATTCAACACCACAAAGCGCCAGAAGTAAAGTGCGAGGAGAAGAACTAATTAGATCAAAGTGCTGATAAGCTGTTGTTAAAGGTAGTGGGTGATTTGATCCTTCCATGTTGACGTTAAGATAATCAGAGTGAGGCCATTTCTCTCCATCAACAAGAATAAAAGGAACCTGAGGAGAAAATCCCCATGCATAACTCATTAGAGATGAACCTCAACATTATCGTTTCAAAAAAAAAAAAAACTCAACGACTCATTCATACTCCAGATACAACAAGGAAAGCGGTTACAAACATAAATCTTTTCAAAATTTATATGGTTTCAAGTGAAGAAGCAGAACACAGTAAGGTGTTACTCCCCCCTATGTATCATATTCTAATGACCAAGCCATGCAATCAACTTCTGTATAAGATTGCAAAATCAGTAATCTTGTCAGAATCAAAGAGGTGTGAGAGCAGAGAGAAGACCAGTGCATTTGGAACGCAATAATTGTGAAGCTCTGGAGAAATGTGTAGCAATAAGCAAGAGCAGCCAAAACCATACATCAAGTCAAGTCAATAACTTAATAATTGCATTCACAAGATAATACAACCACCGAAAGCAAATGCCAGCAGATATCAAACTAACATCACAATTTCGGAATCATGTTACAATAAGTTGAGTGTTTCTTCCGCCTAATAGCTTACATGTGCATAGTCAATCACGGCAACAAATGCAAATAGTTTCATGCCACAAAGTTGGGCAATCTGAACCCAAGTAGCAGTCCCTAGTACATCAACAAAAGACCAAAGCCTTTTCTATAGAATGAGGTTACACAAAATAGCATATAATCTGTTTGTGAGCAATCCATGGCATTCTGCCTTTAATATCAAATTTTCAAGTAAAGCGTGAAGTTACCATTGTTGTAGAGGAGGATATTTCATGTTTTTTTGAAGAAAGAGAAAGCTGCTCCCGAAGATAAGCAGTCAATCTGTAGATCCCCTTCCAGTCATTGTATACATACTTCAAATGGCAAGAGAAAGGAATTACTCAATGAAGAAAAAAGAATTTCTTGAAAAATTAAGTTTGAAAAAAAAAAGAACGAATGAGATAAGATTAAGATAGCATACAGTTAGCGTTTGTTGCGTAATGACTTCTTCTTCGCCGGGATCTGTAGTAGCTACTGTATTATCGCCGGTGGAGCTCTTCCAATTTCCGGTAACCTCCACGCTACCCCTAACTATAACCAATTTTCCTCCCTCGTAGTTCAACCACGGATGAGAATCGTCGGAGAGAACTGAGCGAAGATCCGAAGGCGCAACAGACGGCGCGCTGCGGATTCTCCTGAGTGCGGACGAAGAGGCTGTGTATTTGCGGAAGCCGCGATAGGCAACGTAGGCAGCGCCGATGCCAAACAAGGCGCCATCCGCCGCCATCATCAGGTGCGCGAGGACCGCCGCCGTTGCGCGATCGCGCATCGACATATCTTCCGCCACCGATTTGCCAATTGGAATTCGCCGATTATTTCCTTCCCCGCATAAAAGGGTGTAAACATATGCAGCTGTTTAAACTCTATTTTATTTCCTTAACTTCTATTTTTTTATTGATTATAAAAAAAACATAATTTAATATTTTCACCCGTACTACTGTGATTTTATTATTATTATTTCAAATTTATTATTTACAATATATTAAAAAATGATGGAATCCGAGATTAATTATGGTCCACATATTATTTTCATACCAAGGAATGGAGGAGGCAATATAATTACTGATGTGTGGTGCTGTAGGTTTTAAAATTTCACTAATTATTGATTAGGATTTAGGAATTCACATTTATGATTAAATTTATTAATTGAGATTAAATAATTAGAATAAAACACCAACATCCCATCTGACTTTTATACTACTAATATTACAACTCCATCTGTCCCACACATATTATCTACATAATTTGTCTTGGTTTCTAAAACAACAAATAGTCAAATACACACTTTATTTGGAGAATTCATAATTTTATATATAACTAACAATTCTCTTTAATAATTTTCTGGCACCCTAATTTTTCCCTTTCTAATATTATTTACACCTTTTTTGCCTCCTCTTCCCCTCCTATTCAAAAAAAATACATTCTTTTTATTTTAAAAAAAACAAATAATTAGCCAAAAAAAACAGAATAACTTATATAAGGCATAGAGAGTATAAAATATGTATCTAGCGCTGAAAAGAAACAAAACAACTTCTATTGGGTAATATTAATACTGTCTCATTTTCATAAAATGAAATAAAATAACACTATAAATCATAGAAAGTCATGTGGAACCTCATCATTTACACACAAAAATGATGTTTCTTAAATTCCGTGCCAAAACCCTACAAGACAAGTATGAATGGGACGGAAAGAGGGTGTATCTAGCTCCAAAAAGAGACAAAACGTCTTCTATAGGACGGAGGGAGTATAAAATTAGTATCTACTGCCGAAAAGAAACAAAACAACTTCTACGGGGTCCTATTGATACCGTCTCATTTTCATAAAATGAAATAAAATAACACTACAAATCATAGAAAGTCATGTGGAATCATATCATTTATACACAAAAGTCAAGTTTCTTAAATTTCGTGCCGAAACCCTAGAGGACAGTATGAATGGAATGGAATGGAAGGAGTATGTATCCAACTCCGAAAAGAGAAAAAACATCTTCTATAGGACGGATGGAGTATAAAATATGTATCTACCACCGAAAAGAAACAAAACAACTTATATAGGACAAAGGGAGTATAAAATATGTATCTACTGCCGAAAAGAAACAAAACAACTTCTATAGGACGAAGGGAAACAAACAACTTCTATAGGACGAAGGGAGTATAAAATTTATACGTATCTGCCTCTCAAGCTAATTACCAACCTATAATATTCATAATCTGATAATACCAACCATGGCTGTCAAAAACTTTAGTTCCCAGTTATATATATATACATAACTAACTGTATCAGATTCTGTATTTCTCTAAGGAAACTACACCAACTATGAAACAGACAATCATAAAAGAGTAGCCAGAAATGCTTATTACCTTCTAAATCTGCATTAATATTTAATACTGTCAAGAATCATATACTCTCACTGAACTGGTGACTGACTGACTGCATATTGGACACTTTGGCGATGCTTCACTATTCACATGAAGTGCGCACAGCCGACAGCATACCTTATGTCCACACGGGACGAAGCAAGACCGCCGCCTTCTCGTCAGGCAGATCACACACAGCTCCCCATCAGGGATCTCTTCGGATTCGTCTTCTTCTTCCTCCGCTGCTACTGCACTGGTGGTGGCAGTGCTAGAGTTACTCAGCTGCCGTTGTCTATACGCCTTCCACTTACTCCAGTTCCTACATGTTCGAAATGTCAACATTTCGTGTGGAGTAAACCAAAGTTTGGGTAGGACTTGTACCTTTTAATAGAATAGCCGAGGATGCCTATAGCAACGGTGCCAAGAAGAAGTCCACTAAAGATTAGCATTTTCGATTGGGAAGAAAGATCTGCGACAATTTCATCTTTGCTCGAAGTAGACCTACAAACATGGCCCCACAGTGGTCAGTATTCAAGAATATATCTTGTTCAGGAAGAAGATAGAAAGTGGAATCCACTCTAGAAACTAATAGTTGTTGATTTGAATTCAAGTAGGACAAGTAGAGAAGCCCTTCTTAAAAGTCCATGATTTCTGAAAGAGCCAGCAAGACAAATGTCCAGAAAGGTTGCTTTAACAATGTTGGGAAGTTAAAAAACTGTGAAACTACGGAGAAATCACACAACAGTTTCACCACATCCCATCCGATTGATACATATAACATTTTCCAGTATCGAAACAAGCTGCAGAAACTGCACGTCTGTAATTCAGACATATAGGAATGTTTAGTTAAATCCTTTGTATTTTCTACCTATAGAATGTTTGGTTAATCTGTTAATTTATTTCAGCAGACATGGATTATGAATTTTCTGTAGCTCTTTTTATCCCACATGAATCTTTCAAAACACCAAAAACTTGACAAAAACACAGACGCGGCATTACATTTACTCATCTGGATATGTGATAACAAGCAAGAACTATTAATGACATTGCATGGGAAAATGTAATGTTATCTACCGAATGTAAAGTTAACCTTGCAATCCAACAGAGTAACTAATAAATAATCAAGAAAATCCACTCACAGAAAATAAGGGATATCCCCGCAGGATTTAATCTCAAAATTTCCATTTTTTGTATAGGCAATGCCAACAGCAGTTACTTCTTCTCTAAGCGGGAGTATTCTCTCTTCGTAAAGCATTCCAACCTGAGGGAGTTGTTTTTTAAAATGTGAAAAAGTTTCAGGGCAGAATAAAAAGATTCTACTGTCATACGTGTTATATATAAGAAACTCACAGGATATTCAAAACCAAAAAGCGCCTGAAGGAAAGTATAACGAGAAAAATCAGTTGGCACAATGTGCAGAAAAACTGTTTTCAGCGGCAGTGGCTGATGTGATCCTTCCATGTTGACAAGAAGATAATCTGCGTGAGGAGATTTCTCTCCATCAACTAGAACAAAAGGAACCTGAACAGAAAATTCCCATCCATAAGTCATTAGAGACCAATCTCTTCTTTCAAATATATATATATATTATATATATATATATATATATATATATATATATATATATATACTCTAGAATTACCCAGATAAAAAAGTAAAGGGGTTATAATTAAGGATAAATATTTTTAAAACTCATATGGCTTCAAGGGAAGAATCATAACATAATAAGGTGTTAGTCGCTCTATGTAACACGTTCTAATGACCAAGCCATATAATTCAGCGTTTTCTACAAGATTTCAAAATCGGTCATCTGGTCCACTAGATCTTACTGTGGGAGCATCTGTATGCTCCACAAAAATCAAAGCAATGAGGGGGGGACAGAAGGAGAAATTCATGTAGAAAGCAAAGTACAGCTAAATTATTAGACTAATAATTCTAGAACTCAGGTGAAATGGGTAGAAACAAGAAAGAGCAGCCAAAACCATAAATCAAGTCAAGTCAATAACTAAAATAATTGCATTCACAACACAATACCAAGCAGATGACAGCAGATATCAAACTAACAACGGCAATTTGGGATATAATGAACAGATGTAAAAGTCAGTGTTAGGATAAGATGAGTGTTTCTTCCGCCAAATAGCTTATGTATGCATATAATTAATCACGGGAACGAATGTAAATGAATTGATGACCAAAAATTCGGCTATATCAACACAAGTAGCAATCTCCTAGTACATCAATAAAAGACTGAAATATTGTTCAATAGAATGAAGTTACACAAAATTCATATGATCGCCAATATTTGTGACAAATCCATGACATTAAGTTTGAACATTTACAAGATATGCGAAGACGTAAAGTTACCATTCTCGTGGTGGATATTGAACGTGGTTTAGCAAAATTAGTTGTCCAGCCGAAGAACCTCCTCCATTCATTGTATATACACTTCAAGGAAAAATGGCAAGAGAGACTAACTCAGTAAAAAGTTCACATAGATTGCAGAAATAATACTAATTAAGATTCATCGTCTTCGTGCTATAAGTGATTTATAACACCATTCATGATAAAACTTAGAAATTTGCATTGCCTTTCAAACTGTCAGACCATTGATTGACGAATATAAAAAAAAAAAAAAAAAAAGCATACTGTTTGTGTTCGTTCGAAAATGACATATTGTTCACCACAATCCACGGAAGCTACAGTTATCGGATTATTCTCCGTGAAGCTCTTCAAATTCCCCTTATCCGCAGCCTCCACGCTACCCCTAACGACGATCAATTTTTCACCGTCACATCCGTCGTTAAGAACTGATCGAATATCGGACGCCGCAACAGACGGCGCGTCGCATATTCTGCGGAGGGCGGACGAAGTGGCTGAATACTTGCGGATGCAGCGGTACGCCACGTATCCGACGCCGACGCCAAGCAAGGCGCCGTCCGCCGCCGTCATCAGCCGCGCAATGACCTCCGTCGTCGCGCGGTCGTAGAACGTCATCTCTTCCGCCGCCGATTCGACTAATTCGAATTTGCCGATTTTATGCGTGAGCCTACTTGTTGCCCAAGCCAACAAAACACAAGCACAATTGTGAAAATCAAAATCAAATAGAAGTAATAAATCTCAACAGAAGAACCCTAGTAATTTCTTTTGATTTCTCGTTGTAGGTAAATTGAAGTGATTGAGATATTATAATTCTTTTTCTAAGTTAATAAAATAGTATACTCAAATATAGTACTCCCTCCGTCCCGTTTGAAACGACCTGTTTTCCTTTTCGGGACGTACCATTTGAAAAAACTCGTTTCCTAAAAAGGAAATAACTTCCTCATATTTTATCATTTCTCTCACCTACTTTATCTACTCTCATTATAATAATCATTTTCTCTCTCATACTTTATTAATATCTAATTTCTCACTATCACACTCATCTTCTCTCTCTTACTTTATCATCTACTCATCTTTCATACTTTATCTTCAACTTTCTTAATTTTCGTGCCCATTTGAAACGGATCGTTTCAAACGGGACGGAGGGAGTACAAATTTAAAGTGATTCATATTTAAATTACTAGTTTTATTCTCCTCAGGCCGCTATTAATGTCATTTTTTTCCAAAAATTTATAAATGTTATTTAGGTATATATTTTATTAATTTTAATTATATTAATAAAAAATTGAGGTAGTTTTCAATAAATGGTCGGTAAAAATGAATGAAAATTCATCTAAATTTTATTAAGCATAGTTGAGTTCGGCTCATTTTTTCATGTTGTAGTTGGATAAATAATTTAAAATTTCCAAATTATAAATTTATGAGTCGGAGGATGGGTAGTACGGAGATGCCCACTTCAGTTTAAGAGGAAGGGTTACTCTTTACCATTTTAGGAAATAGAACTAATAGCCGAACATCTAAAAAAGAAATAGAAGACGTTAATAGTGGAAATGAAGGATTACAATTTTCTTAATTCTCGTATTAAGGAATTTTCTGAATAGCATGAAATGAAGTAGTAATACTATCAGATCTCAAATAACTATAAATTTGGTTACACATTATAATACGATGAGTTTTATCTGAAATAATTTGGAATTTTTCATATTATCTGCAGCCAGATTTTACAAAGTTCCAACAATGGGGTAACAAGATATTGCAATAGACCTATTATACAAATTCAAATAACATCATTACACTTGCATTTGATGCACATGTACTACCTATATTTTTTTCCTTTCACGAAAGAAATCCACAACCACTATTCGATATGTGCACCCCGGGCTTGCTTCAATTTCACTCCAAGATAAACCCTTTTATCAGATCGTTCAACGAATCAGGAGAGTCGTAATTCGCCGCATGCCCTGTATCCCGGAGAATTTCCAGACTCGATTTCGGGCCCAAGTCTCTGTATTAACAAGAATGACTTAAGATGCATATTGGCATTACTGAGGAAGAAGATTGTTAACTTGGGGTGAAAAATTATGTACCTCTGCAGATGATAGGCGAAGGTTAAAGGGAAGATCTTGTCCTTGTCGCCCCACACGAGCAATATTTCCTTTACATAAGCGAAGGAGAATTTATCAGTTATCGGCGAGGTATTTTTATAACTTGCTAACCCCTTAGTCCCATTTCAGTTATCTAGTACTCCTTCCGTCCCACTCATCTTGACGCGTTTCTTTTCGGCACGAAAATTAAGAAAGTGGTTGAATGTAATGGGACGAAAAGAAAGCAGATAATTTAAATGGGACGGAGGGAGTATTAGAGTATATGAGATGAAATGTGAACTGACCTGAGTTAGTGGTTGAATCTTGCATTCTTCACTATTGGCCAAGAGATGTTCCACCAGCTCTTGTTTCTGTTTCCTGTTCGTGTTGCACATTGTCTGGCAAAAGAACGCGGAGTCTTAGATCCCATGATTAAAATTACGCTCATCGATACATAAATCGTTTAGCGAATTCGTATTGTGAACTTCACTAGTGTACATGTTTCAACCAAGTAAAACGAGAAAGAAATACACTGAAACACATACGAGTTTCGTTATAGATTCAGGTAGTAAAGCATTTGAAAAGTAGCAGGTCTTGTCTTCCAGCAGGAAATCAGATATATAAGTTAAATATGTTGATAATGGAGATAATATCATCTAAGCTTGCATCTAATCCACATATATGTTCATCATTTTCTCAGAAGGAACAAGTGTTTTAGCAACTTCGATCCGATCTCTAATAGCAAGGGCATGTAAAATCATGTAAAGTGTATGAGAGACACCGATGTGGCGTTTCTAGACTAATATGATTACTATTACTCCATCCGTCTCATTCATATTGTATTGGATACTATATTGGATTGTCCCACTGATATTGTCTTCTTTTATAAAAGGAAATAAAATAACACTACAAATCACAAAAAATCATGTGGGCCCGCATCATTTACACACTAAAGTCAAGTTTATTAAATCCTACAAGACAAAGTATAAATGGGACGGATGGAGTATTAGACTAAGGTAAACTCTTGCTTAACATCATGGATAAAGTAAAACTTACAAGTAACCACTTCCATGTGTAACCCCTAAGACAACAAATACAAATGTCGAAAAGTGCAAGTGTGTGACCAAATTGATAAACCAAAGGAAGGGAAATCGAAGAAATTAGGTCTACGTCTATCAAATTCGTTACCAACCAACAAGGCAGAAAAGTCATAGCCTTTCAACTTGCAGAAAGTATCAATTGACAAATTGCAAATATCAACTTGCAAGTTGCAAAAAACATCACATAGTCTACGCGGTACAAAGACCGCTTGAAAGGGACTGCTATTAAAGAGCTGCCAAATGTTGAATATGTTGTACCCCCATTAATCAGATAGCCCATGTGTGATTAACGACGGATCTACCACGTCATCACCTCGTCATTAATGTGAAATCGGCCTTAATACGAAGACTCGACACCCTAATGACTACCAATCAGTGTGAAAATGCGTACCACCAAATATCGAAAAAGCAACGTATTGTCAAACTGCAGATCCTACGTACATGATCAACGCCTTGATCCACCGTGTAACCTTATCTACAACTAGAAATTCGTCTACTACTATTTGCAGACCAACATCCTAATCATCTCAACTGTGTTTAAGGGCATACCATTAAACATCAAAATTGACAAATTGTCGAAATAAAGATCCCACCCATATGATTGACGCCTTGATCCACCGTGTAACCTTATCTACAACTAGAAATCGTCTACTATATGCAGACCAACATCCTAATCATCTCAACTGTGTTTAAGGGTATACCATTAAACATCAAAATCGAAAAATTGTCGAAATGAAGATCCCACCTATATGATCGACGCCTTGATCCACCGTGTAACCTTATCTACAACTATAAATCGTCTACTATATGCAGACCAACATCCTAATCATCTCAACTGTGTGAAAGGGCATACCGTTAAACATCAAAATCAACAAATTGTTGAAATGAAGATCCCATCTATATGATCGAAGCCTTGATCCACCGTGTAACCTTATCTTCAAAGACAAATCATCTACAGATATGTATACTCAATATCCTAATCATGACAACTAACTTAGACGCAATAGCAACAATTAATAATCGCATCAAGACTAACAAATTAACAATCGATTAGTATGAAAAGGCATACGATCAAACATCAAGAACTGACCACCCGAGCTGCACAATATTGAATTTGGACTGAGAGAACTCACATCAATGAACTCACATAAAAATTTCAAAATGCAGATCCCGCCTATACGATCCACCGTGTAACCTTATCTTCAAGGACAAATCATCTACAGATATGCATACTCAACATCCTAATCATCACAACTAACTTAGCCGCAATAACAACACAATAATAATAATAATAATAATAATAATAATAATAATAATAATAATAATAATAATAATAATAATCACATTAAGACTAACAAATTAGCAATAAAACAGTGTGAAAAGGCATACTATCAAACATCAAGAAGAAACACACATCAATAGAGCTGTACAAGATTGAATATGGACTCACATCGATGAACTCCTCAAGCACGAAGTCCGGAAAACACCTCAACGGATTTGACTTGTAAACCGAGAGCTCCACCAGCCGCCTCATCCCTGCAGGAGTCTGGGGAAGGAGGAGATCCACTATATCAAGCCCCATGCTCTTAAGCTGATCCCCCTTCTGGCTCTCCGTGCACCCAACCCCACTGCTCACAATCACCGCTTTCTCCACCAAATCCGGGTGCATCTCAGCCATCCGATAACACACGAATCCACCGTAGCTGATGGCGTACACCGAACACCTCTCCACACCCAATCTCCTCAACCCCGCAGCCACGCACTCCGCCTGAAATACTTCAGTGCGGTTCGCGCGTTTCGTGTACGATTTCCCGAAAAATAGCAGGTCTGGTATGTAGACGTTGAAGGACTCGGCTAGTGAACTCGCCTAATTCAAATATTCAATCAAAATCAAATCTAATTTCAAACAATTTCGCTACAATAATTCGGACAAAAACACAACCAAAATGCTCAATCGTCGAATTCAAATATCAGACGCCATTTTCAGTCGATTGAATTACTCCACGAATCGAGATCGAGCTATCCTATTTAATCCGAAAAAAGCAAAAATCAACGCCGCAAACCTGGTAGACGAATTGCCACTTGGAGTTTCCTCCGTAGCCGTGGATCATCAACAAATTAGGCTTGTCGAACTTGCGGTGGGCGGGAGCCAGGAAATGCATGGTGGTCTGATCGTCTAAATCGACGGCGCACTGAATCAGATTGCATGAGAATCTGAAGTAGACGGACAGGAACCACTCGCAGACGGGAGTGAAGATTAGGAAGCGCCGGAACCGGAATTTGGAGAAGGGAGAGAAGAGATACCGAGATATGGTTGCCGCGAGTGATACGTGGAAGGAAAGGAGGTGGCGGAGAAACAAGCGCAGAGTCTCCATTGTTGGCAAGCTTGAGCTCGAGGAAGTCTGTAAATCAAATATAGAAGTGACGATGGATTTATAGCAATCCGCTTCCTCTGGCCATTTCCCGTTCCCTTCGGTGGCCCGCCCCTCACGTCCGTCGTTGGTAGCATATTTAGTAATAAAAAATATTATAATTATAAAAGCGTCATACACGGGGGAGGGCCAATGTTTGGGACAGACGATGCTGGGCGGATTTATAGCTCCTTCTATATTTCTTTAATATTTAATTTAATGAATGTGAGCCCCAAATTTACGTATATTCGGAGAAATTCAATGTTCTGGTCTCACGTTTATTTTATAATAATTAATTGTTTACTTTATAATATGGTTTTATTACCTATAATTTTAAAATGCAGTTAAATCTCCATAAAATAATACTACCTCCGTCCCGCTATTATTGTCTCACTTTCCTAAAATAGACGTTTTATTATTTCTGTCTCACTTCCCAATTTAAAAAAATAATTGTCAACTCTCTCCTACTTTATCATATTATCTATCCTATTTTATCTTACTTTATCATATTCTATCTCTTACTTTACCCTCTTGTCTTTCTTACTTTATATATCTACCATCACTAATCTTCTCAATCCTACTTTATCATCTACACATCTCTTATATTTTATTATCTACTCTCTTAATTTTCGTATAAAAAAAAGAGAGAAAGAAATAGCAGGACGAAGGTAAATAAAAATTCCTTTAGATCTCGACATGGATCAATAGACTAAAATTAGGTTTAATAAAATAATAATCTTATTTAACGATTTTATTTTATTTTTTCGGTTAAAAAATTATTATTTTATCGAAGTTTATGTAATACGTTATTCTTTAATAAAATTAACTAATGTCCATCCATGTATACCAATTTTGGTGGGAAATCCTTTTCAAAGGACTAATTAATTAATTAATTCTTACTTCTTAATACTCGATTAAATTTTAAAAAAAATTGTTTTAGTTATGTGTTGTGGTTTGTATCGATTTTTGGTTATACAAGTTGGTTATTTCTAAAATCAATCAATCAAATGTATGATGGGACATAACACAAAATCGCATTTAATTTCTCAATAAAATATCATATGACATGCTATTTTTAATGCATTATATATGGAGAGATAATGCAATATTACACTTTTTTTTTAAGTTATGTTTACGAAATACTCAATATTACTAAATTACCCTTAGATTTTCATTATTTGGAATGATATTCAAAATTGAGAATGACTAGTGTGCATCATGATGCACATGCAACATGATCCAATTTTTAATTTTGACCCGATTTGACTCGATTTTCTATTTTATTGAATAAAAAAAAGCCCTTACCTCTTTCTCCCGTCTCCTCCCCCTCCCCACTACCCCTTTCTCTCTCTCTCTCCTCTTTCTCTTTCTCTCTACATCTCTGCATCTCACCCTTCTCTCTCTCTACATCTCTGCATCTCATACTCTTCTCTCTCTCCATCTCCCCTCTCTCTCTCTCTCTCTCTCTCTCTCCACTCCCCTCTCTCTCTCTCTCTTTCTCCACTCCCCTCTTTCTCTCTCCACAGTCCTCCCTGTCTCCGCCTCCGATCTCTTCGCTCCGCTCAGATCTGGCTCTCTCTCTCCCTCTCCCGCGTCGCCCTCTCTGCCTCCACGAACAAGATTACCTCGTTGTTGCAGTTGATCTCGATGCGGCCATTGCACGTTCTCCCTCGGCCTCCTCACGTATGGGTAGAAGTCTACCGGCCGCGTAGCCGAGAGCCGCCTTGAGCACCACCGCATCGAAGAAATCTGCGGCGCGCTGCGTCGGCATTCCTACGTGATCCTCCTTGCCCTTCTAATGGGCGGATCGGTGGTCGTCGTTTCGGCTCGCGCTTTCTTTGCGTTTGTCCTGCTCCTATCCCTCTCCCTCCCTCTAATTTAAACACGTGTACATTTAATTACGATTTTATTTGTTCTAAATTGTGAATAACTTGATTCGATGCTTGGGAAAAAGTTTAGGAGGATGAAGGTGAGGAGACAAATGGTGCAATGAAGGATTTGGGTCGGCAGAGTAAAGTTTGATTGAGTATTATCCCCAAATCTTAATAGTAATCCAGGATATAGAAATTGATTTTTGTAATTGTGAAGTTACTTGATTGATGAATTGAATGTATTGTGTATAACTAGGTATCGTCTTTGTATGTATATTTGAGTAGAGATAATTAACATTCTGCTCTCTACTGTGAATTATGGCTTAAAAAGACACTCCGGTCATCATTGATACGTTCTTTTGTCATGATTGACACGAATAGCACGTACAATTGACACTTTGCTATCTACTGTAAATTACGGCTTAAACAGACACTCTGCTCATCATTGACACATTCTTTAATCATGATTGACACGCACAGTAGAGACAATTGACACTCTGCTCTCTACTGTGAATTATAGCTTAAACGAATACTGCTTATTATTGACACGTTCTTTTGTCATAATTGACACGCACAATAGAGACAATTGACACACTGCTCTCTATTATGAATTATGGCCTAAACAGACACTCTGCTCATCATTGACACGTTATTTTGTTATGATTGACACAAACAGCATATACAATTGATACTTTTTTCACAAACAAATGACATTTTTTTTTTCGAAACAAATCGCATTTTTTTCAAAAATAATTGATAGTCAATAAATGATACTTTATTCAAATACAAATGATATTTTTGTTTGTTATGATTAACACTTTGGATAAAAAGTAAATGACACATTTATTCATTACAAATGACACGCCTAACTTATCAAAAAAATCAAAAAAATAAATAAATTTGTTTGTTACGATTGACACTTTTGTTTGTTACAATTGATACTTTCGTATGCAAAGAGTGACACACCCGTCCTTAAAATAAATGGGAAAAAACGTTAAAAAAATGAAAAAAAAGGAATTTTTTTTAATTAAAAAAAAAATTATTTATTGCGATAGACACTTTTGTTTGTTATGATTGACACTTTCGTATGCAAAGAGTGACACGCCCATCCTTAAAATAAAGAGGAAAAAATGTAAAAAAAATTTAAAAAAAAATAAAAATAAAAATAAAATTTTAAAAAAATTAAATTAAAAAAATTAAAAAATTAAAAAAATTAAATTAAAAAAGTGATTAATGATGTCATGCTGACATCAGCGGGTCAAAGCGAGTCAACGGGTCAAAGCGGGTCAAAATTGGGTAATTGGATCATGTTGCATGTGCAACATGATGCACACAAGTTTTTGCCTTCAAAATTTCGTTCCAGTGCCTAAGGGGAGCCTATGAGTGCCTATGGTGTTGATATAAATTTTAGGTTGTGGTGTTTCGTTCCAGTGCCTAAGGGGAGCCTATGAGTGTTTATGGTGCTGATAGAAATTTTAGGCACTCCGCAGCACCCATAGACACTCCATAAGCACTCCATCGGCACTCAAGGTAGTGCACATCTGATGAAAATCGGCACTAGTCGGACAACATCGGCACCCGTCGGCTCCCCTCGGCACTCGATGACAGTCAAATCTAAGAGAATGCAAGTGAAAAAAGTGAGGGTAAATTGGTAAAATTGAGAATTTTGTAACTTTAATTTTAGTCAATGACTATTATTGTGTTTTTTTAATTGGAATGGTTATAAACATACATTTCAACTTATATATGGAATATCACTTGTACTCGAAATTCTTGTTCATTTTTATTAATATCCTTTTTCATCTAGCTATTTTGTCTCCAAAAAATGCAATTTTATTGAAGATATAAATTGAAGAGAGATTTTTGAGACATTTGATCGAGTCTGTGCATGTATATGATATTGCTGTAATTATGAACTAATACTAGTATTTAACTATTTATGGGGTTTTTTGTAGCCTTTTAAAAAGCAAACTATAAATATATATATAGGGGTGGGTTTGGCAAAAAGTTTTATTTATTTGATGTCATACTAATTAATTAATCTATAAAGGCACATTTTATCAAAATAATTATGTAATGTGAGTGAGAAAGTAAATAGATGAATGAATATTTAGAAGATGCCAATACAGAGAAACTTCTATAAATTGATGTATCGTGATCTCTAGATTTTATTATTTTATAAAAATATCAATTAATTGATGATAATATTTAATTAATGCGGATAATGTATACTAACTTTCTTAGTTACGATGACAATTTTAATATATGATCAATTTATGGTGAGTATATTCTTTCTCGTACGCATAATTCAGAAAAAAAAACTCAATTTACTGTGTCGTACACATGTCGGATAATTTGATACGATTCGATGTTCCAATTGATATATTTTAGTATATGTTGCACGTAATCTTAATGACAAATGCAAAATTAATAAATATTTTACATTTGAAACGCTGTGTCCAATCATCGTGGCATGTTTAAGATTTTCGAAAATATCGTGTTTCGTATCTATATTGAATTGTGTCTCGTCTCGCATGTCTCGTACTCATAAAATCCATAAAATAACATACATTTCTATAATATAATAAGAGCTTTTTAAATATTATTAAATGATAATTTTTTACATTAGTCAAGTCGAATCGAAGAAAATATTTTAAAGACGTTATTAATTTATTTATGGAGTAACCGGCAAGTATATAGTAAACCTAATATTTTTTTATTTTTTTTTATTAGCCGCTACCTTCTCCACGCTGGAAATCATGTTTCACACTTAAGGCTCAACCACCTTACGCTAATATGCGTGATGACGATAAATTACTTTATGTTGTAGAATTAGCCGCCACCTACTTTCACCACTAAACCTAATATTTATTCGCAATCAATATTTATGGAAATTGGAAAATGAAAAAGAGAGAATTTAGGGGAGCAATTATCGTGCAGGGGATTGTGAGGTGGCGGCGGGGGTGGTGGGGCGGTGGGGTGGGTTGCTATATATAATGATCTGTTGAAGAACCGTCAGCTTTTCCCCTTCTTCTCTTCTTCAACTATTCTGTAAACCTACATTCACTCTCCGACTATTCTCTCTCTAAGCTTGGACTGATTCAAAGACTCTTCAAACGAATCGTACCAAAAAACTCAAGTTCTGTAATAAAAACCTTTCTTTAATCAAAGGTACGGAAGTTTCATTCGTTCGATCAATTAGACAAACAAGTGGCGGAATTGATTTCACTGCCAATTTGCGATTGTTGGGAGCTGGAACTGATTCAAGTTGGCAATCGCGGTTGATTTTTGAGATTTATTGTGTTTTTATTCCGGTTGTGGTGTTAGGGTTTCGGGTTTTCTAGAGTAATGGATGATCTTCAAAAGGCGATTTTGATGAGCTTTGATGAATCCGGTAGGACTAGTTCGGTTTTAAAAGCACAAGCTGCTGCATTTATTCAGCAGATTAAAGAGACGCCGACAATCTGCAGGATATGCATCGAAATGTTTTGTTTCGGTAAGCAAGTGGAAGTCCAGTTCTGGTGTTTGCAGTGCCTCCATGAGATTATCCGAGTTCAGTACTCTTCGATGACTCTGGAGGAGAAGGAGTTGATTAGGAAATCTGTGTTCTTGATGGCGTGTGGTGAACCTGTTCATGCTAATGATACGAATTCGGTGAAGATACTCGAGAGTCCGGCGTTTCTAAAGAATAAGCTTGCTCAGGTATTTGTAACATTGATTGGTTTTGAGTATCCGGCGATGTGGCCATCCGTTTTTGTCGATTTATTGTCTAAGTTAAGTAAAGGAGCCGCTGTAATTGATATGTTTTGTCGGATTTTGACTGTGATGGACGATGAATTGATTAGCTTGGACTACCCTCGTAATGATGTGGCTGTCGCGGGTAGGGTTAAGGATGCAATGAGAGTGCAATGTATGCCTCAGATTGTTAGGGCCTGGTATGACATTGTATTGATGTATAAGAGTTCAGAACCCGAACTCTGTTCGAGTGTTTTGAATTGTACGAGGAAGTACGTTTCGTGGATCGACATAGGGCTGATAGCCAATGATGCATTCACCCAGTTGTTATTTGAATTGATGTTGGTGGATGGGTTTCCGGATCATCTCCGTGCTGCTTCAGCTGGTGTTGTTCTTGCAGTGGTGTTGAAAAGGATGGACGCCAAGTCAAAGCTTGCCCTTTTGCAAAACCTTCAGATATCTCGGGTTTTTAGGTTGGTTGCAGATGGTAGTGGCTCGGAATTGGTTTCTGCTGTGGCTTCTTTGGTCACTGGGTATGCTGCTGAAGTTTTGGAATGTTCGAAGAATTTGAAGCCAGAGGATGGTAAGGAAGTTTCGCTAGAACTTCTAAATGAAGCTCTGCCATCGGTGTTCGATATCATTAAGAATGACGAGATTGATTCAACATTCAGCATTGTGCACTTTCTCTCAGTTTATGTCGCCACGATGAAGAATCTCTCCACATTGACAAACACGCAGTTGCTTCATTTGGGCCAAATATTGGAAGTGATCCGCACTCAAATTCAGTTTGACCCCACATACCGAAGTAACCTGGACATGTTGGACAAGATTGGGCAGCAAGAAGCAGATAGGATGGAGGAGTTTCGGAAGGATTTATTTGTATTGATACGTAGTGTAGGTTGTGTTGCACCAGAGCTGACTCAAGCATTCATAAGAAACTCATTTGCCAGTGCTATGTCATCCCCAGAAGATAGAAATGTCGAGGAAGTTGAAGCTTCTCTTTCCTTATTTTACGCGCTTGGGGAGTTCTTAAGTGAAGATGCAATGAGGACTGGTAGTGGTCTACATAGTGAGCTGGTACCAATGTTGTTATCAACAACATTTCCGTGCCACTCAAATAGACTCGTCGCCCATGTGTATTTGGATACAATAACAAGATACATGAAGTTTGTATCAGCGAATACACAATATATTCCACTTGCTTTGCGTGCCTTTCTTGATGAGAGAGGTATACACCATCCAAATGTCAATGTTAGCAAAAGGGCGATTTATCTTTTCATGAAGGTTGTGAAATTGCTGAAAGCAAAGCTTGTGCCGTACATTGAGACAATCTTGCAGGTAGAAGTTTAGCATCGTAACTTTATAACTTTATTTTTGCAGCATATGTTTTAAAAGATGCTGAATTTTTGTGCTCAACTCTCTGACACTTTTATGCATTTAAAATATCAGAGCCTACAGGATACAGTTGCCCAATTTACAAGAATTGGCAGGTCAGGGTCTGAAGATGGAAGTCACATTTTTGAGGTTGCTTTTATACTTGAGTTTTTTTCTTAATTTTTTATATAATTGATACTCTCATCTGAGGTTGTACTTTTGGTTCTTAGGTAATTGGCTTGTTAATAGGGATGGAAGATGTACCCCTCGAAAAGCAGTCTGATTATCTATCTTCACTTCTGACTCCCCTTTGCCAGCAGGTCAAGTATTGGCATAAAAGCAGATTTTTTTTTTGGAGTATGTCTAAAGAAATTACTCTTAAGTTTCCTTTTTATGCTTTTACAGGTTGAGGCGGCCCTCGTACATGCAAAGCCTCATAATCCTGAAGAGTCTCTTCCGCAGATTGAAAATATGCAGCAAATAGTTATGGCAATTAATGCTCTTAGCAAGGTGTTCATTATGATCTTTAGTTTCTCATGTCATCTTGTGCATTTTAGTTGGTTTAATCTATTTATTTTTCATGATTATAGACTTTATTGTGTTACACGATTTGCCTCATTTTCTCTATTTTGGTTAATACAAAAAACAACGAAATACTCAATGGCAACAAAAATGCCTAAGGATGTCAGGCTTTTGGCAACACCAACATATAATTTTTCTTGATTTTTAATGGAAAACATATGTTTAGATTATGTGCATTTTTTGCTGCATGCATGATTTTGATTTGGGTCTGTAATGTGTATACTAAAACTTATGGATTTTGTGCTATTAGGGCTTCAATCAGCGTCTTGTAACTACCACCCGCCCTGGAATTGGTCTCATGTTCAAAAAGGTACTTTAAATTCAACTAATAAATCATGTTTTTGTACTTGATTTAGTTATCTAGTCTGGTGAAATTTGAATGTATTTGAAGAAAAGGCAATTAACTATGTTCCTAGTGTTGGGTATAATCATCAGCTAACTTTTTCACAACACACACACACATACACATTCTCTAACACAGGCTATAAATGCAGTGACACAGATTAGCCATATTTTGTCTCCCTTCCTTTTCTCTTTCGTTTTCATTAGTTATAATTTTATGCTTTTCTACAAGCTAGAAGCACGTAATTATGCAAAATCTATTCTATTCACTGATCACTATGTCTAGTCAGTTATCTGAACCCCACCTAGTGTGCCTAGGGGAGATGGCCCTTATTTCAACTACTAGCATTAGTTTTTTAATTTTCATAAACCCTATGTTTTTAATCTATTTTTCATATTTTAAAGCACACAATTTATTGAGGTAATAAATTGATCAGAACAGTTTTAGGTTCCAGAATGTAGTTTGAAAAAAGAAGAAGAAAATACTACAATTTAACTATTTTGTGAGAAAAAAAGCTGCTTAGATGCTTTGTAGCTGAAGGATTACTACCTAGGCCAATTAGGCCAAACATGGCAGCAACTAAGCCTCGCCTAGCTCATATAGCGACATTTATGACAGTGGTTTCACCTGTATATTAGTTGCTATGGTTCTATTTCATTCTGATGAATTGATCCCTTGATGCAGACTTTGGATATTCTCTTGCAAATTCTTGTTGTCTTCCCAAAGGTAGAACCCCTGCGGAGTAAGGTATGGATCGATAGATATCTCCACATAATCCCCATGTTTTAAACTCTATTTGATGGATCTTTGTTCATCTAGGTCACATCTTTCATTCATCGTATGGTGGACACTCTAGGACCTTCCATATTTCCTTATCTTCCAAATGCACTTGGCCAGTTGCTAACAGAAAGTGAGGTATAAAGATATTCGTCTTACGTTTTCTAAACTTGTAACTCTCCATGTGTAGGCTTTTTCTTCAAAGTATAACACGACTTATATGTTCGTGTCAACCATATCCCAATAACCATCTAGTTCTATTTGAATTTATTATTTATTCTTCATTGTAAAGTTGATTCCTTTAATCTTCGTAATGCTGCAGCCAAAGGAATTGGTGGGTTTTCTTGTACTGCTTAACCAGCTTGTCTGCAAATTCGGTACTGAAGTCCGTGACATCTTGGAAGCAGTGTACCCTGTTATTGCTAGCAGAGTATTCAATATTCTCCAAAGCAATGATATTCAGTCAGGGCCAGGCAGCTGTGCTGAGGTATGTGAACATGAACTAAGATGACTAGTGCAAGTCTTTCCATTCAGCTCAAAATCAATCGTTTTGTGAATCTCTTTACGGGTTTTGTCTCAGGAAATTCGAGAACTGAAAGAGCTTCAGAAAACGTTCTTTATATTTCTGAATGATATTGCTATGCACGACCTTTCTTCGGTCTTCCTATCCCCTAAAAGTAGTTTGTACCTGGACTCAACAATTCAGTTGCTGTTGTATAATTGTTCCAATCATGATGATCTCATTATAAGAAAGGTACGTTCCCTAAATTCTACAAGCTTTATGTTCCGATATCTGCTATTTGATCAAGTGTAATTGGGGTTTGATAATTTTACTTTCTGCATAATTCAGGCATGTGTTCAAGTATTCATTAGGCTAATCAAGGATTGGTGTGGTGGACCTTATGGCAATGAAAAGGTATCTTGGAGTACCTACAATTCATTATTCGTAAATTTACTCAGAATACTGAAGTGGATTCATTATGCAGGTACCTGGTTTTCAGAGATTCGTAATCGAGACATTTGCAGTCAATTGTTGTTTGTACAGTGTGCTTGATAAATCCTTCGAGTTTCGTGATGCAAACACTGTAAGTCCATTCTTCAGATTAGATCAAATTTTGTAAATGTAAAAAAGCGGTCATAACGATCCAGATTTGAGCCTAAAAGTGTCACCTTTATCTTTCTTTGGGCCCTCCGTCTTTTCTCAGTCTCTTAGGGGATTCAAATGGATCTTAAACTCCAAAGAATAGTTGAAATCGGACCCTAAAATATGACTTTTTTATTAATGCAGTAATAAACTGTATTCTCTTGAATTCGTTTTTGATTTTGCTTGTCCTTTGCCATGCATAAACACTTCTTGCCTTTCTTTAACAGGCCCACTTGTTTGGTGAAATAGTAACGGCCCAAATGGTCATGTACGAAAAATTTGGGAACGATTTTCTTCTTCATTTTGTATCGAAGTGTTTTCCGAGTATTAATTGCCCTCAAGATTTGGCAGAGCAGTATTGCCAGAAGCTTCAGGTACTACATTATTCCTTTCAACATTCTCTTCAAATTAAGTTTTACTACTAATTTTCTGCTCCTTGATTGAATATGCATCATAAGCTCTACAGCATCTTAACCCTACATATAGCCATGCAATCTTAGCCATTCAAACCGAGAGATAGAAACTCAACTGAATAAGCTAATACTAGTCTTTTACTCTCTCCGTCCCATAGATTTAGTCCACTTTCTTTTCAGCGCGGTTTTTAAGGAGAGTTGTTGATGTGTGTAGAGTTGTATAAAATTATGGGTCCCTGAAAAAAAGTGTTTGTAACAATTTGCCTAAAATGAAAACTGGACTATTTCAATGGGACAGCCCGAAAAAGTATACTGGACTAAATCTACGGGACGGAGTGTGTATGTATGTATGGTGTGTACGTACACGAAACTGTTTTAGCAGCGCGATTTTTTGATGTGGGCTTGTGTTGCTTATTAGGGTAATGACTTCAAAGCAATGAAATCCTTCTACCAGTCTCTTATAGAAAGGTTGAGACCATTACAAAATGGCAGCTTGGTTTTCAGATAGCAACAAGATGGCCCTTTTCAGTAATTCTCCACCAAGAGGTTTTGTCCTCCCCCCCCCCCCCCCCCCCCCGCCCCTCTCTCTCTCTCTCTCTCTCTCTCTCTCTCTCTCTCTCATGTTTGAAGAGCTTAATACAACTGTGGCACCAACTTTCTTGAAACTTTAGGTCTCTGTTTCTGTAAATATCATTTGTTTGGTCATCATGGCTGGTGTGGTTACTACTGCTATCCATATGGCGTTCGGTTTTGGTGCGCGTAGAGTATCAGCAAAACGAGGCGATGGCTCGACTCGAGACCTCAAGTTCTATGTGCTATATGAAGAGGAAAGTGGGATAGATTCAGTTTTATAACTCTCTTCTGCTTCCCTTTTATTGTGGAAAAAATGAGCAGATTCTGTTGGTCTTAAAAATGTTACTTGGATTGTATTCAGATTCATTTCATTCATTAATTTCATACAAAGCGTTTCCCTTTTTGTCCATTTGTTCTTTTGATGCCTCTAGTAAGGGGTGTTGACTGATTTTTGCTATTTTTATATTCTTTTACATGTGGCTACTTGTGACTGAAAATATAAGATGAAAAAACTAAGGGTACGTTTGGTTGGCAGCTTAGGATCGGGTTTGAGTTTGTGATTATCCACTCAAAATTGGAATGGGCTTTTTTGGATAAAATTCACTCAGTTACTATTGGTTTGTGAAATTTCAATTTTTTGAAAATGTTCCATATTTTAATTGTGATAGACCTAGTCTAAACATATTATGTGTGTAGTTTATACCAATTATTAATACCAAAATCCTATTATACAGAATTAATATTAAGTGCCCATTTTATTGAAAACACAAGGAAAAAGAAAAAGAAAAAAAAAACTATCCCGTTTCATGAATAATATTGTCCAAAACATTTTTAATCATATATTAGATTCAGAATGAGATCACCTGTCCAATAAATCTCTATCCAATTGGTGTCTGATTCAAAACGACGTAGTTTTGTATTAATAAACTACAAATTAAAAGAATAAAAATTGAAAAAAAGGATTTAATAAATAGTTATAAGAGTGTATTTTTTAATACAAAACTACGTCGTTTTAAATCGAACATGAATTGGATAGGGATTTATTAGACAGGTGATTTTATCTCATTAGATTCACAACCTCACTTCTTCCATCCCGATTTTATTACTAAAATGACACTTTTATAATTTAATTATAGATACTTTAAATAATTTAAAAAAAAACACAAACTTGCTCATTTGCATTATTAGCAAGTGAATCTCATATAGAAAAGCAACATAAGTTTTAATGCAAACATTATTAAAAATCACAGAATACTTTTTACAATAAATCAACCACACATTGATTTAACGTAATTTCAAATGAACACGTAACAAACCACCTATAAACTCATAAAGACTTATATAAGTCAAGTGGAAGCCTAGGCTCAGCCACAGCAACAAGTGGGACTTTTCTCGGGCTCGAAAGCCCGAAAACCTCCTCCATATTCAACTCTTCGGGCTTCATTTCCTCCGGCAATCTCCAAACAAACCCATGCAACAAATTCGCCACGCTAGACTGGATCAACTTCAGACCCAACGCATAACCCGGACACATCCTCCGACCCGACCCGAATGGCAAGAACTCGAAATTCTTTCCCTTCACGTCGATTTTCTTTTCGATAAACCTCTCGGGGCGAAACTCATTCGGGTTTTCCCATGTGGATGGATCCATGTGAATTGTCCATGTATTAATAATCACTATCGTATCCTTCTTGATGTCATATCCAGCCACCTACAAATTTACACGTCATTATTGCATAGTAAAATGAACTATGAAATTATGTAGTTTATCCCCTTAACTATCTACTTTATTGCAGAAGAATAAAATTCCGGCTAAATACGTGCAAAATTAGGGTTAATATCATTGTGCATTATTAGTTTTGTGCGAGATACTTTATGGATTATAAGTTTTGCGACAACCCAATATGATATTAGCTTTAACTTTGCACGTGTGACCAAAAGTTTTTTGCTGGAATTTTACTTTCTAAAATAAATCAGATAGTTCAGGAGCACATTTTCATAATTTAAGGGGCAAAACGCGTAAAACCAAATTCCACGATTTTTATAATTTAGGGGCAAAGTGTATAAAGCTAATAATTTAAGACAAAAGAGAAGAACTAATACAGTTAAACCTCGATAAAGTAATAACATTGGGACCGAGAAAAAATAATCATTTAACAAGGTTATTTTAGTGCATTGACCCATATTGGGACCAGAAGAAATTATTATCTTAGCGAGATTATTACTTTATTGAATACTACTTTATCGAGATTTAACTGTAGTTTATGAGATTTAAAGTTTTTAACGGTAATAATAGATAGTACCTTACAATCTTCTCGCGCTAAGTGAGGTGCTAACAAAGGCGCCACCGGGTGGAGCCTCATAGTTTCATTAACAATGGCTTCTACATAAGGGAGATTAATCATATCTTTCTCTTTTACCCATTTTTGTTGGCCGATCACACGGTCGAGCTCCTCGGTCGCCTTCTCGAGGATTTTAGGGTTTTTTAAGAGTTCAGCAAGTGCCCACTCCACCGTCGTAGCTGAGCTCTCAGTCCCAGCCGCTAACAAATCCTAAAAAAAAAAAAAAAAAAGTCGTACCCTTTTCTAATAAAGGAAACTCACATTCACCGATCGAGATGTGAGAAAAAATTAATTTTGGTCCATTACGTTATCGTCTGTCCACTTTTAGTCCGTTAAGTTGGTAGTTTGTCTGATTTTGGTCCGTTTTATAAAATTAGACAAAGTTGTCCAATTTTATTCTTTTCTTTCAAGCATGTATACGCGCCGTTAATTAAAAAACTAAATAGAGAAATTAATTTTTTTGTGAAATAACTTTATTTTTTTAATTTCACAATATGAGAATATCGTTTTTTAATTCTCGTACTGAAAATTTATTTATTTTTTTAATTTTGGAGTGTACACATATAAAAATGACTAAAATTAGACAACTTAACAACCTAATAGACCAAAATTTACTCTGACCAATCTTAAAAGTAACATGAACATAATTAATCAAAATTGATTTCTTACTACGGTGGTCGCGCATGTACCTGAGTAAAAGCCTTCACTCCGTGCCTCTCAAGCTTCACCTCCAAAGTGGGGTCCTCCGCCACCTCCAGCAGCACATCCACCATATCCCTACTCACATAATCCGCCGCCGCCGCCCGCCGCCGCGCCTCGTGCTCGTCAAGCACGTGCTCCAGAAACCGATCGAATTTCCCAGTCACCGCCTTCATCCTCCTCACGTACCCCTGCAGATCCAAAAAATTGACGTACGGAATGAAATCGCCGACGTTCAAAACTCCGTTCAGCTGGAACAACTCCTCCAGCATCCTCTTGAACTCCTCCGGTGAAACGACGCCGTTCCAGTCGCTGTACCTCCGACCCAAAACCATCCTACTAATCACATTCAAACTCACGTTCGATAGATAGTCCTTCAGCTGGAGCGCGTGGCCCGACGCGCCGAGCATCTCCTTCATCAGCGCGTGGGTCTCCTCGGCCCGGATGTACTCGTACGATTCGAGGCGTTTCGGGCTGAAGAGCTGGAAGAGGCACGTTCTTCGGGCCTGCCGCCAGTATGGGCCGTAGGGGGACCACGTTATGTCGGAGTAGTTGTAGGTGGTGATCTTTCCGGCGGAGGTTTTGGGCCGCGAGGCGAAGTTGACGTCCATCGTTTTGAGGAAGATCTTGGCCGCCTCGGCGGAGGAGCCGATCACCACGGTGGAGGAGCCGAACTTGAGCTGCATTATCGGGCCGTATTTCTGCGAGAGGCCGTGGATGGAACGGTGGGGGAGATCGCCCATCAGGTTGAGGTTGCCGATTACGGGCCATGGGTTCGGGCCGGGCGGGTTGTTCGGTTTTTTCTGCCGGAAGATTTTGTTTAGGAAATGTATTAAAGAAATGGTTAGTAAGATTAGGGCTGGAATTGATAGAATTTGATTTTCCATTTGCAAATTTTGGGTGATTCAGGATGAAAATGAGACTTCAATTTATATTGAAAATTTCGATTTTGATCATGTAATGTATAATAATTCGCTTTCAATAGTTGATATACATGCATGCGTTCAAATTATTACATAACTAATTATGTAAGTAGTTATATTTATTTAAAATCATTAAAAAATGGTTTATTGGCTAAGTAAGTAAGTATCACTATCAACTATTTGACTAAATAAGCTAACAACAAAATTATCAAATTTTTTTATGTCACAACCCCTTGCATTAAAATAATCAACATTCAATATTACTACAACCAAAACTAAAATAATGGAACACGTAACAGTACCTTCTAATTGTTTTATTTCTTTTCGATATGGAGATTAAGATGTATGATTGGTTGTGTACTTCTATATAGATAGATGGATCCCATAAAGAAAAGTGAGATTTGTATAGTGATTATTTTCTACTTAATAGAATCCCGACAAATCAAGCGGAACAATTTGAAAAGAAAAACAAAATAAATCAAGCGGGACGGAAATAGTATAATAACTGCATGGCTAGCATAAAATATTTTCGATCGAAATAAGATTAGTTGACTAAGTATCACTAATTAGTATTTAATTAAAGCATCTAGTTACAATTACCAACTAAAAATAGAAAATTATCACAACCACTTATAATAATAAAAAAATGTTTGTATACTACAACAAGAAACAAAACAATGGAAATACTTAATAGGGCCTACTAATAATATGTATAAATATATAATCAATAATCGCGTGGTTGCTATAAAATATTTTCAGATCGAAATATGATTTTTTAAATCCAAAACTAACTTGGGCCAGCCTGTGTTTAACGTATTAAATGAGATTATTACTTTATTAAATATTATTTTAGTGTATTGATCAATATTAGGATCGAAAAAATTTATTATCTAAGCGAGATTATTACTCTATCGAATATTATTTTATCGAGGTTTAACTGTATATACTTAAAGAACTTACAAAGGGTCATATCTAACACTATAATACATTTAATCCTAGGTTGATGTAATGACCATTACAACAATAAACTAAGGCACAATTACAAATATACATCCATAAACCTAATTAATTAGCTGTGTATTACCAGCTATAATCAAATAAATTATTTTTCTCTAAATTAATTTTATTGTTACTCATATAGACACACTATTAGGTACACCTCTACATGTTACTCCCGGTTCCGAACTTGGTGCAAGAAGCTCGTACGGCAAGACTCCGGCTCCGCACCGGTTCCGAAGCTTCGGGTCCGAGTTTCGCCTGTCGATTTCCTTCTCGACCCGGTTTACTTCGGCCGAGAACTCGTAGAATGCCTCGATGATCTCGGCATCACCGGACCAGATGGACTGGTGATGCCTCTCACCGAGGTACTCCTCGTCGGGGGAGTGAGTCGACAATGTGTCGACCACCGCCATGAATTTCGTAGCTTGTAGCAAGCTCGGGAGCGCGCAAAAGAAGTACTTTTGCGGATCGGACATGAAAACCGCGTACTCCGGGTCAGACTCCTCTGGGATCAGGCGACGCATGAGCGGCGGCCGGTTCGGAACGTACCCGCCGTAGGGGTATTGCCCGAAGTTTAAGGCCGCGTGTTGAGCCGACGCTAGCCATATTATGGTGGTGAGGATCGAACTCAGGTCCTCCGGAGTCGCCAGTGTGGGCCACCAGTCTTCGTGACGAAGGTCTGCATGGCCCACATTGATGGACTCCGCGTACCAAGCCTGCAACTCCTTGTCGTTGCAGACTTGGGCCGAGTTGGGGTAGTAATGGTTGACGTAATTCCGGACCCAATTCTCGATAGCGCCCCATATTATCAGACCGTCAGCGGCGTACGGGTAATCCTCGACAACCAATTTGAGCCCGTAAGGCTGTGTAGGGTCCGGGACGGCCATTCCTCTGAGATAAATAAGACGATGCAAACCACATTAGACTTCAAGATTCGAAATAACATTCGTTTACCCTACAAGTTTCAAGATATACCTTCGGATGAGATCGGCCGGGAGGCTTTCCTGATCAAATCGCCATCCGTCCTTGTACGCGGCCGCGCTGATCTCCATGCAATACCGGCCCGGGGTGAAGCACGACTCGATCACACCGTCGACACTTAGCAAGCTCTGACGAGCCAACGCGTTGATCTCCAACGTGTACCGCATGTGCGGATCCAAAAGCTTGAAAATCGGATGCATTGCACTCATCTGCCTATGAGCTGCCAAGATGAATGGCTCCAACGTTGCATGAGTCCTTAACCTAAAAACACGAAAACCCGGTTAACTTCACGTCGAGCTATAGACCGTGTGATCGAGAAACAGAGTGCTTTAGCACATACCAATGGTTGACAAGTTGATGAACTCCGGCATCATTCGAGCAAACATGGGCTTTCGCGAGTTGCCACGTCCAGTAAGTGGTGGCGTCGACCGGTGGCGTGACAACGCGCTTCGGCCTCGGAGAGCTCGGAGCGAGGCTTAGCTCTATGGCGATCGGTTTGAGAGTTCCGGCATCGGTCAAGAAGTATATAGTCCTTGTTGCATAAGTTTTCCGCCCATCAAGCGCGTTGATTTTGTCGATGAACGGTAGGAAAACGTCGTGGTAGTCGATTATATAGAGCTTCTTCGCATCCAAAGCCTGCAAGATTTACTTATTAGATCACATTACAACCAAACACGATTCGATGGTTCCAACTTCCAAGTCCATAAGACCCGATAAGCAAACGACCATCAAGAACGAAAAAACAACACATTCGCGTACGTTCTTGATTCTTTCACGTATCGGGTTTCACGAAAAAACCCGATATGCACTTTTTTTGTGTTTTGAAAGAGGTGAATAAGTACCTCTTGGATTGTCATGCCATTGAGTTGTCCAGCAATGTGTTCTTCTTTGAGAGCCGATTCTTGCGGTCCGTAGATTTCAGGGTCGAGCTTACTCACCGGAGGAAAAGCCTGAAGCCTCTCGATGGTGACCGGATTCACCCCGGCTATGGCTTGCCGTGCAAATTCATCATCCCTCAACCATGCATACTTGTCCTCTGCAAGTTATAACCACATTTTACATTAGCCCTTTAACAATGCTAATTATGTGTAATTACGACTAATTTTTCCAAATTAAGACAAGAAGGCAAAGCTAAATCCACTCACTTGATACAATCTTTGGAAGATCATACTTGAGCAAACCACCTTCTTGAATTTTACTAACAGCCTTAGGCAAAGGGATCTTGTTCATGATCTCGTCGTGCAAGCCGAGTTTCAGTAAAAGGCCTTCGCTATAAAGGCTGTCGATATCCGAGAAGCCCTTGAAATCCTTGTTATTTGCAGAGATGCTGGCCATCAAGGAAGGTATAAGGTTATGCAGCACAGCCTTAAGCCTCCCGGTCGAAAAGGAGTTCATTTTCGACTCCTCAAATTGCTCGTCTCTTGGCACGTACATAGGCGACGGCTTCTCCACCCGGCTCTCCGAATTCATATCTGGTTCAAAAGAATATACATCAGAATTTACATCTCAAATTGGTTAGACTTATCAAGGAGGGAGAGGTGACTAACCGGTATCGGTAGGAGGGCGGCCCGTTCGACAACGCCTTGGATACGGAATCTTCTCACCACCGAGCAACGGTCGAGCATAATCGATCCCCTTGTCCGGGTTGCCGAGATCGTTGTACACATCGAAGTCATATACTCTATCAGATAATTTTCTCACTCCTTGCCCATCTCCTCTTAGTTCTCTAAGCTCCTTCTCTCTTAGAGCCTTTAGCCCTTCTGGTGTTTCATGTGGCAAATATGGCTGTTGAGATCAAAACAACTTATTCAATGAAAAATCAAGGAAAAAGAGATCAAGTAGTACAAGAAAACACTAATAAATATGAATTTTACTCAAAATCAAGATTTGGATGTTAATTAGTAACAAATTTGCTTTGTTCCACAAAACTTGGAGTTTAAGGTTCAAACAATTTTAAAACAACTCATTCAATGAAGGGAAGATGCTACAAGAACTACTCCAACTATCAAATATGCAGATTTTGAAGATCAAATACTACAAAAATCACTAATAAATATGAATTTAACTCAAAATCAAGATTTGGATGTTAATTAGTGATAATTTGCTTTGATCCACCAAATTTCAAGAATTCAATATTCAAACCATTTTAAAACAACTCATTCAAGGAAGGGAAGATGTTACAAGAAACTACTACAACTATGCAGATTTTGAAATCAAATGCTACAAAAAAAAAAGTCACTAGGAAATATGAATCTCTTCAAAATCAAGATTTGGATGTTAATTAGTGATAAATTTGCTTTGATCCACCAAACTTCAAGAATTCAATATTCAAACCATTTTAAGACAACTCATTCAATGAAGGGAAGATGCTACAAGAAACCACTCAAATGCTACAAAAAGATCACTAGTAAATAATATGAATCTCTTTAAAAATCAAGATTTGGATGTTAATTAGTGATAAATTTGATTTGATCCACAAAACTAGACTTCAAGATTCAAACCATTTTAAAACAACTCATTCAATGAAGGGTAGATGCTACAAGAAACTAGTAAATGATGCAGATTTTGAAGATCAAATACTACTACTACTACTACTACTACTACTACTACTACTACTACTACTACCAAAAAAAAAAAATCACTAGTAAATATGAATCTCTTCCAAAACAAGATTTTGATGCAGTCATAAAACATGCTTTGATTCATAAAACTTGAACTTCAAGATTCAAGATTCAGACCATTATAAAACAACCTCAACATCTAAAACAAGCCCATAATACAAAATCGGAGGCCAAAATCAAATAATAAACCAGCTATCAAACCTGATTAGTAAAGAAGATCCTTTTTGAAGGATGATCTTTCTTGGACTGAACCCAAGAATTGCAGGGGAAATGCACAGGCCCATATGCAAATCCCTCAATTGTAATACTCTCTAAGAAGAATTCTTTCTGGTGTTTATTAGCCACTGTAATTGCACCAGGAATCCCAAAATTTGAGTCCACCACAAACTCTGCTGTGTAATTCACTCTCTCTGTCTTGATGTTTGACTTCTTGGACCAGTCCTTCAACACAGCCTCCTTGCTTTTCTTTGGAGCCTTTGTTCCTAATCATCATGACAAGCACAAGATTTAGCAAAAATCACAAAAGGGTCCCTAAATAGTATAAAGAATTGCAATCCAGTCAAGAATTACACATAATCTCATTCACCTTCAAGGATGAATTAAAGCAAAAGTATACAGAATTAGACCCTTTTTACCATTCCAAGAAAGTGTCCATTCAGACATTTCATCAAACACAATGTGGTAAAAAGATTTGGGTAAAAAAAAACTTACTTGGATCAAAATCATTGCTGATCAGCTCCAAAGCAACATTCCTCCCAATCTTATCAGTAAAAGCATCCAAACGCTTAACCAAAGTCTCCTTCAAATCCTCCTTGTTCTTGTTCCTCACAGTAACAACTGCCCTAACCTTGAATTTCACAGCCTTTTCAGGCAAAACTTTGACCAAGTCCAAATCCTCACTGATTGCAGCAACAGGGGTTGTACTTCGACTCTTCAAACCCCTCCTTACAACCACTTGTACCCTCCTCCCCTCCAAGGGCAAAAAGGACCGGCTCCTCTGGTTGTTCAGCACCAGCCTCGTTGTTGAAGATGAAGCAAGAAATGATGATTTCTCCATTAGAGAAGAGCCCATTATTTCTCTAGCTAGCGCCATTCCCAATCTTTGAAAATCTTGAAATCTTGATTAGATATTAGATCGACCCTTTTGTTGGAGGAGCAAGAATTGGAATGGGTAGTCAAAAAATTGGTTCTTGGTCAGTTGCTCTCTCTCTCTCTCTCTCGTTCAAGATGCTTCTCTCTCTATATACAACTATGCGTGTATATACACGTTTAATAAGATCTCACCGGCCACACGTTTTTCATTTTCTAAACCACGACCACATGCAAAAAAGAGGGACTAATTTCGTTCCTGCTTGGATTACTTTAGTGCGACTCGAATTTTCATTGAATTTCATGCAATCATAATATGGGAAGGCTGCTGAGTCCAAACGCGGTGCAGGAAGTCCGCATCCGAAGTGTGTGCGTCCTTTTTTTTTTCTTGGACCGTTTTGTCCTCGTGCTTGTGCTGAAATGACGGGTTGTGTCCTATTGGGTGGAAAAGTTTTGTTTATCTAATGGGATTTGCTTGAATAGCATAGAAAATGTGTTTTAGTATTTGATGTTTGGCCGAAATTTGTAATATTGCGGATGTAGGGGGTGTGTTGGTATCTTCAGATTGTCTGAAAATATGTTCGTTCTCCGTGTAATGATAGGAGTAACAATCAGTGGCGAAACCACATGCAACTGAGTGGAGTCAGCTGACACCACTAAAAAAACGTTTCTAATATATATAGAAAATTGAGTGTTGGTCTAGTGGAGTCTGCCCCTTTCGTTTAACCGAGAGGTCGAGGGGGTTCGACAAATAATGTAGAATTTCGAATTTTCTGTATGTTATTATGTGAATTTATTATTTTTCACCCCATTTAAATTGTAGATCTTCACTGTAATTCTTAAACATATACCACTAGAAAGTATAAATAATCCGAAAAACCTCAATGCATTGTATCGGACACTCCGACACTCTTATCACCCTATCGATCATCATCAAGTGTTGTTGAATTGATCTTATAAATGTAAAATTTATTATTTTGATAAGTAGTATTGAGATTTCATTTTAAATTAACTAATTTTGAATTTTTATTTAACATTTAATACATATAATTGACGTTTCGTTACTTAATTATTTTTAAAAGAATATCATATCTTGTATCTGTATCATGTCGCATTTTTGTATCGATGGAAGACAATATGCATGCATGTTGCTTCCTATACTTCCTATACGAGGCTTGAAGCCAAACCATCAAAAGTGAATAATACTAAATAGAGTTTTATGCTTCATCGCACGTAAATACAACTATAAATTGATGTGACATGGTATAGCACTCAATTCAATTTGTTCACCATATTCTTTAACTTCATAATAGTTTGTATAAATTATAAACGTGACATAACTATATATATTTATTATCTACAAACAGAAAAAAGAAACCCTAAAAATCCTCGATCAATTCCACTACTTTGAGGTGAGCAAATTAAAAATGATGAACAATTTATTGGTGGGACAACAAGATTTTCCACACATTTTTTGTATTGTGGGCGATTTGACAACCATTCGTGGCTCAATCAATCATGATAACAAATAGTTGCATCTATATACTTTATTTTGTGAGTGCATGTTATAGTACTAGGTCCCCCTATTTCATGTTAGATGTGAATTGATACAATTATATGTAACAAAATCAAGAATGAAAAAAAAAAAGTTGTTCTCCTAGCTAGTTCATCTTTAATTTTCTATATATAGCTAGGGTTGTAAAATAATCGAATTAAATCAAATAACACAGTATTCGATTCGGTATTCGATTCATTCTCGAATATTAAAGTTGATTCGTATTCGATTCGTTATTTATATTCGAATTATTCGATTCGATTTGAATATTCAATTCGTTTTTTATTGAATATTTTAAAAACAATATTATTTGTATATTCGGTTCGAATTCGGTACGTATTTAATACTATCCATTCAATTTAAAACTGGTCGATTCAAAATTAATATTTTTAAGAAACAAATTTATAATAAGTTTTATAAAATATATTTAATATATAAATATTTTTATAAATGTATTGTATATTTATATTTAATCGAATATTTTCGAATATCGAATCGAATATCATAATTTTGTATTCGTATTTGAATACTAATAGAATCAAATTGAATATTTATATTCGAACTCGAATATCAAAAATTTGAATACAAATACCGAATCGAATCAAAAATATTTGATTTGTTTACAACCTTATATATAGCATCCCACTAGACAGATGATGATCATCTATCTCATTTATGGTGTTCCATTTTATTTGCCACCGATAGAATAATGACATGTGTTCTTTTTAATAATTATACACTTATTTGGGATGTGTTAACTTCAGGAGAAAGAATTATATTTAGTATATACTAACTCTGTTCCATTATAAGTGACTCGCTTTCTTATTTGAAACGTTCTATTATAAGTGACTCATTCTAAAAAAACAATTATAGGGATTCGTTAACCTAGGAGAGTGAATTATATTTAGTATGTACAAAACACATATTTCTTCATTCTCGTTGCGAAAAGAAGTGAGCCACATATAATGTAATATAGAGAGTAATTATTAAATTAAACACGTCTCACAATTTTATTGATGGAACACAGAATGAGATACAAGAAAACGCGATGAATGATCCTTAGTGCCACTAGACTCCATTCTTGGCTTTACCACCGACATAGCGGCACTGACAAGCCAGAATATTTCCACTAATTTCGATGAGATTGCGACGATTACAAAGAATAGACTATTTATACTATTCTCTCCGTCCCGAATATATATGTTTATTTGATTTTTTACACATTTAAAAAAAATTAATTATATGAAAATTAGATAAATGTTGATATTGAAATATGAGTAAATTAAAGTAAATTACTAAAAAGTTAATGACAAAATTGTATTTGCTATTATAAAAGTTGGATAAAATGGTCTTTTTTTATATTATCATATTAATTAGACCTATGAAAGTTAGTGCAATATCTGGTTAGACAAAAAAATTGCTAATAAGCATATAAATTTGGGACATACAAAAAAGAAAATGAGGCATATATATTTGGGACGGAGAGAGTATGTCGCAACTCCAATTACAATCTTATACATACATTATAATTCGTAATCTATTACACAAGAATCGAGTTTATTCAAAAAGTAACAACTTAAAGTAGGATAAGGGCATTAAGGACTACATTCAATTTTTCATAAAAAGGGTAAATGAAGAAGGCGAAGGCGTGTTGAATTTCATTTGAATGATAAACGTGGAAACACTTTGACAAGCCCGCAGTTTGGCAAGCTTCAAAATTGAACGCTTTTTTAACCACCAAGATATAAGGTTTCAAAGTCGCTACTTTCCATTTATTTTTTTAATACCTAATTTTTTGGTCAATCATTTTTTTTCCTCAAATTATTGAATACTGAAAAAGAAAACTCGAGAACAATTCAGTCCAATTAGAACCTAATCAACGGTCTCTACTTTTACTTTTCGTCAAATTCGAACCACTCGAAAATTATCATTTTAGACCGAGATAAAATAATAAATTTATCGTTAATTATATAAAACAAGGATTATTTTGTAGTAACTATATATTGCAAATATCGATTATGGATTTTTCTCGTCACTATAGATTAAACAAGTAAGTAATTGGAAACCATGAAAGTTTTGTCAAATTCAAATCTTTGAAAATGAATTTTGACTCTTCTTGCTAAATTATTCCCACTAATGTGAATAATATTTTAATAAAGGTTGTTGGAGTTCATGTAGAGGGCTGGCCACCATCAATTGTCAAATATAATTAGGATGTTAAAAGTCAGAAAAAATTTAGAGGAATTCTTTCTTCCACGTATACTAGTAGACCAGAATAAATCCATACTATATTAAAATATATTGTATGACCAAAAAATCTTAAGAACTGATGTGACGTTGAAACCAAATAGTCAACCCAAATACTTGCTATAATGACTTTTTCTTTCTGCAATTTGATTTCTCATATACTATTTCAATCCGTCCCATAATTAATGTTTATTTTCGAAAAAAAAATTATAGGTCACAATCAATTAAATTAAGTAAATCCCACCATTGTATACATCTATACTACTTTTTTACTCTTTTCTATTAATTTTTTTAATTTTTATACAAAAAAAATGATATTAATATTGGGATGGTACTGATTTTCATTTACTTATAATTGGCTATAGAGATGGGAAAAACCTTGAATATTCCGTAATTTGTACTAGTTGTGACGCACTTATATGTTGCAATCGTGATAACTTTTTAGTTTCGCATGTTATTTATTTATAGTGTATATTAATACAAGAACATACAATCTAAGATGTTTTTGAGAGTGCTCGATATAAATTTGTATATGGGCTAAACCCTGTGTTATTAAAACCGGTCCCGTCGGTCCAACCGGGAATCGGTGATATATTTGGGTCGGGTTCAATATAAATCCGTTTTGGTAATTAGTCAGGTGCGACCCGGCCGAATCAACAGGGGATTCGGTAACTGAATCGGCCCGATTTTAACCATTTAAGAGAATATATATATTTTTTTTATTAAAAATGTATGGTATAAGGACCAAACCCCCCTCTAAGGATCTTGTGAATACTCCAACCATTAAGCTAAATAACACTTTTGACACATTCGACACATTCTTCATCCACGTACTCCCCGAGTTGACCTAGCGGTTCAACCGGTTCGACCGATTAAATCAATAAATTTATATTTTTCGGATCGATCATCGGGACCGGTTATAAAAACATAGGCGAAACCCCTCTAATTTTTGTGAAAAAGTTGGTATATCAACTTATTGTGAGTGGTATTTTTCAGTCGACATATGCAGGTATAATGGATCTAAAATGCAGGTTTGTATCGTTTTCAATCATAAAAAAAAGTAATTACACCGTCCAATATAATCATTGAATTAACAGTCAAATTATTAAATGTGTAAATTTTGTGTAGTTAGAAATTCCCACATCCACTAATATTGCTGCATTGCTATGTCCCCATTTACCAAGAATTTGGTCGTCACGAGACTTTTCTTACAAGATTTTATTCTTTCTTTAAATTGAAAATTATGTCGGCATTAGTGTAGTTTAGAATTAATAATTAGGCTTTTGATTTAATCATTAATTTATATTTATAATTATAACAATAAAATTTGTAAAAAAAAAATTTACACGTCGCCTGAGAGATTCGAACTCTCGCGGGGAAACCCCATGTACTTAGCAGGCACACGCCTTAACCACTCGGCCAAAGCGACGCTTTGTTGCAAGTTGCCAAACCCAAATGATATTACTATTTATTGTACTTTTTACGTAATTAATTCAATATACTCGTTCATCCGTTATTCTTGTCTATTTATTTATTTATTTATTTATTTTTCTTTTGTTATCTCGTTATTTTTGTTTTCGTCCGAAAAAAGAAATAATTAGTGGATCATAATCAATTAAATAGTAAACTCCACAACTTTAACACGCATCTCCCCAATTTCTTAAATTACGCGTCGAGTGTCATTAAGAAAAGAATTACGGGACGGAGGAAATATAGAAAGGTAAATTAGTAAGGCCGGCCAAAATAGTCCAGTGCCATTCAACCCGAAACCGAATCGTGTTCTTTCGAGCCACCAAAATTGAGTCCAATTTTGACACCTCAAATTAAACCCAATCAATATCTAAACACAAAAGCAGAAATCCAGCTATTAATCAAGAAAAGTAATGAAAATAAATGGAATTTCAAACTATGCTTGATTAGACTAAAAAAATTCCTGCTTCCCAATTGTAGTATATTTATAAGGCATGCACAGATATTTCATAGAACAAGACAAACCCAATTTTGTGGGTGTTCCGGGACCGAAAGGTCATGGGTTCAAATCTCGCTGAAACTGCTATGTATGCATGTCACTTATGATTAGCCTAGGGTGGTTTAACTTTCCTATGTGGTTTACATGCTATTGTACAGGAACGGAGTTTACCCAATGCTCACTTCGGTAGCGGCTGCAGGTTGCCATCGTCGTCAAAAAAAAAAAGACAACCCAACTTCTCTCCATGATCATGTACAAATACATTCTGGCACAAACCAGTCCATTACATCAAGAAATCATCACATCTAACTCTACCTCCTCTAAAATCACATCATTTTTATTGCATAGAATCAAAGAAAACCAATAGCAGATCCCAATCTAACAAAGAGAAACACGAAATAAAGCGCGATAAGCCCCGCCCCAAGCATCTTGCTCGGACGCATATCGTTGTGTGTCAAGATAACAAGTGCCCATATAAGCGCTATCAAGAGAAACCCCAAGGTGTAGTACAAGCTTGAATCCTCCGGGATAGTGAACGAACCGGGTTTCTCATACCACGCTCCCAGAAGCATCGAGATGCCTAATCCGATCAGCGTGTTGAACATGGGGCCCGCGTAGCATCCGGACATGGCAATCTGCACACCTTCCCCACCATTCATGGATAATGCAACATTTGAGACCAAATCACCCATTGAGTTTCCCCAAGCTAAGACGGTCACTCCGAGGATTGAAGGGTTTACGCCTAAAATCATACCTAATCCGACAAGGAGAGCAACAAGCTCGTTGGCTATCATGTAGAACCAAACTATACTCATTAGAAACCCTCCTAACACCCAAGGGAGTAACAATTTTCTTGGTGGATGTTCTGATCTTGTATGCTTGTATGCAAGAAGAGAAATCATACAACCAAATGAAACACCAATTATGTATGAAATTATTCTACTTCGAGAACTTATATTTTCTTGTGTACTCCAAAGGAATGCAAGAAGAACTGGTGCAAATAAAGCACACCCACAAGCATATACCTTCGACCAATTCTCCTCCTCCACTAACGGAATCGTGAGTCTTCTTGGGATTGTGAGAGGTAGCTCTATATAAGAACATAGCTTTGAACATGAGAACGATAATTGTTCCGTATCTCTCCCTTCTTCGTTCCATCCCCACAAATTCTTGTCACCATCCGGAACCCTCATAACTTGGTTTGAATATATCGCCACATTTGAAGCCCACATCCATTGCGGTAAAGAAGAATGAGCTTGACTCCCATTACTACTAGTCTCAACTTCAAGCAACGAACTATACGCAGACTCATCTTCTTGACCACCCGAAAACACGCTCCCTCTAACGGGAAGCAGAGGGGTAACCGCGTCCAGTTTAAGCCTCTGCACTTGTTCCCTCAAAATCTCGTTAGCAGCAACAGCAAATGCATAGACTATATAAATCGACACGAAAGCAATTGTAGCCCCAACTGTAACTTTACCAACTAACAAGATCACCAAAAGGGCCATTAGTGTAAAGATGAAGAAAGCAATATCCCTTATGAAACACCTCTTATCAATCTGCACATTCTGATCAGATACACAAAGGGAAACCGCACCAACGACAATGCAAGTAACAAAAACCGCCCCTCCTAACACGCTATTAAGTCCTACCTCTCCAGCTCCAGTCCCTACAAAGGCTGCAATGCTAGCAAACACATCAGGAGCGCCGTTTCCAAGAGGAAGCAGGGCAACTCCGGCTACAGTAGGAGAAAGCTTCAACAGACTAGAAAGCTTCTCCAACGAACAACAGAAATAATCAGCTGCGGTGTTCCCCAATAGATAGAACAATGCAGCAAGCCAAACGGCGAATAGCAAGAAAGTCCAAGGGCTAGCATTGCAATCACAGTAGTAGAACTTTAAGTAATCGATAAATCCGCCTGATTTGCATTCCGGTCGAGCTCTCAAGAAATCACAAACACTATAGTAACCCTTGTGATTGAGCAACCCTAAGCAAAGTTGGGGCTGGCCAACATCTATATAATTAGGATCAGTCCGATTTACAGTAACATTTGAATCTATGCTTAATTCAACCATTCTCCTCCGAACCCTAGAAAATCCCTCACTGGAGCTCAATTTAGGGCTTGATGAAAATGAGGATTGCCCTAAACTTCGAATCGTAAATACATCGCCATGGTTGAAAAACATGACGATCAGAACTAGGGAGCACAATCCATTGAAAAACCCTCGAAATCGAGGGCTTTTTCTGCCGGAAAACATATGCATGTGTCTCATCTCACCCTCTAATTACATATACAATTCAGTTCATTGTACAATATTAAAATCAATCCTAGGGCAGCTAAAAACCCAAGTCCACAAAATCGGACCCGATAAAGGAATTAAAAGGAAGGTTTTTGATTTAACTAACCTGCAGGTAACAGAGAAGTGTTGGACGATTAAGGGTTTGGGAAATTGGGAACTAGGGTTCAAAGATTCAATCAGGTGAGACCTCAATCAGATGATGAACGTGCGAATGGGAACTCGACGAGTAAGAACAAATTATTGTTCTTTCCGAGAAGCTTCCCGGAAATCAACTGATTTTCAATTGCCCGAATATTTCGATTTTTTTCACTTTGATTTTGTCCAAATTACAATTTCCCCCTGCATAACCCTTTTCTAATGGGCCTCATGGCCCTCATGGATAATAATCTCTCCTTTAGGACATTTCAAAAAACCTTAAAGTATATCTTATCAAACACATATTGGATGTTCCAACACGACATGAAACTCTAGTTGTTGTGCCCCTATGCTTAATTAGTATTCGTTACACTTAATTCTAATGAAAAATGTAAAATTACACTTCAATAGTTGTGATAGTTGTGTCCAATTGTCGTGTCGTGTCTCAGCTTTTACAAAATATCGTATCACACATCCGTATCGTATCTCGTGTAGTCTGTATCGTGTCCATGTAAGATATATAATGATATTAGTACTCCCTCCATCCCATTAAAATAATCGAGTATACCTTTTTGTGTTTGTTCTATTAAAGTTGTTCAGTTTCTTTTTTTTGTCAAAGTATTACTCCCTCCATCCCAGATGAAACGTCATATTTCTTTTCGACGCAGTAATTTATGCGGTGAATTTTTATGTGTTAGGAGAGAGAGTGGTGTGAATGGGGCCCACAAAAAAATAACTTTTTGTGAGATAGATTTATTTACCTTTTTAGGAAATAGGACATTTGTGTGGGACTACCTGAAATAGAATACAAGACGTTTCATATGGGACGGAGGGAGTACATATATTTTCTTTAGGAATCCACAACTTTATACAACTCTACACACATCAACTAATCTTCTTGAAAACTGTATCGAAAAGAAATTTGACTATTTCAATGGGACAGAATGAGTATTTGATTATGAAAATGCCTCCAATTTCTAATTCATAGTGTTTACCGCATAAATAGCCTTGTAGAAATATTTTGATGAGATTTGAACTCAAAATTGAATTGAAAATTTCAGACTCCGTCTAAATAATCTTGAAGATATTAGAATAATTTTTTACCCATTATTAGTCCATCAAATCAGTCTTTTTTTATAAGTTGGAATTTTATCAAATACATATTCGGATACTGATTGTGAATTTATTCATCATAAAAAAAAAAATTATATGTTGATGTTTAAAAGGATAAACACTTCAACCTTGTAAACTACATTTGTTTGGTTTTTAATTATGAAACTATGCAAACCATCCTATAGATTATTAATATTAATATTTATGCAATTTGCTCTCTGAATTATAAAAATGTGTAAACGATATCCGAAATTATCTAATTTGTTGTAAGAAGTAGACTTTCATTGATTAGATCATCTATCACTTGTACATTCGTTTGAACAGAACAAAAATAGACTAAATTCACTTTCTTCTTTTGATCGATTTGCAATCAATTGACAAAAAACATAGTGGCAGGAAAGACGATGACAACATCCTAGCGATATTACCCCTAACCTTGCATATGTAGTTGTGTTGCCGAAGTTTTACTCGAAGAATCAAATTAGATGGTTCAGAGAATCGTTTGCGTATTTTTATAATTCATGAGATAAATCGTACAAATACGATAATTTATGAAGGTTATTTGTACATTTTTATAATTTACGAGGCGAATAACACGAATTCAATAGTTTATGATGTTTAAAGCTTCCATCCTTTTTAAATTTTGTGATAATTATTTGATCAATAGATAGAATCATATAATTGCCCATGTGTCACTCATTTTTATATACTAGAGCAGTTAGCAATTTGTTTTGGTCGAACGTGACAAACTTTATTATATTTTATTCAAATTATTTTTAACAAAAGTATGATTAGAACACGTCGATAATGCAACATATTATATTCCCTCCGTCCCCGATCAAACTTCTTATATTTTATTTTAGATTGTCCCACAAATATCCTCTTTCTTATAAAATAAATTATCGTGCAAAAAAAAATAGGACATTTTATTCGGGACGGAGTAAATAGTAGTAGTTATTAATTTTAAAATTTTAATATTATGAACCCACATGTATTGTCTTGTCGAAAATATAAAAAATAGAATTTTTAAATGTCTAAAATCGTAGCAGAGCGGTTTCGCTCTTCATAAATCTGCTTCATCACTCACACGTAGAATTCTCAGCCAACACGCCTCTTCTCTCGTCTTCATCATTTATACCGTGCAATCCGATCTCACACTGTAAGTCTCCATCTTTTCTCTCTCTAGCAATGTCCGAGATGAGTACTACTTCTCCTGCTTACGGTACAATCACCTCCACGCGTCGTGATTGCGAATAGCTCGCGTGTTTTTAGTTTCCGTTGCTTTAACTTTAAGTGTGTGATACTTTTCTAGGGATTTGAGTTTGATTTTTGTGTGATTTCTTAGAAATGAGTTTCGCCAAGAGAGAGTACGAGTTCCTGAAAGAGATCGGGCTCGGGCCTAGGAATTCGGGCTCTTATATCGATGGGGTTTGGCAAGGGAATGGGTCCGTGGTTACTTCTGTGAATCCTGTTGATAATCAGGTTTTTCCTCAATTTCATTTTGAGTTATTTGAGATTCGAGTATGCTTCGGTTTAAGTTATGGTTGATTTCTAGTGTGTTATTTCTTGCTTGGTTTAGCCGATCGCTGAAGTTGTTGAAGCATCCATTCAAGACTATGAGGAAGGGGTGGAAGCCTGTGCGGATGCCACAAAGATATGGATGCAGGTTCCACTTAATTTTTCAAATATCTTATGATTATGAACCAAAAGACTTTTTGAAGTATTACTGGTTCTATGGTGAAATATCTGTTGTGAGGATTATATGTGATGTCTCATCTTGTTTCAGATTCCGGCACCAAAGAGAGGTGAAATCGTGAGGCAAATTGGTGATGCACTGAGAACCAAGCTTCATCAGCTCGGCCGGCTTGTTTCTCTTGAAATGGGAAAAATTCTTGCAGAAGGAATAGGGGAAGTTCAGGTGTGTAAAATTTTTTGGCAAGTGAAACATTTCATGTATTAATAACTTACTTTTGATATTCTTCTTCTTTATCATCTTCATATGCATTTGTGTGGATTGGTCCTGTTTCATATCTTCCATAAATTTTAAGATAACGGTAAGCTTATTCTCTTTTGTTGGGGCAATGATATTGCAGGAAATAATTGATATGTGTGACTTTGCTGTGGGATTAAGCCGTCAGCTGAATGGATCAGTTATACCTTCGGAACGTAAGCTTAACATTACAGTCTCGTTGTTTTATCATTTAAAACTGATGCTATTTTTCAGTGTGCTATATAACTCTCATTTATTTCGGGTGTTTATATAATGCACAAAAACTAACTTATTTACGTTTATTAATTCTGGTTTCTTTCTTAACAGGACCTAATCACATGATGTTGGAGGTAAGATAGATAATGCTTTTATCCTGGATTCATGATTTATGGCTATTATAGTACATTATCATAATTGGTTTTCGTGCATGCTTTCAATGAACAGATGTGGAATCCTTTAGGGATAGTTGGTGTAATTACAGCCTTCAACTTCCCTTGTGCTGTTCTTGGTGGGTATTTGGAGCCTGACTTGCTAGTGTTTGTAATATAGCTGAGTCTTGATTTTCCCTTATTATGTTGAACTAATAAACTCTTAATGTTATATTTGGTATGTTATTGTAGGATGGAATGCTTGCATAGCTCTAGTTTGTGGGAATTCTGTTGTGTGGTGAGTCCTGTTTTATTTTGTGCAAATGCTGATCATATCATCAACTGTCATGATATATTCTTTCGAGCAAATGCCGTGATCTAAAGCCATAGCAAAGACTGGTTGATTTTCTAGTTACGATCGGTTTTTAATCCCCTCACCACCTATCATAGTTTACCTTCCTCTTTATTGACACACAAGCAGTACTTTTGCCCACCTTGAGAATGGTGTTGGTTAATCACTTTCATGAATTTCTTCAGGAAAGGTGCTCCAACCACACCTCTTATTACCATAGCTACGACAAAGATAATTGCTGGTGTGCTGGAGAAAAACAATTTACCAGCAGCAATTTTCACAGCATTTTGTGGAGGTTCTGAAATTGGCCAAGCTATAGCAAAAGATCCACGCATTCCCCTAGTTTCTTTCACTGGGAGCACAAAGGTACTAATATATCTACACTTACACTCACACAGAGGATTATATGATCATGTCATTTTCTTAAAGTCCTACAAGTTTGGTTGTAAAATTTGTAAATTTAAGGCCTTTGAATGCCTACCTGTTTAGCTTAGTTTTCATTAAGTACCCTTGTCTTTAAACAGATCTTTAATGTTTCTTGATCGGTATTGACTCCAGGTGGGTCTAATGGTTCAACAAACAGTAAATCAAAGGTTCGGCAAGTGCCTGCTCGAACTGAGTGGCAATAACGCCATAATAGTCATGGATGATGCCGACATTGAACTTGCTGTTCGCTCTGTTTTATTTGCTGCTGTTGGTACTGCTGGTCAGCGATGCACAACTTGCCGAAGATTGGTATGATAATCTATAAATACTTTTTAAGTCTAGTCTCCTCTGCAGATGAGATAGTTCATGTTTGATGCAAAATTTCTCAAAATGCAGCTTATTCACGAGAGTGTATATCAGAAAGTACTTGACCGCTTATGTGATGTATACAAGCAAGTCAAGGTCGGAAACCCATTAGAGAAAGGTACTTTACTTGGGCCACTTCATACCCGTGGTTCAAGGGAAAGTTTTGCCAAGGGAATCGAGATAATCAAGTCTCAGGTTTGTGCTGGTTCTTTCTGAATTATGGTTGCATTTTCTGTTTGATTATTCATTTGAACTTCTTTGAAATGTTGTAGGGAGGAACGATTCTTGTTGGTGGTAGTGTTATAGAATCCGAAGGAAATTTCGTGCAGCCCACCATAGTTGAGATTTCTTCCAGTGCTGCGGTTGTTAAGGAAGAGTTGTTTGCTCCTGTTCTCTATGTCATGAAGTTTCAGGTACGGCTAATTTCACCTCCTGTTTGTCTCTTCTTCAAGTGTCGTATAATGTTAGTGGTAATATGTTTTTATATCCCTAAGTTCAGGTGAAGTACCGACCCTAAAAGTGTTGAAAATTAAATTTTATATATCTGTTTTTTTTAAATTATCGAGACTCAGTTGTGACTTTGTGATTGAGACCAATCGGGACTTTCTTGTACATGATCGCGACTGAGCAAAGAAACGGCCAAAAATGTGAATAACTGAGGGTATTTAGTCATTTTGGTTATATAACGAATGTTATTATGAAAGTGATTATTTTTGTGTTTTTGTTATCCGAAACGACTATTTAAGAAAGGACAACCCGTTACTAAGTTCTCTCTTGCAGACGCTGAAGGACGCAATCGACATAAACAACTCTGTACCGCAAGGCCTAAGCAGCTCCATCTTCACCCGACGACCCGAAATTCTCTTCAAATGGATCGGGTGGGTGTAAAAAACTTATCTTTAGAGACTTCTTCATTTTTATACTGTTTTCATTTGTTAAGCTGAATCATTATGGCCAACTGTTTACAGTCCTCAAGGAAGTGATTGTGGTATAGTAAATGTAAACATCCCGACCAACGGCGCTGAAATCGGCGGCGCTTTTGGTGGTGAGAAGGCCACCGGAGGCGGCCGTGAAGCCGGAAGCGATTCTTGGAAACAATACATGAGGCGTTCCACTTGGTAAAATTTGACATTTTTATGGTCTAATTCTTCAGAATTTCTTGTCTGATTATATAACATGGCTCGTAAATTCACAGCACTATTAACTATGGAAATGAGCTTCCTCTAGCGCAAGGCATCAACTTCGGGTAGCGGATACGAGTTTCCCTCGGACAGTTAAATTATGTAACAAGACTTCTAGCCAAAGATTTATGGCTTTTGGTGGAAAGTCTTCAATATATGAAAATAAAGGCTAAATTTTCTGCCTCTGTATTTGAATTGAAGGATTTAATAGTCAACTTTTCTAATTTGTTTTGGATTTATTACTTTTGAATTACGACTTGGCATGGAAATGATTATGTGTGGAATTAAATTAATCAACCAGACTGTCATTATATTGGACTTGATGATTGTGTTGTTAGTTAAAGTATAAAGAAATGAAAAAGTATTCCACCTAATCCCTTCTTTCTGCAGAAAGTTGTTCACCAAATCTAATGTATTAAACAAATTATTACAATGTCATAATGATTGGGATTAGTTGTCTTTATTGACCTCCTTTTCCTTTACTTTTGGTCTATTAGGCCAAAATATCTACTCTCTCCGTTATTTTTCTTTTCAAATCGTCCCATAAAAAGTGTCTTGTTTCTTTAAAGTCAAACAATATGTGGACCAAAATTAACAAGTCAAAAAGTCGAATAATATACACCACACAATCTCATTTTCTTAATCTCCGCGCCCCATAAAAAGAAGACACCACACTTTCTATGAGATTTTTCCTTAAAAACAAGTCCAATTATTAACAAGTCATCGCATATTTTATGGATGGTATACTAAAAATACCGATTTTCTTTACCATAATATAATATCATATTGAAAAACTTTGATACGGAAAAATCATACTGTTGTCGTACCGTTACTTTTGGTAGACCGAAACGAGTTTTCTCTATACCATTACTATACCTTTTTTTGTATGCCGTACCGAACTACAGTATACTAAAATATTACGATACACCAAAAGTTTAAAATATACCGAAAGTGTCACGGTATACTAAAAAAGTGACGGGATACCGAAAATAATATATTTTTTAAAAATATATGCGATATTAATATTGTTTGGCATGATGTACATATTGAAACTTTTGGTATATACATAAACTTCGGTATACAAACGTATATATATTCGATTACGATATGTACGGTATGTCGATTTTTTGGTATATTTATCTAGCTCTCCTCACTTGCTTATCATAAAAAATCAAACTGCTTCACATATTAGTATAGAGAATTAATTATCTTTAGTAGTTACTAAATTAACTCAAAATCAAATATTTTACAAATGACCTTTTCTAATTAACTCAATTTATCATTTCATTTCACAACATTATTTATTATGTTCATCACTAATTATACAGTTCTGCACTTTCAATGTCTATGATCTTCAATAATTTTTTTCCTCTTTTCCTTCTTATTTTCACACTGAATTTACCATAATCGCCCTTCGCATCATTCACTACCTCCATCCAACCCACAGCAAACAGAGGCATCAACCAGGGTTAAGCTCGGCATACAGCTCTCGGCCCGAGCCAAGGCAACGCCTTCTAAATCTAGCTTGTTAGTCGGGCTACACGGCATCGACTTCAAAGACTTCGGGCCTTCCAAACTCCTTCTCAAGACCCGCCTCACAGCCCGAATCAGAAGCATCGAGGGATCCTGCGGCGGGCCCGAAGCCCGAAACTTGCTGCAGAAGCTGAAATGTCGGGCCATTGCCTCGTCCGGGCTTATCAGCTTCCGACAACGCAAGATTTCATCTTTCACAGCTTCCGCGCAAAGCCCGCATATCCATTTTCCGCCATATCTGATGTCGGAATCAAATTCAAACAAAATTAAATTTTATTAAATTCTAAACTTACAAATCAAAATTCACTTGAAATTACGAATTTAATTCACCTCCGGCGAATCGTCTCGATGTAGGAAAGCGTGCATTCCTCCGTAAGCCCGCAGCAATCGCATTTTGCGAAATCAACTTCGAGCTGGCCCGAGAGGGTGTTCACGGGCCCGTTCCCTTCGGGCCCAACGGCCATCGCCATTGATTCGTTAATTATGCTCGTCGACATCTCTGAAAAACCAGATTTTACCAGCTGATTAAGATCTTGAGCGGAAATAGGGCGGCCGACTGAAAATTGGGTGAGAATTTGAATTTTTTTCTATCTTTCTTTCTCCCACTCGCCGTCTTCTTCTTCGGGGATGAAGAATGTATACATTAAAGACATTTCAGAGAAAGCCCAATCGATGGAAGAGATAAAATAATTCGAAAAAACTCCCTTTTTCCTAATTGATTTATATGATTTCAAGAGAAATCAGTCGATCAACGAGGTTTAAGGGCTTTTTGAGTGGAGAGAGAGAGATGGAAAGAACAGAGCTTATTGTGCGTTTTATTGTATGAAAAAAGAGGGGTCAATGATTGACAATGGGGGTTAGGGCACACGTCAGCAAATAATTATATATACTTTTTAATAAGACGGGTAGACTTTAATGTCATACAATTATACTCTATTATATGTCACCTCCACAAATCATTTTACATGTGGAATAATAATGGGCCACATATGCCACATATCAACACCTTATAAGTGTGACATACAAGAGAATATATTATGTGACATATATTATTAAGCAAAATTATGGCTTTATTCTAGTGGATTTGCCAGCGCAGCATTATCTGTGTATGGAATAATAATAAATTTTTTATTTATCGAGAAACCCAATGTGAAAATAAATATCTTTCAAGCAATCATACACTTAAAAAAGATTTTAGAGAGAGAGAGAAATTTCATATACCTTTACTTGTTTGTCAATGAAAACCGTTCAACTACTCAAAAAATAAAAATCTCAACTTGGGTCTCAAAATAATCTTGTCCTCCACATTGATTCTCCACATTTTAATCGAGTTATAAAAGTTTAAAGATCTTAATTATTTCCGTCATATTCGTTCTCCCGTTTACTTCATCTTCTTTCTTTGCTGACAGTATTAATTATGTTACAACATCGAAGCATTGTTTATTTGATCAACTTCTTCCTTCAAGTAAGCAATTGTGGTTGATTTACGTTTTAAAATCTGAGAGAAAGAGACGAAAGGATGATGAATATGTCGACAGAAATTAGAATGTACATGCTTATATGACTCAAATAAAATACCGATGACTAAATTGAATGTTATGGAAAGGAGTAGGGACGAGTGTGGTGATGCAATGAGATGCTTGAGCTTATGCGATTCAATTAAAATGCTTATACGATTCTATTAAAAAGCTTGAGTACCAATTTGACCGTTTACTCTAATTTTATTGACTTGAATTCTATCAACAAATACAAAATAATTTGAATACAATTTACAAATCATAATTAAGACATCTTAAGCTACCAAGAAAAGCCACTTTCTGTACATTTTCTTGATTTCGCTAAAAATAACAAAATTCTATAAATCAAGACTAACTATTTGCAAACAATTTGTGTTGTACTAAAGCCTCAAAATCTTCAACTGAATGCTTCTTATTCCCCTCCACTATTGGCCTAGTTTCTGAATTACTCCCAAAATCTTCAAGAAAAGTTTTATAAGCAGGAACCAAAACCTCAGCCAATGAACTCCTTACTTCCTCCCTAAGCCTCTCATCCGGGATAATCCAAGAAGAATGGACATCCTTAACCCTCTCAAACACCTCACTAAACGCCGCTAATCGCCTCCTAATCGCACCCTTCGAGGGCCTCGGGTTGTAGCAGCAGCTCTTGCTGTAAAGATCCTCTTGGTTCAAACACTTCAAGAACTTATCACATGTTGTTGTTTGATAAATCCTCCTCGCAGATCCCAATTCATCACTTAGCTTGATAAATATACGGGACCCGAGCATCTCTTGAAGCTCGGTGGATCCCTCAATCGTTTTCAAGATACAACGGATATTGTTCATTACGAACAATTGGCCTAATGAGGGATCTTTGTAGCTTCTACCCTTCATCTTTAGATTCTTTAGTAGAATGAGAATGATTAGGGCTAAATGTTGATCAAGAAAATTAGGGCTATTACAAGAATCCAAGAATTCCTCTTGAGGGATAATTATATCACCAAAATTCAATGAAGGGCTTGATTTGATCAACCTTGTGAGCAAATTCTTGTTCACTAAAATGTGATCAATTTGCTTGATCACAAGATGTGTAGATCTTTGCACTTCTCCTTTCCCTTCATAAACATCACTAAACTTCTCATGAAGAATAGCATTTTCTAAATCATACAATATTCTCACAACATCTTTCTCAATCGCAACAAGGATTTGCCCACATAAATCCCTAATCCCCTTCCCTTCTCGAGACGAGAAGAGACCATCGACAAACGGACGCACCCACATGAACGCGTCGTAAACGCCTAAAACGACGCCCATTTCGTCGTAGGGAAGGCCCATCAAACTAATCTCCTCAACAAACCTAAAGAGAAGAAAACCAGAATCCTTCACACTCCCAACAAAACATTCATCTCCATCATCTCCAAACACATCTAAACTCAACTTCTTCTCCTTTTCAAACAAGATTCTGACACAAATTTTACAAACTTGAATCCATAACTCCATCTTCATCTTCAACTCATCCACCACATGCCCTTTTCTACCCAACTCATCAAAACGCAGCCGTTTCAATTGGGACTGCAAATAACTCTTCCTCACAGTTTTATAAACCCTAACAATTTCACCAATCCTCCCACTATTCTTCATCACCTCAGCTATATTCCTCAAATAATCAATCACATCTTTACTCATAATTTCATAATACACATAATCTTCATACCTGAAGACATTCGCCGTACTGTCCGAGAAGGTTATCTCTGTAGTGGAAGCCGGCCCGGTTTGATTCTCGGTCCGGTTCTTGAGAACCGCCTCGAATTCGGATTTGAGCCGGTCCATCGCCATTGAGATTAGCTTCTCGTTTGAGCCCCTCGCGTTGCTCTGCTGCAGCGTGGCGATGGATTGGAAATACTTGCTGATCTCGTGGCGGCCGGAGTCGAATATCAGCTCGTGCGGCGGCCGCGACCGCCATTGGTTGATCGCTTCCACGGCGGATTGCTGGGAGAGACTCATCGACGACCCCATGACAACAGTGTGGAAGGTGGAGACGATGCTTCTTAGCATCAATTTCGAGAAAATGGAATCGGGAAAACAGAATTGTTGGAAAAATCTTGAAGATTTTCAGCAAGAATTAGGCTTGTTTGAAGGGTGGGCGAGATTTCAGCAAGAAAGTCATAGCGATCGAATGCAAGAATTCTTTTTTTTTTTAAATTTGTTTTCTTGTTAGCATGAATCGATTGATGGGTTTAAATTATATTTCGAGTAATTGCTTGAACGCGTTTGAAAAAAAAATAAAAAAAAATCCTTATCATTGTCGAGACTACACGAATTCGACACGCCTCTGAGAGGAGGTTCCATTGCTGATTGACTTGGAACTTGGAAGACTTTCGAGATGACACTTATTGGGCCTTAATGGGCCAAGTCGTAATGGGCTTTATAAGCCCAATATGTGTTGCGCATTGGACCTCTTGTAGGGTGATCCACAATCAAAGTATTTCCAATTTTGACTCTCTCCATTCCACTAAAAATTTATCGGAATCCACTATAAATGACACGTTTCTGAAAATAGTAAAATTTATGTGGACTATATTTAACTACTAAAAAGTACAAACAATCTGCACCACTTTTTTGATTACCATCCCGAAGAGAAACGTGTTTTTTTCCGTGGGATAAAGGGAATATTTTATTATGGAGTATGAGTTATTCAATTTAAAAGAATTATTCAAAGTTTAATTCATTAATTAAATAGAGGGTTTTGTCTCATATATTATTTGGGTCAGGCCAATCCGGCCCAACCCAGCAAGCCGTTGCATAAATACGAATCGGGTTGGCCCAATCATTAAGTTAAATGAGCTATCAAATTCGTAGCCCAACCTGCCCACAAACTAAATTGTTTATTACTAATTTTTAATAATTTTTAAATTGAATTTAATAAGTTTTATCTAAGTAATTAACATAAATAAAAAACTATCTTATACAATTACAGTACATAATTATCTTATAATTTACAAAATAAAAAATTTATAAAAATAAGTTAGTGGGCGAGTTTAACTCATAACTCATGGGCTTTATGACCCAAAGCCCAATCGGTCCATCAGATTATTAGGCTATTAATCCCGATTTATTATGGACTTCTAAATTATAATCTCAACCCCACCCAAAAATGCGGGCAGGTCGGGCCTGCCCATTAAATTGAACTATTTTGGATCAGTTTTGACATCTCTCTATATAGTGTTACATACACAGACATGCGAGATAAAACACAAATCTTAAAAAAGAGGGGAAAATAATAATTATTTAAAAAAATATATCGAGAATTTACAAAATACTTGTAATTTAAGAGCGAGCTCGCACATCCCCTGAATCTTCCGATGCATAAGACGATATTCATATCCGAATTAAAGTTTAATGTCGAAGAAAAGTAATTCCCTTTTGTTGGGTCAAGAAAAGTGTCGAATAATCAACAAACAAAACACTAGTATGATTTGATATGTCGTGAATTTAATAAAAACAGCACTAACCATGAAAGCAATTTTAGTGAATTGTTGACTTTACAGCCGATTAAGTGGACCAAAACAGTACGCATTTGTCCCTCATTTTTAAGTACGAAAATTAAGAAAATAAAATTATATATTATAAATAATTTATCTTTTGAATAATTAAATTCGATCAACATAATTTTCAATTTATTTAGAACAAATCATTTTTAATGAGACGATCTAAAAAAGAAAACGAATCATTTTAACAGAACAATAAGTATTTTCACAATCTTTGAGATTTCTCCAAAACCTTCTGGTTTTATGTTGTAATCTCATGATCGTAAATGCATGTTTATAACCATTCTCATTAAAAAAAATATAATAATAGCCATTGATTAAAATTAAAGTTACAAAATATTCAATTTTACTAATTCATCCTCACTTTTTCACTTGCATTCTCTTAGATTTGACTGTCATCGAGTGCCAAGGGGAGCCCACGGGTGTTGATATTGCCCCACTAGTGTCAATTTTCGTCAAATGTGCATTGTCTTGAGTGTTGATGTGCACTGCTTTGAGTGTCTATGGGTGATGCGGAGAGCCTAAAATTTCTATTAGCACCATAGACATTCATAGACTTCCCTTAGGCACTAGAACGAAACACCACAGTCTAAAATTTGTATCAACATCATAGGCACCCATAAGTACCCATAGGCTCCCCGTAGACAATGGAACAAAATTTTGAATATCAATCCAAATGACGAAAATCTGAAAATAATTTGATAATATTAAATATTAGATTAACATAATATTATGTTATTTTTAATGGGAATGAATATTTTAGTAAATCTCTCATCTTATAATTTCCCAAATAAGGCCACGTACATGGCTAGACCTTAAAACGATCTTATACTATTATGTGACAGAAAAATTGAATTATTATACTCACATTAGTCATGTGGGTCCGAACACTTTATTATTGAACTATTTCAACATGTTGCTAGTAACGTGTCACATTTTTGGTTTAGGACCAAAACCTTTTACAATCAAGATTTGTCACCATAGATTATGAGTTAATAGTGGCAAGAAATAGGCTTAACACCCTAAGTCCCTAATTATTATATTAGATGTAACCGACCAAATAATTAATTTTGTGACTCTTTATATAAAGTATTGTGCTACGATAATAAACAATTTCTACATTTGTCAAAATTCATCTAGTCATTTATATACTGACCAAACAGTGCCGCCTTCCTCACATGCATTTACCCAAACAATACCTAACACGTTATTAATTAAAGTGGGCCATATGAATTTTTAATGTGTCCCCACATTATTAATTAAGATCTTTAAGAGATGAAATTTGTGGCCATATATTGCTGCCACATGCCATATATTATATGGCAATAATGTCATCAATATTCGAGTTAAGTGAGAACATAAGTGAAATATTATAAGTGAGAACATAAGTGAAATATTATAAGATTCATTCTTATAAAAATATTATCGTTTCATCTAAAAAATTGTGTCGAAAAGAAATTAGACTAGTTAGATGCAAATGGAGTATCATATTAAAGTCACCCTAGTATAAACAATCAATTGTTTGTTCTTTGTTGCAAGTGTTCACCATTATCGTGTAATATTCTGATTCAGTTGTATGCAAAATAAACAGTTATTAATGCAACAGTTAAAATCAACATAGGTAGTTTTTAAAGTAGTTCGAATATACTGGGTCCTACGTCCACCTTTCTTGTATTAATTTATACTGAACAAGTCTCAGTCGATATATTCTGTAAGACTATAAGTACAGACTCATTTAACAAATCTAACTCGTATAATCATAACACATCCCAACTGTGGGTGATTTTTTTCTTGTTTTTTCCTCGAATAATAAATTATAGAGAAATTTGAGATTGGAAGTGCTTCAAAAGTAATTAATTTATCAAAACTAAGATTTGACAAACTTTAAACTAAATTATCTAACATTAGATTTGACTTATTATACATGTAATAATATATTTATTTTGTCGATATGTCTTAATTTTTCGGTGAATCCTTCTTCTCCACATATTACTATTGAATTATTCGAAAATAAATAAATACTATAGTATATAAGTTTTCGTGTAGAGCATTTAGTGTCACGAGTCACGACGATTGCTATCACCAACTCAATTATTAGCAAATTAAATTCGCCGTACAGAGGTGGGGGCCAGCAGAAAGAAATCCACAATCCGTTTACTTGGTTTATCATTGATTTGACCAGTCTCGTTACTAAAGTGGATTCATAATTAAGAATTTAAAAGAGATTTGTATTGTTTCCTTAAAAAAAAAAAAGTAAATAATTACTATACGAGCTCCTTTTTTATATAGGATACATATTTTTATATACAATCATCAACTCATCTACACACAATCATTAATTTAACAAAATATTTATGCCGAAATCAAATAAGACAAATCGGCTGAGATGGATGGAGTATATACTTTTAGAGTTGTAGAGTTATAAATTTGAAAAGAGAGATATTCAATTTGTAATTTCGAATGAGAAATAATAATTCTATAAATTTGGAAAGAGGGATATTCAATCTGCAATTTCAATTTTACTATGTTTTTATTAGAACAAATTACTTGAATTAGTTAAAGTGTACTCGTGAATAGTGATTGTGAACTATTACATAGAAATAAATTAACATTTATGATTACTAACTATTTTTGAAATAGAGCTATATTTTATTTTTCATTTAAAATTATATAATAAGTATTTCATCTGTTCCATTAAAAACGTCCACCTTTCTCGTTTAGTCTGTTTCAATATAAGTATTTTCTTTCCTAAAATAACAAAATTAACTCTTTATTCAAAAATGAGGTGGATCATTTATTACTTACTATCCACCCATATTTTTACAGACACTCTCCCTTCAAAAGTCTCTCTCACACGATTCCGACCCGCTCTGAATTTAGAAAATTATGATTTTGAATATTTTGAAAACTTTAGATTATTAAGAAACCATAAAATAAATAATCAATTGCATCAATCATGCCCTAATAAATTTTGAATGAATTTTCATTTCTTCCTACCCAAACATTCATTGAAAATTATGTTAATTTATTAATACAATTAAAACTAATAAAATATATATCTAAATAAAATTTATTAATCTCCGTATCATAAAGAAAGAAGATACATTTAATACTATAGATAAAGTAATAACTATATTAGACATAATAAATTGAGTCCATGCCCCTATAGGCTATAAGCTAAAGATAGTGGTTGAAAAACAAAAAATACATGAACCAACGTGGTGGTTGAAATTATTTTAACAAAAAAAAGATAAATTACATGACAATAATCATTAAAATCTCAAGTTTTTTAATCAGAAATAAATACTGAAAATGATTGTGACATGCACGTTTTATTTATTTTTTCAAATAGTGATAATATTTTATTAAAAAAAAGTCGAGAAATTATTATTGTTAGGAGTATTATCTCACAAGCATGATCTATAATAATCATTATTTAATATTTATGGCAGACACTAATACTATTAACTTTAAAAATTAAACCCCACTAGTAAAGTAAAGCACTTATGCTTAACTTTCTCCCATCTTACATATCATTCATCATTCTCCTCGTAAAATATAGAAACTTCAATCGGTCTGATTCTAAGTTCAGATCGAAGAAAATGGAATTTTTCGATGTAGGACTTGAAAGATAAATATTTATCCGTAAATTAGATATTTGCAATTTTTTAATTTTTAGTGAAATTAGTACATGGATATATGATCTTATCCTAATCATTAAAAAAATTTATACTGTGTTCAGACATTAATTGGTCAGCATATGAAAGATTAGCCGTCTTTAAAGATCTTTAAAATTGCAATTTGATCCTTCTTTTGTTCCATCTTTCCAAGTTGGTATTTCCTTTTCAAAAAAAATACTCCATCCGTCCAATAGAAAGTATCTTCTTTCTATGGAGCTTGGAGATTAAGAAATTTGTATTATGTAGTGTATATTTTTTTTACTTTTGAGCGGTTAATTTTGGGTCATACATTCTTTATTTTTTTTAAAAACATGTCACTTTTATGGAACGTCTAAAAAAGAAAAACAAGATACTCTCTCTGTCCCATAAAAATTATCTCTTTTCTATGGGGTACGAAGATTAAGAAAATTGGATTGTGCGGTGTATATTATTTGACTTTTTGACTTGTTAATCTCGGTCCACAAATTGTTTTTCTTTTTAAGAAACAAGACACTTTATATGGGACGACTCAAAAAAGAAAATAAGACACTATCTATAAGACGATGAGTATTTTCTATGGGACGGAAGGAGTAACATTTCTTCATTAACTTTTTTGAGACATTTTATGGTTGTCATTTTATTGTGACATTTATATAGGACAAATATAGTCAAAATAGGGGACCAATTGCCTTATAACATGTGATCCAATGGTGGGGTATGTTAAGATACTCTTTGAGTATTTATCCATATTTTTAAGTCGTATCTGTTGCATAAAAAATATTTAATGGAATTAATTTTATGTATAATTTAAAGATTATTACTCAAAAGAGAAATAGCATATATTGATTTTTTTTTAAAAAGGAAATTGTATTTAATGCTAGTATTATCTTGAAACAAATTTTTAGAGAAATTATTAGGGACAAGTTAATTGTTTAGCCTATCATACCTATTTTTAGAGGAGGAAGAATTAGTACAAAATTATCTTATCTTATAAGAATCACTAGTACTAGCATTTTGACTCATCTACTGTTGGTGATATAATTAATTAACATAGTATTACTAGATCTAGATTATGTATAGACTAATTAATGATAATTCATTAATTCCCATGCAATAAATGAACTTGCATAACTTTATGTAAGTTACATAATTTCAAACAAAACTATAATAATTAAACTAGTAGTTACAAAATTAGATTTAGGATGTATTTGTAAGAATTTATTTTAAGCAGTTATCTGTTTTTGAACCGCATAAACAGTTTAGTATTAGCAAAATATGGGGATGGGATCACATGTTCATTAAATTTTTATTCAATTGGCGTTCGATTCAAACGACGTAGTTTTGTATTGAGAAATCATAAATTTAAAGGATAAAATTGAAAAAAGAATTTAATAAATAATTAAATAGTGCATTTTTTTAATACAAAACTACGTCGTTTTAAATCAGACACCAAGTGAACAGAAATTTATTGGACAGATGATCTCATCCCCAAAATCTGATTAATGTATTAGTTTTTCTAAAATTAAGTAGCTAAACAGTATAATTTTTGAATTTATAAAAAAGTCTTATTATATTTATCAAAAAACCACATAATTTTACTTAAAATAAATTATTTTCAAATTTAAACTAAAACAAATAAGTAACTACTTATAATAAACATTTGCAAACATCCCACCAAATAATGTTTAACACGAAACTGAAACACATATATGAAATATAACATAAACAATTTTACGTGCCACAAAGTTAAGAGGGGTCAATATTAAAATATATGATTCTCAAGGCCTCAAACTGCAATAAACCAGTAATTTAAAACATCATAATTAACTGAAGCCATTAAATATTCGTTCATCAACGTAAAGGAAAGCTCAGCTTCATTTCACTCTCCAAACAATTCATCCAATCAATAAAACCCTCACAATCAATCGTTTCCCCCAATCCGCATTCGCCTCTCTCCGATCAAAACCCTTCATTTTCCGTTCAATCGATCGGAAATGGCGGCGGAGTTCTCGAGAGCAGTCGAGCTCGGCCTCAAGCTCTCGAAGCGAATCTACTACGGCAAGGAACGGCAGAATTCCTTCTCGGCGCCGCCGGTGACGGAGGCGATGACGGCGGAGACGGAGATCTACCTCCCGAAGGCGCCGATAGTGTACGCCGAGATTAATAAGCCGGAGATTGTGGACAATCCGGATGTTCCGAGCTACCAGCCGTACGTCCACGGCCGGTGTGATCCGCCGGCGCTAATTCCGCTGCACATGCACCGCGTCGCGGTGGAGGTTGACTGCTGTTTGGATACGGCGTTCGTGACCGTCAGCGGCGCGTGGAGGCTACACTGCATCTCCGCGAGTAGGAGCTGCTCCTGCCGCATTGCTGTGCCCATTGGCGAGCAGGTATTCCGTGATTATTTTAAGAGATTCTTTTTAGTGTTGAAATTAATTTTGTTATTTATTATATACATATTTTTTGTATTTATTCGCCACATCATTGAAAAATGTATTGAAACTGGTGCAATTTTTAACTCTATGACTTTGTATGGCTTGTAATAAAATTAAAAATTTATAGGATAATAGGAATTTAGATTAATATCTTTCAAAATCTTTGCTTATTTTATCTAAAAAATGTAAAATGCATTTATCTAAAAATATATGAAAATAGAAAATGACAAATAAATAATTATTAAAGGGATGGGATCATCCAATTGGTATCCGATGAATTAAAAACTGTATTCTTTAATTTTTTTATTTTATCCTCCATCTTTTAGGCTCTACAATTAGTAAATAAAACAGATAATTTTTTTTTCAATATTCCCCTTTCAATCCGTAGTCTTTTAATACAAAATTACGTATTTTTAAATTGTACATTAATTGGATAGGTGATCTCATCCTATTATTTAGATATAAATTATGTGCATATGAACAAAGAATAAAAAGAAAGTTTTTTATTTTATTTTATTTTTTTCATATTTATTGAAAAATGAAGAGAATTATTTGGCTAACAGGGTTCAGTTCTAGGTGTAGAAGTTGAAACTCCGCTCAAGTCATTCAGAACAGAGTTGATTTCATTGGAAGATGGTGCAGATGCAAGCAAAGCAGCTTGCAGTAAAGATGGATTCTTGATAAAAGGCCACATTTACACATTCAAAGTTCTTCAAGTCAGTATATACATTTTTTTTCACAAATTCTCTATTAATTAAAGAGTTAAATACATTAAACCCCTTAAACTATTAGTTTTTGACAATTTACCCCCTAAATGCACTCCACCCCCTAGACTATTGATTTTGTGAGCTTTGCCCCCCTTAACTATCTAATTTGTTATAGAAGAGTAAAATTTCGGCAAAAACTTCCTAACACATGTGCAAAGTTGGTGGTAATATCATCTTGGAGTATCACAAAACTAATAATCCATGGGTAAACAACACAAAAATAATAAAGAAGTGTGGCATTTCCCTTAAATTTGCACGTACTATCGGATATCTTTACCGGAGTTTTACTCTTCTGCAACAAATAGATAGTTCAGGGGACAAATTGTTCACTTTCATAGTTCAGGAGGCAAAAACACAAATCTAATAGTTCAGTGGGTAAATTGTATATTTTCATAGTTTAGGGGACAAAGAGTCGAAAATCAATAATCTAGGGAGTTTAATGTATTTAACCCTTAATTAAAACATAATTTCAATGCACACATGTTGGATTTGCTTTAAATTTTTTTTTTTTTTTTTCAGATTGATGGAGGGACAGTTCTAGCAGTCAAATTCAGTTGGTCTCAGAAAATGTTGTATCAAGATGGAAGATTCTGCCTAAATTTGCCTTTCTCTTTTCCTTCCTATGTTAATCCAGTGTTGAAGAGCATATCTAAGAAGGAGAAGATTTTAGTGAATGTGAATTCCGGGACAAGAACAGAAGTGTTCTTTCAGAGTACTAATCATCCTCTTAAGGTATTCATACTCTCTAAGCTATTACATTCTTGGTTGTTCTTAACAACGGCGAAAATCTTGAAATGACGTTGTTTTAATCTCTGCTTCTACGATAGAGAACGAGTAACGAATCAACGAAGATCGGGTTTTCTACTGATAGAGAGGTCCCGTTTTGGTCCACGAACGACTTCAACTTTTCATACAATGTAATGTTACCTCTTAATATGCATTTTCATCTCTGTCATGATTATTTCTAATGGTCGATCGTGTTTGAATCACGAGTTATTTTTAGGTTGCTTCGGACGAAATCGTTGGTGGAGTGCTATTGCAATCTCCATCTCTGCATGATTACGATCAAAGGGAGATGTTTTGCTTGTATTTATATCCTGGGAAAATGATGAATCACAAGGTTAGCCAACAATTTCATATATATTTTTAAAATATTTTTTTTTGGCCATGTTTGAATTCAAGATTATGTTTTTCAATCAGGGTTTCAGAAAAGAAGTGGTGTTTCTCATCGACATAAGCGCAAGCATGCAAACGTTGCCGCTCGACTATGTTAAAACAGCATTATTAGCTGCTCTACTAAAGCTTGATCCAGACGACAGTTTTAACATCATAGCTTTCAACGAAAATACTTCCTTATTCTCTTCATCTCTGGTACAAGCGACCAGGGAGTCGATCGAAAAAGCTTCCGAATGGATGGGGATGAATTTCATAGCTGATGGTGGCACAAATATCTCAAGCCCTCTTAATCAGGTATTCTGAAAAACTCTTGAATCTTTGTTTCCGATTTTTTTTTCCTGCTAAACAATCGACCACACTATTATAATTTTCCGCGATTTGCTTATGTTAGGCAATGGACATGTTCACGAAAGCCAGCTGTTCACTTCCCGTAATCTTTCTTGTTACTGATGGAGCTGTCGAAGATGAAAAGCATATCTGTGAAGCGATGAGAAGTCGTCTCGTGAAGGGAGGCTTGAACACTCCGCGAATTTGCACGTTTGGCATAGGTAAGGTGCTCGTCATCCTCTTATCTGTTTTCCGTTAATTGCATTTGACGCGTCTAATTATCTCACGCGATTTGAACTGATAATATCGTCGATCAGGTTTGTACTGCAACCATTACTTCTTGCAAATGCTGGCACAAATTGGAAGGGGCTACTATGATGCATCTTTTGATTTAGGTTGGTTTAATATCCCAGTTTCTTCCTTTTGCCCACTAATTTACTGTACAGTTAAATCTCGATAAAGTAATATTCGATAAAGTAATCACCTCGTTAAATGAATATTTTTTTTTCGGTCCGGAAGTTACTACTTTAAAGAGGTCTAACTGTAAATCACTACATTCGAATGATAAACCGCAAGCAAATCAGTTGTATCAGTTTCGAAGAGTCGCCCTGCATAAAAGAATTGACATGAAGTAGATTAGATATGTTTACTTGCAAGGATTCTCCTTTCCATTTTGATATCAAGTCTTTTGTCTTTTGAAAACGAAGAAACCTTAGTTTCTAGCTTCGGCAACATATAGTGTAGTTGATATTCCGACTTCTGCGTAAGTGGTTGATATCTAATGTTCAATCCCTGTTAGGATCGATTTAAATCAGTAATAATAATGAACTTATATCAGTTTATTCACTTCGCCAGGATCTATCTACTTGCGGCTGGAAAGATTGATCACTAATGCATCATCAGTCGTAGTAGCAGATATAAATGTTGATTCTCTGAAAGATCTTGATCTACTCGAGGTACGACGAATCTCAACTTAGTCTATACTTATCCCTAGCATCCGTATGGCAGTCATTTTCAAACTGTTGTTTGATAACTGCAGATTTATCCAGCTTCTACTCCAGATCTATCATCTGGTTATCCATTACTGATATGGGGAAGGTACAAAGGAAGTTTTCCTGATAATGTTGAAGTTGATGGTAGTTTACCAGATTTAGGCAAGTTTGAGATGACTATGAAAGTGCAACATGCAAAAGATACCCCTCTTGACAGAGTAAGATTTCATCTTCTTAATAATAACTCTTAAGAATCATTTTTACGAACTTCAAACGTCGTGTCTAATGGCAGGTAACCGCGAGGAGAGAAGTCGATTCACTTACCGCCCAAGCATGGTTGTCCGGAAGCAAACAATTAGAGGAAAAGGTTTGTTGTCATACTTTCAGTTTGAAGTGGATTCTAATGAATACCAATTCAAAGCGACCTGTTTTCTTTTTCGGGACGTTCCATTTGAAGCGTGACTTTCTAAAAAAAAAATTACTACCTTCTATCCTACTTCGCTGCTCTCTCATACTTACCATCCACTCTCGTTATATCACATTATTTTCTCTCTGCTATTTTATCATCTATTCCCTCACTATCTCACTCATCTTCTTTCTTACTTTATTCTCCGATCATCTTTCATACTTTATCATCTATTTTCTTAATGAGTTGCTTCAAACGGGACGAAGGAAATATTTTAGAAACTACTCTATAAGCACTTGAATAACGTGAAGAGTTTCTTTACTTGTAGGCTACAAAATTGAGCCTGCTTACAGGAGTGCCTTCTGAGTATACCAGTGTAATTCTTATCGAAACCGACAGCAGATCCGCTTCCAAGACGAAAACATTAGAAGAGGTACGTCTTCTGGTTCCCAATTCATACATGACTACGTATACCCTCCGTCCCACTATTGTTGTCTTGTTTCTGTTCGACACGGAGATTAAGAAAGTAGATGAACATGTATTAAAGTAGTGGGGTCCACTTGTTTAGACTGATTGTACTGCACAAGTTATTTTCCTTTTTCGGAAGATGACAACAATAGCGGGACGGAGGGAGTATTACACGACTGTATATTCTTGATTTATAACTTCTATAAACATCACATTCAGAAACAAGTCGATGTGGGAGCGAAGAAGATGACATTCCTCCGCAGCAGCAGCCTAGCAATCGGCTTCGGAAACCTCGAGGCAACAGCCGAAAACCGCGCTCTCGAACAAGCCGAGCCCAAGCTATACGAAACTTCGGAAATGATATTCCAAGCTGCTACTAATCTCTGTTCTAGATGGTGTGATTGCTGCTGCTGCATGTGTTTCCTTCAGTTCTGCAACAGGCTAAACGATCAATGTGCGATTGCTTTCACTCAGCTCTGCACTTTTCTTGCTTGTTTCGAGTGCATCAACGTCTGCTGTGAGATTTGCTCTGGTGAATAGAGGTGCAGGATAATTAAGATGTTTCCTCTTGATGAAAATTGAAATCGTAATGCAGTATGTAAATTATTGTAGAGGACATAATTTAGTTACTCTATGAAAAATATTTAATCATGTTTGTGTTTCACTTCTTTTACTTAAAAAGTAACTTAAACTTAAACCTCCCCCCCCCACCTCTCTCTCTCATGGTTCATTCATGTACTACATAGGACAAGTTAATCATGTTTGTATTTCACTTCTTTTACCTTCAAAGCTAACTTAAATTTAAACTTTCAGGTAAATGCATTAAACCCCTAAATCATTACGAGTTTTTTACGCTTTGTCCCTAAATTATGAAAAAAATGCAATTTACCTCCTAGACTATTAGATTTGTACTTTTAGTTCCATGAGAATTATGAAAATGTACAATTTGCTACTTGAACTATTTAATTTATCGCAAAAAAGTAAAATTTCGACAAAAATTCCAGCCATACATGCAAATTTAGGGATAATACATCACCCTGAGTTATAATTAGTTTTGTATAGTTTATCCTATTCATTTTAACTATAAATTTTGTGATAATACAAGATAATATTACCCTTAACTTTGCGCGTGTGCCAGTTAAATTTTTGCTGAAATTTCACTCTTTTGCGTCTGCAAATTGCAAAATTATTTAGTTAAGAACAAAGCGCACAAAACCAGTAGTCCAGGGGTAAAATGCATATTTTCATAGTTTAGGGAGGAAAACATAAAAACATAATAATCTAGGGGGTTAAATGCATTTAATGCTAAACCGTCCAAGTAAGTTCTTCTCCCTCTCTCTCATCTAGTAGTACATTTTGTGATAAAGAATTGGTAGTACTCAAGATCCAAGGAGATTTGCATGGAGGAAAGCAGTCCACATGAATGGGCTTGGTTTGTTTAATTAAAGGTGAAGGGTGGAAACAGCAAAACATTCCAGATATGGTAAGTTTTCGAGTTTCGATTGCACGAGTTATGGCAAAGGGAGTTGGATTTTCTCGACATAAGCTGCAAGTTGTAGTCATTCATCCTCACATGGCCATGGCTGAATCCTTTCTTGATTGCTGTGAATTCTTGACCTCTCTCTCTCTCTAACTTGTCTCGTTTTACATGCATCTCGAGGGAAGTCTGCAAATTCTATACAGAAGCTCAAGGAAAGTTTGTAATAGTGATGGTGACGACGTGCATGACGTTTTACTTGCATACCCTTCATGAGAGAGAGAGAGAGAGAGAGAGGAGGAGAGAGAAGTATAGTAAATTATATATGCATGGTTATGCTTAATGATGGTAATTAGCAATTTTGATGACACTTGTCATTTAAGGCAGTGAATCTTTTTAGGATTATTAAAAAGTAAAGTCAACTCAGACCATTGGTCCACGTTTCGGCATTACAGAGGTCTAGGCCACCTGTTGACTCACCATAGGCTCGAGTCAACATTTGCAAAACAAAATTATGTTCAATAAATATGGAGAAGAGAAAGTTTATACTACCCTTTACTAATTAATCATTCTAACTATATCCACTAAAAAACAAAAAATAAAAATTAAATAAATTCTAAAATCAAAGCATAACATGATTCACTCAAAAGTTAAAAACTCATTTGAATACTAACTACGTAACTACGTTTTTACCTTCGTTTTTACCTTCGTGATTCGAACTTCTTAAAACGTTTATAATTTATTTACGGTTCGACTTGAATGATTTTTTCTTTACTAGTGGTATGATTCGCACAAAAATTTGAATACTATCTGCGTAACTACGTTTTTGTGTCCGTGATTTGAACCTATTCAAATGTTTTACGATTTATTTACGACTCGACTTGACTAATTCTTTCTTTACTAGCGGTGATTAAGGCCTAAATCGCGTGGTATTAGGAAATAACCCTCGTGTAAAATTGGTGGCCGTATGATAAGATATACCCTCCCACATTTCGAGATTAATATACTAATCTTTACTCACCTCAAGATTAACATTTTAATCTCTTGGATTAGAGAAGTGCCACGACTGTTCAAGTAGTATTCCTTACCTCTCCCATGGTTTCAAGTACTCCCTCCGTCCCGCCTGACTTGGCTTAATAGATTTGGGCACGATTATTAAGAATAGTGGGTAGTTGTGTGTAAAGTGATATAAAGTGGTGGGGACCATTATAATTTATTAGAGTATTATTTTAGTTAGTGACCAAGTCAAGTGGGACAATGAAAAAGAGGAAAGAAGCCAAGTCGGTTGGGACGAAGGGAGTATTATATATTATATCTATAATCTACAATATTTTATTATATACACATAAAAAGACTAATATATAAGATGGGAATGTTTTTGCATGGGGCATATTCATTGAGATTTGAAACTAGTAGGTCAAATTGGGTTGAATTTTTTGTAACTTTTTTTTCAAGAATTGATTTTTTTTTATATATTTTGGAACTCGAACCAATAGAAAATCAGCAAATCTATATTTGTTAGTCCTAAAGCTCAAATCTCATTGGCTTCTAGGATCTACTTCTTCATCACCTTCATTCTTCTACCCCTACCCACCCCACCCACCCACCCTCCAACTGTGAAGAGTTTTCTTGCAAAATGAAGGTAAGAGAATTGATCAATTTAAGGATGTTTTTTTTTTTTTTTTTTTTTTGGTTAAGAATAATTGTATTTGTTTCTGAATCTTACAATTGTTTGTTTGCAGTTCTTTAACTGGATGCAGAGTAAGATCAATGGAGGGCAAGTAGACAAGAGAACTAATTCAATTCCCACTACAAGTAAGATTGATTTTCATGATCAAATCTAATGATTTTGATGTTTGCTATGAAAGTATTTAAAAAACATTCAATTATACAAAGTGTTACTATGTACTAATAATATAATACAATGTCTGAAAATCAGATCAAGAATCTGACAAATATGAACCAAAATCACATGAAATTTCTGCAGATCATACAAAGAAAGACCCTCCAAAGGAGGAGTTCAACGACTGGCCACACGGGCTACTCGCGATCGGAACATTCGGAAACACAAACACACCCTTAAAAGAAAGCAATCAAGAAATCCAAGCAAATTCAGATAACAGCCAAATCTGTCAAGAAGTGCAATGCCCATCTCCGGATTTGTCTGAATTCACAAATGAGGAGTTAGGGAAGCTGCAAAAGGAGCTTACGAAGCTTTTATCGCGAAAGCCAGATAAAGAGCAGCCATCCATAGCTGATCTGCCATTGGACAGATTCCTAAACTGCCCTTCTAGCTTGGAAGTGGACAGGACTAGCTCAAACAGATTCAGCAGCTACTCGGAGGATAGAGATGAAGAGGAGATTGATCGGACGATCAGGATCCTCTTAGGAAGATGCAAAGATGCGTGTGAGAAGAAGAAGAAGAAAGCATTAGGCATGAAGTCTTTAACCTTCCTTGTCAAGAAAATGTTTGCTTGCAGAAGTGGATTTGCTCCGGCTCCGAGTATGAGAGATACCCTTCAAGAATCAAGAATGGAGAAGGTAATATTAACATTAAAAATTTGATTTTATCACATAAAAATCTGATCTTTGTGTGAAAATTGAGGCTAAATCATAGTATTAGTGCAATTCTTGGATAATTAACCACCTAAAAATTTGATCTTTATGTAAAAACTAAGGCTGAATCATAGTACTAATGTAATTTTTGGATAATTAACCACCTAAATGTGATCTTTATGTAAAAAACTAAGGCTAAATCATAGTACTAATGCAATTCTTGGATAATTAACCACCTAAAAATGTGATCTTTATGTAAAAATTAAGGTTAAATCATAGTACTAATGCAATTCTTGGATTCATATATGCTTGCTTAGTACAATTTCTTTGTTCTTTCAGCTTTTGAGGGTAATGCTTACCAAGAAGATGAACCCTCAAAGATCTTCATCCATAAAGAGATACATAGAGGATTGCAGGCCTAAATCCGAGGCGGACGAAGAACAAGAATCGCGCGGAGAGGGATCTAAGTGGGACAAGACTGATTCTGAATGTGAGTTCTGTTTTGATCGTTCTGTTCATTTGTAGCTACAAACATCATATTGTGTATGATACTAACAATCTCTGCTTTCTTTTCTGCAGTTATTGTTCTAGAGATTTAGATACTAATCAAGTTTATTCAAGATTGAGAGAGAGATTGGAAGTGAACATATGGTTGTTCTTGTTGATGGGGAGGCCATATTTTTTTTTTCATGGTTGTGTTCATCATTTGGGATGAATGCAACACATGTTAGTGTGATATTGCAATCACTTTTTCTGCAGTTTGCTGCAGTTTGAGATCCACTTCGAATCACGTATTTTATTCCGTCGAAACGTATAATATGTATCCGTAGTTTGAATTTATCTCTATACATGTAAAATACGGGATTAGAATACGATAAATATGTACTACTACTGTATTGTTCTGAATCACATAATATACTTGATGTGTAAATACATGTAAAATACGAGATTAAATTTCAATACCAAATTAATAAAAAGAATATTTACTTAAATAAATAAGTAAATAAAAAATTGCTAAAACTTGTGATTTGCGGGGTCAAAATATAATTATCTAAAACTACAGTCCTGGTTGAGTAGAAAGAGGCCAAAAAAGTTGTTGAAAGTTGAAACCATGCTGCGGTACAAAATCAAGATTCACTTAAAATCCAGCTTTTCCTCATTACTGATATCTGCCGTACCCCCTGAATTTGGGGGATTAGGGTTTTTTCCCAGATCAGATCTTCGAGCGAAAAGTCAAAATTACGCCACCCCAGTTTCAAATCTTCTCTCAATTTTGTCAGTTTACTTGAATTAGGTTTGTAATTTCTGCCCAAGTTCAGAAATTTCATTTCTTGGAGTGTTGGAGAGGGCAATGCAATTTGTTTAATTGGAATTCTTGGAATTTTCGGTGGCTTTTTTTATTCTACCGAAGAAAACTGAGTCTGCTTTTGCGTTCATCAATGTCGTGGGCTGGCCCTGAAGATGTTTATCTGTCGACTTCTCTTGCTAGCTATCTTGACAGTAAGTTTTTCTTTGTTTATTTATTTATTATTTATTTTTATTTTTATCCTTTTGGAAATGATGGTTTCTCAGCTTGAATTTTGTAATTTTTCGTATGTTTTGATTCCTACTTTTACTGAAATCTGCGGGTGATTTAATTCGATGGGTCTTGTTGTAATCGAAATTTGGAGTTAGGGATTGAATTTCAATTTCTTGAAAGTTTTCTACTTGTATTGGGAGTTCTTGATTTTGCTGTTTCTGCTTTGTATTTGTTGAGGAAAAGTTTTTGTTTGCATGGGTGTGATTTATCTTTGACTTATTGGTGTAGCCTTTATGGAAAAAAAAAGTACTTCAATAATCACATCAAAGATGAGATTTTTTTGGGAAAATTATGATCAGTGTGCATTAAACTTAATTACTATTTGGAATAGCTGATTGATTTATTAATATTAATCGAAATTGAAGTAAATAATAGTATGGCTATCGAAATCGTGAGCATCGGCATGTAGGTACCAGATCCAAGTGGTAGTATGGCTATCAAAATCGAGAGTCCTTTAGCTATTGTTCTTGAAAAATGACCCGGTTTGGCCCATTCCTCGAAAGAAGTTTTTACGGGATCCTTATCCACCAATTTTTTTTACTTCTAGTTATGGCGACCGAATAATCATTGAGTGCTCTTTCCGGACAACACATACAAAGAGACCTGCCAACAGTCAAATAATGAGTAAACCTTTGAAAGATATTTCGATAATTAGAAATACTTAAGGATAGTGATAGTTATAGTCTTCTAAATGTGTATATGGAGGGAAGTTCGACGATTATGTTCTTGCTTCTTTAATTTAGTTCGGAAAGGCACACTCTTCATATTAGGGATGTTGTTCGATATGTCTTCTATTCTTATTTCAATTGCAACACTTACTGTAAACTTTCTTTCATAGATATGTTTGAGATCTCATGAGGTTGAATAGGCCGGGTTGTGATTTTGTTCCATAGAAAATTCAAGAACTTGTAATGGGAATTTTCATAACAAAAAAGCAAGTAGTAGAAGCAGATGAATGTCTATAAATTGTCTTGCTATGATAATCAGTATATGTCAATTTTCCGTAAATTTTACGTATGTCCATATTATGATTGTCTTGCTATCCTCGATATACTATTCACCTAGTCGATATGATATGCTACCCTAGGCCTTCTTATTCCATATGTTATTGATTGTGAGTGATTAAGAATTTCTATCTACACTATCCAAAAACAGAGTTTATATTGCGTTTGTGCATTATCTTGTATGTTATATCGAACTTGTTACCGAAGTTGATAATCATTCTTCACTTCTTTATTTCCTTCCGTTAATCTTTCGGTTATCCATCATTCATTTTCGTTTTGATTTTTCTGAAACTGCTTCTCAATTCGTACCTTTTGACTCAAATTTGTCTTTCAACAGAGAAACTTCTTCTACTTCTCCGAGATGGTCGTAAACTGTTAGGGGTCCTACGCTCCTTCGACCAATTTGGTATAATTACGACTTCACCATATGATTGATTTAGTACTGATTGGCTGAATCTAACAAATCTTGATTTCTCATTTATAGCTAATGTCGTTCTGGAGGATGCATGCGAGCGTGTTATTGTAGGCGATCTCTATTGTGACATCCGATTGGGTCTGTACATAATCCGCGGAGAAAATGTTGTCCTAATAGGAGAGCTGGTATGCAGCATTTTATTTTCGAAAAATTTGCTTTCTCAACTTCTTCACTTGTTATATTTACATACAAGATTTGTTAGGAGTTGAACAAAGAGGAGCTTCCGCCTCACATGACTCGCGTTTCGCCCGAAGAAATCAAGAGGGTAAGCTCCATACACCGCGTTTTTCACATCTCTTTTGCTCTTTTTGATCGACTTATGTGATATATTATTATTATTAAATCGACCTTAAAAGGAATTGAACACTAGGTCAACTCTAGATTAACCACTTACATAGAAGTGAGAATACCAACTATACTACGTATTGTCGGTTGATCGACTTTTGTGATGCGATGCAGGCCCAGAAAGCGGAGATGGAAGCTTCGGAACTCAAGGGTACTATGAAGAAGAGGATGGACTTTCTTGATATGGATTGATGATTTTTCGTGTTAGCGAAATCCACCTCAACTGCCGTGTCATCCCTTATGCGAATATTATTGCTTTCATGTGGGCTTTTTTTCATGATTCACAAAATGTAGTTTTGCAAATGTGGTGGAGATCGATGATGCAGTGGTGTATGATTTAGATCGATCTGTATATTTATTTTTATGACGAGGGAAACTTAATTGTATTATTTTGTGTTGTTTTCTTTGTAGACTATCCTGTTTTCTGCTTGAAATATTGCCAATTTGATAATTTCTGCTCATAAATCCTAATAAAACCTACCTACTCATAAATAATATATATTCAAAATGCTTATTATAAGAGTTTACAAATTATGTATATATGTGTTTTTAAAATGTTTATTATAAGTATTCCATATTTACTTTTATTTAAAGTTTGAAAATTTGTTTTATAGTAAAATTAATCGATTTTTTTGTAGCTTTTAACAGAAGCTACAACAAGTACGTAGACTTTGGATAAATACGTGAAGAATCATTTGCAAACACTTTCATAATCTTATATATACACGCACATTATAAATTAGAAGCACATGTTTAATATGGCAAAAATACACAATTCAGAGAAAAAAAAATCATATATTCATCGATCAATTAAACCCTAAAAACCCTAATTTTAATTTAGTGGGTAATTGGAATGCATCCGAACGAATTATCTACTACAAGCAATTAATAATCTATACTGGATTTCATCACATCATCCACCATTAATACAACTATACAAGACGTATATAATTAATCTATTTTGAGTTTCAATCAAGAAACAAATTGGGAAACATACCATGCAAGAACACTATTTCAATGATAAAAATACGAATCAGGGCCGTTATTGAGGGTGGGCGAACCGGGACGGCCGCCGCCCAGGGGTCATAAATTTTATGGGCCCAAAATTTATAATTGTAGTTAGCATAATTCGAACTTTAAAACTCTTAAAAACTTATATGTGATATTTCCAACCGATTAAAACATTTTTTTACAATTTCTTAAAAAAATACTATATAAGTTCGAAATTTTAGGCTTCTCTTTTTCATTTTCGCTCGGAACCCTTATTTCCTCGTGAACGGCCCTGCAATGAATACTTCATATTTTATATACTCCCTCCATCCCGAATATATATGTCTATTTGTTTTTACACACATATTAAGAAAATATTTAATGACATGAAAGTTAGATAAATATTGGTATTGAAATATGAGTAAGTTAAAGTAAATTACTAAAAGTTAATGACATAATTGTATTTGTTATTAGAAAAGTTGGATAAAGTATCATTTTTTTATATTATCACATTGATTAGATGTATTAAAGTTAGTGAAAGATTTAGTTAGACACAAAAAAATTGTTAATAGACATATAAATTTGGGATAGATGAAAAATGAAAGTAGACATATATATTTGGGACGGAGGGAGTAGATACGTACCAAAACTGGCTTACAAATTAATACAATCTTCTTTGCGAGGGAAAACCAAATAATTCCAAGCACATTAAACACTGATTAATCAATAAAATCGAAGCATGTTAACATCCACCACCTCGCCTCGTCTAATTCTAACAGCTTCCGAATCCCCTCCTCCGCCATCTGCTCCGTCAACTCCTCCGGCGAGTCTATTTCCGGCATCTTTTTTGCGTTTTCCCACTCTCCAAAACTTTCAATCGGGGCCGCCGCAAAATAAGACTGCAGCGGTTGTACTTGTTGCTGGATACGGCGTCGATCAAGGAGTACTCATGCATGATCCAATCCAACTACTACACGTAGAAACAAACGGTCCGGTTATCTATCAGTTTACTCTTCTTTCTTTTCGGAAGCGAACAAGATTTATGCTGTCATTGTTAGGATCTCATATATGCCTCCATGTAAATTGACTTTTATGAGGCTCTAAAACAAAGTGAAAGCAGGGGCGGATTCAGGAATTTTTAGGATCTTGGGCTGGACCGACTTCAAAAGAAATTTGCATGTAATAAGTATGTATAGAAAAGGGCATTGCTAAACAAAATAATTTATAGCATTTTCTGGTCGAGAATACCTTACAAAATATGACATAAAATACTATTGAAGTTTCACCCTACGATTTTTTCTTGAATCGAACTCATTAATGATTGTGTTAAACGTCAATATCTTTAGCTAGCTGGCGCTCAATGTTGATAACCAAAGAATCAGCTAAGAAATATTCATTCATCTTGTTACGGAGGATTGACTTGATGATCTTCATAGCTGAAAATGCTCGTTCCGTAGTAGCAGTCGAAACGGGAAGAGTCAACTCATTATTTCAATTTTTGATGCCATAAGTGGGGTTTTCATCAGTTAATTGTTCTCTTAAAGAGAAAATGTTATTTCGTTATTCAAATAGAATCAAACAAAACTATTAAAACAACCAATGACAGAAATATTTCGTACAAACGATTGGACTCAAACTAATTGAAGCAAAAAAATGCGCTAAGACAACTCTATTAGCAGACACTTTCAAGGTAAATATACTGCACTTTAAGTATTGCATTTTATAATGCAATATCTTTAACTTTAAAGTGCGGTACATTTGTCATTAAAGTGCAGTGTTCACACGATAACAGACTGTTCACATTTGAACCTCCTCCCCTCATTGTATATATAGTGGCGGAGCCACATTAACACCCATTAAATATAACATTTTCCTTCATTTATATACTCTATCCGTGCCGCTATTACTATCTTATTTCCTAATCGAGTTGTCCTTCTATTATTGTCCTATTTTCTAATATGGTCCTACAAAATTAACTCTTAATGCTAAAATGAAATGCCCCCCTCCTTATTCACTACTCACCTCACATTCTTATATACTGTCTCTCACACTATTACGTTCTGATTCAAACTCATAAATTAATCATATTAACTTTTTAAAAATTTTAAATTATTTTTTCAATTATAACATAGAAAAAGAATAATAATTGTCTTTGAACTATGTTCTAATAAAATTTGGATAAATTATCATCATTACAACCAACCATTCATTGAAATTATATTAATTTCTTATTATAATTAAAACTCAGAAAATAAACACTTAAATAAAGTGTGTTAATTCCTGTGCCGAAATAAATAGACAGTACTAGCTTTAGGGGAGTACAAAATATGAAAAAAAATCTTGATGTAATAGAGTTAAGCACGTTTAAGTAGATTATTTTTCTTCCTTTTCTGTCTCTTCCCAATGTACATATATTTTTACACATCATAAAAATAAATAAAAAATAAAAAAATAAAAACTTTTATCGGGAAGAAAAAAATAAAGTAAATTCATAGATCGATCGATCAACTATATTTACATATATCTTGATTTGGCGGGAATTCAACCCATTACAATACGAAATTCTTCATATCCCACTCCGGCAGATCCACTTGCAGTACTCTTCTTCTTCCCATCTCACCATCCAAAGGTCAAAAATTTCCTCTGCTGGTAAACCCAACTCAAAAGACGGTTCAGGAAAATTACTATCTTCTCCCGTCGGAGATGAAGACTTCTGCTGAGTCTGAGTCTGTTGGTGATTCGACTCCGGCATTTTTTCCGGCGTCGCCGGATAATCCTCCGCCGCACACTCTTCTTTCTTCACAACATTGATCTCTTTGGACGGAGTGGCAATCTGATCCATCAGAAATGCAAACTGCTTCTCAACCTTTTGGTGGTCGGATTCTGGCATGTTTTCCGGCGTCGTCGGATGAATCTCCGGCGTAGTCTCCGACGAACGTTCCCACCTCAAACATTTAAGTTTCTTTGGAACACTTTCTTCTTGTTCTCTTTGTTCTTGGGCGTTTCTCTTAGTATTTGTTGGGACTCCGGCAATGGTCGCCGGAGTCCCGATCTGATCACCCACTGGAAATATATTTTCCGGAGTCATGGGATTGGCCTCGGGCACCGACGATGAAAGTCCCAATTCATTAGGGTTTAGGGTTTGTGGGGCTCCGAAAATAGCGGCCGGAGTGCCGATCTGATTTGGAAATATATTTTCCGATGTTGTTGGATTAGCCTCCGATGCCGACACCAATGACAAAAACCCCAATTCATTAGGGTTTTGTGTTGGTGGGACTCCGGCAATAGCGGCCGGAGTCCCAGTCTGATTAGGAAATATGTTTTTCGACATCACGGGATTATCCTCTGATATTGGCACCAACGACAAAAACCCCAATTCATTAGGGTTTAGGGTTTGTGGGGCTCCGAAAATAGCGGCTGGAGTCCCGATATGATTAGGAAATATATTTTTCGGTGTCGTTGGATTAGCCTCTGACGCCGACACCAACGACCAAAACCCCAATTCATTAGGGTTCTGTGTTGTTGGGACTCCGACAATAGCAGCCGGAGTCCCAATCTGATTAGGAAATATGTTTTCCGACATCATGGGATTATCCTCCGACATCGACACCAACGACAAAAATCCCAATTCATTAGGGTTTAGTGTTGGTGGGGCTCCGACAATAGCGGTCGTAGTCCCCACCAACCTCGCCGGAAATTTCATTTCCGGTCGTTCCTCGTGATGAACATGCCGCCGATCGGACACCTTAACATACTTCGTAATCTTACACAACACGATATCATTCTTCAATCCGGCGCCAATCAACGAATACTCGTGCATGATCCAATGATTCCGATCATCGGAACCCTTCTTCGGATGTTGGAATGAAAGCATCCTCATGCATCCGATGATCCGGCCGGTTCGCGCCTCCGTGATGTTCTTCGGACGGGTTTGGCAGGTCCAAGCACCCGAACCGGCCCTTCTCGAATTCCGCTTCGAGTTGGGCGAGGTCTTCGTCACCTTCGTGAAGACGTAGATCGTTCTCTTGGTGGCGCCGCCTTCTTCCTTGGTGCTCCAGTACGGCGAAGAGTGGCCGACGTCGCGGAAGACGACCGACGGCTCGGCGTTGTCGCCGTAAAGTTGCTTCTCCGCCATCCATTCCCACTGCAACGTCGAGTCCATCGTCTTTGGGTATAAATACCAACTGATTAGGTCTTCATCAGTGGGATCGAAATAAAAACCCTTAGGAATTCTACTCAGCATTTTTTTTTAATATGGATTAATCAAGATTTGGTGAATTTTTCTGTTTTTAAATATTTGGAATCATCAAGATTTTTGTGAACGTATTATTGAGTAGTACTATTTATAGAACTCCAGGTGAATTGGTAGCCAATCGTAGTGATCCACGTGGATGAAATCCTATTTAGATTAGAGATTGATATACTACTTTTTGTGAATCTTAATTAAAATTATTAACGGTCTTACTTGTTGTATATATCCATCGTTTATAATATGCAATAATATAATAATAATTATTTTAATAATATAAAGTACAGCAAAATATGGTATTCTAGTTTATGTTGGAGACAAAAATATCACATGTTTTACTAATTCTAGGGTGAACTATTAGAGATGATTCATAATTAAATAAAATTATGTCTTCAAATGCATTAATTAATAATAGAAGTATATGATAGTTATTTTATATAGATCATGACATTCTTTTAGAAATGTTGGTTACTTATTTATAAATTTATATTAATATAGGGTATGGATCCAGTGAGAATGCATAATTATATAGGAATGTAGGAAATATGCATATTCATTATATGTTTTATGCATATTCCTTAATTTTTTATGCATATATCTTATAACTTTTATATTTTTGTCCTTATGCATAAAATAAATAAAAATATGCAAAATAAATATTCAATCTAAACCATCAGAAAATAAAATGAATGGTGCATATTTCTTCTTATTTCTTATTTTAGGGAGACATTTTATATGATCCATTCCTTATTAATATATACTATATATATTGTACTAATGTTAATATAGAAAGATAATTTAGAGATAAGTATATACTCCCTCCGTTCTATTGAAATAGTTCAATTTCTTATCGGTTAATTTTTAAAGAGTAGCTGATATGTGTAGAGTTTTGGATCCCTAAAAAATGTATGTAACTATTTGTCAGAAAAGGAAAATGGACAACTTCAATAAGACAACCGAAAAAATATATTGAATTATTTCAATGGGACGGAGAGAGTACATATTAAATACTTACCGAAATTGCAAGTCTTGATCAATTACTTGTTTTTGCTTTTGATAGATTAATTATTATTTTTTTCATTTCATAGACGAGAGAAATTCATAAACATTTTCGATGTACGAGTGGAATGTCTTAGGGAGCGTTTGGTTCGCAACTTGAAATCAGATTCAGATTCAGGATGATTCCCTCTAGTTTCAGAATGAATTGAATCCTTATCTATTTGGATTAATTCTTTGGATTCGGGATCATTAATTTACATGTATTTCAGATAAATTTTTAATTTTACCCTTAACTTATATAAAATATAAAAAAAATAAAAAATTAAAAAAATAAAAAAATGAGAATAAAATGAATAATGAAGAACGAAAAATCAAAAACTACAATTGAAAAATAAAATAAAGAAAAGATGAAAGAATGAAAAAAATAGAAACGAAAAGAAATGCAAAATAAATAATGAGAAAAGTAAAAAATTAAAAATTTAAATATGGTATGGAATCAAACCAACCAAATAGTGGGGATTTGAGGATTCCTAAATTTTTTGATATCATTCCAAAAATTTGATTTCGATAGTCTTAATACAAATAATATTTTTAGATTTCATACCGATTCTTGATTCCGAATCCCTCTTACCAAACGCTCCATATTTTTGGATGTGTTGTTTATAGATGGATGACCTATTATTCTCTAATTGATTAATTTTAAAAAAATATTGAGTGAAGTTTAATTATTAAATTAAGGGTTATTCTTCTTTAAATATACCAATTTTTTTAAAATTCCCTTTTTGCACATGAACTTTTTATTTTAGCCCATAAATACTCTAACTCTTGATTTATTTCAAATTACACACAGATAAAAAATTTGGTGAAATCAAAGCTGACGTGGTATTTTCCAGCGTGACGTGGCTGCTGACATGTCGGGTTAGTCATAATCGATCTTATTTGATTTTCAATAAAATACACAAACTCTTTACATTTTCCATTTTTGCACACGAACTTTAAATTAATTTGTTTTTACACATAATCGAAATTTACAATTTTTTAATTAAAATTTATTTTTAATAAAAATTTTGTAATGAATGACCGAATTAAGTTGTACAAACCATTAAATACAATGAAAAAATTAAAAAATCTTAAAATTTAAAATTTTAAATTTTAAATTTAACGATTAAGTTTGACAAAATCTTAAAATCTTAAATACCAGTTTCTTCCCTTGTATTTAATTGACTTGTTCAATTTAATTCGGCCATTCATTATAAAAATTTTATTAGAAAGAATTATTAATTAAAAAAAATCTAAATTTCGATTGTGCAAAAAAAAATTAAATTTAAAGTTAATGTGTAAAAAGAAAAACTGTGAAGAATTTGTGTATTTATTATAAAATCAAATAAGATAGATTATGACTCACCCGACACGTCAGCAACCATGTCACGCCGGAAAATGTCACGTCAGCTTGTCCCCTTGGGATGGCAAAGTTGGTAAGGTGGGTAGGCCCGGGACCGATAGGTCCTGGGTTCAAATTTCACTGGAAGCAACTTTGTGGAGCCTGTCACCTATGGTTAGCTTAAGGTGGTTGAACTCTCTTGTGTGGTTTGCATGCTACTGCACGTATCAAAAAAAAATGTCACGTCAGCTTTGATTTCATTGAAATTTTGATCAGTGTATTTAAGGTCTAAATTGAAAGTTTGTGTGCAAAAAAAGAGAATTTGAAAAAAGTTGGTGTATTTAGAGGAGAATAACCCTTAAATTAATTGAAAAAATATCAATTTCATTATTAATTTAAAATACTCCATTTTAAAGAGAATAACCCTTAAATTATTGGAGTATTACTTAACTGGTCCATTAGCTAAAAGGCCAGTGATCCATTAGCTAAAAGGCCGTCGTCTGTTTCACTTTAAAAGATAAATAAATAAATTAAATAATTAAAAGCGATAAAGCTCGAATTGAAGCCCGGTAATCAGGAAGCAGAGCCCAGCCCAGCCCGCTCTCTCTCTCTCTTCACCATCACCACCATCAAAATCAACCATCACCTCCTTTTCAATTTTCAAAAAATAAAATAAAGAATAAAATATCTCAGCTGTTCACATCTCCATGGAGCCGCCGGAAACCGCCTCCGCCGCCGAGAAGATCATCCTACGATGGGACACCTCCGCCTCGGAGGACGCGCGCGACAAGATGATCTTCAGCGGCGACCGCCACGAAATCGACCGTTACCTCGACGCCGTCGACGAGTTGCAGAAATCCATGTCCGCCGCCACTCTATCCGACTCGCCGTCCTCCTCCGCCCTTGAGATCGCCATGGCTCGCCTCGAGGACGAGTTCCGCACCATCCTACTCTCCCACACCTCGCCCATCCAGGCCGAGTCGCTCGCCGAGTCGACTCACCCCGAGTTCACCTCGCAGGAATTCGAATTGAAGGACGAGAGCAGCTTCGAGAAGCAGTTCGAGCACCAGGAGAGCAACAGCAGCAGCACCACCAGCTGCTACAGGTCAACCACCAGCATACGCGAAGTAGATCTTATCCCAGACGACGCCGTTTACGACCTCCGCTGCATCGCCGAGAGGATGATCGCCGCCGATTACCTCCGCGAGTGCGTTCAGGTCTACGCGAGCGTGCGGAAGTCCGCGCTCGACTCGAGCTTGAAGCGACTCCACCTCGAGAAGCTCAGCATCGGCGATATCCAGAAGCTGGAGTGGGAGACGCTGGAGACGAAGATCCGGCGGTGGATACGAGGCGCGAGGGTTTGCATCCGCGTGCTCTTCGCCAGCGAGAGGCGCCTCTGCGAGCAGATTTTCGAAGGTTTGGGAAACTCCGCCGACGACGCTTGTTTCATGGAAACTATAAAAGGTCCTGCTATTCAATTATTCAATTTCGCTGAAGCAATTAGCATTAGCCGGCGATCGCCGGAGAAATTATTTAAAATACTGGATTTACACGATGCCTTATCTGATCTATTACCTGATATTGAGTCTGTTTTCGAGTCGAAATGGAGTGAATCGATTAGGGTTCAGGCTGCGGAGATTCTATGTAGGTTATCAGAGGCAGCGAGAGGGATATTATCAGAATTTGAGAACGCAGTTCTTCGTGAACCTTCTAGGGTTCCAGTTCCAGGTGGAACGATTCATCCCTTAACTAGATACGTGATGAACTACATTAGCTTGATTTCTGATTACAAGCAAACTCTGATTGAATTGATAGTGATGAAGCCTTCAACTGGTCCGAGATACGCGAATGATCCGAATGTTCCGGATATGGATTTCTCCGAGTTTGAAGGCCAATCTTCTACTTTATCACTCCACTTGATCTGGATTACTGTGATTCTGCAGTTCAATCTAGACGGAAAATCTAAACACTACAAGGATACTTCATTAGCCCATCTCTTCATGATGAACAATGTGCATTACATTGTTCAGAAGATCAAAGGCTCGCCGGAGTTGAGGGAGATGATAGGGGATGACTACTTAAGAAAGATGACTGGGAAATTCCGGGTTTCTGCAACGAACTACCAACGTTCTACGTGGGTGAGGGTGTTATACTGTTTGAGAGACGAGGGTTTGCACGTAAGCGGAAGCTTTTCATCCGGGGTGTCGAAAAGTGCTCTTAGAGAGAGGTTTAAGGCTTTCAACTCTATGTTTGATGAGGTGCATAGAACTCAGGCTACATGGCTGATACCCGATACGCAGCTTCGCGAGGAGTTGAGGATTTCCGTATCGGAGAAGCTTATACCCGCGTATAGGTCGTTTCTCGGACGGTTTAGGAGTCATATAGAGAGTGGGAGGCATCCTGAGAATTACATCAAGTACTCTGTTGAGGATCTTGAGAGTGCAGTGCTGGACTTCTTTGAAGGGTACCCTGTTTCGCAGCATTTGAGGAAGAGATCCGAGTGACGAATCGGGTTTCGCCACGTAGATTTTAGTACACCATTTAGGACACCATTCTTTGAATTTTTGGGTGGAGTTTTCTGGGATGAGGTTTGTTTGAAGGGAAGATGAAAATATGGATGCTCTGCCTCTTCTCAAATGCTTCTGCCCTATAACTCTGTAAGCATGTGTTGTTTGTGCTTTTTAGTCATTTAGGTTTTGCTTTATATGTTTATATGGGAATTATTGTGTTTGTTTTACTTTATGAGTCTGTATAGAAGATTTAGATTTTAGAGTGTCATTGAATATGATTATGTGATTTTCTTTGATCTTCAAATTGGAAGTCATTTGGTTTCATCTTATTTTTATCTTGATTCTTATCAAGCTGTTGCATATGCTATTGTTCTTAAATTTTTCCTATGAAGAAACTGCGCTATGATCTACTCTTTTCATCCCGTTATTACCGTACAATTTCTTTTTGGCGCAGAAATTATGAAACTTTGTTTATATGTATATTTTATGAGTTTTAATTGTATTAAGAAATGAGCACATTTTTCGAAATGAATGGTTGGTGGGAAGGTATGTGAATTCATCCAAATTTTATTAATGCACAGTTTTTTCATATTGTAATTGAAGAAATTTACGAGAAGTTAAAAATCATTAAATTTTAAATTCGAAACACAATGAAATCGTGCGAGAGATAAACTTTTGAAGAGATAATGTATAACAATATGAGATTGGATAGTGAGTTAGGAGTCTACTTCACTAGTTAACTTTTATCATTTTAGTAAAATTGACAAAATAGCAGGATAAATAGAAAAGAATAAAAGACGTTAATAACGGGACGGATAAAGTATTTTTCTTCGCTGCAAGATGTGATGGGTCGTATCAATGCAAGTTGTGTGTATGTATTGCTCGAGTTTGGAGTATATAGAAAACAAACCGAAATGGAAATTGATGGAGTTTGGAAGCAGAAAAGTGTTAGATTTCCTCTAAAAATTACTCTCCGTCCCACCGAACTTGTCTTTTATTTCTTTTCGGACTGTTTCACCGAACTTGTCCTGTTTCTAAATAAGAAAGTAGGTCCCATATTTTTACCAATTCAAATCAACTCAAAAATACCTCCACCTCACAATCCAATTCTAAATAATTAGTTAATTGTATGGGTCCCATATTTTTACCAACCTACACCCACTTTCCTAAATAACTGTGCCGAAAATAAACACGACAAATTCGGTGGGACGGAGGGGGTAGATGTGACTTAAAATTGCATAATTTGAAATACGAAAACCTTTTCGGGAATTGGTGGAGGGACCCAAGTAGCAAGGGCTTGTAATCGTGGGAGATTTGTTAATACATTCTAAAGTCCAAGTGATAACGATGTTTCATCAGCCATTGGAATTGGATGAATCCCAATTCAATATCTTCATTATTTTTAGAGATTGCTTGTTTAATATAATTATGTAACTCTCAACTTTTTCTAATTTTCCAAGTGGAAAGTGAAATAAGCCGTAAGAAATGATGGTTTTAAATACTAGGTTTCGTCTTAGATATGTCGACCTTTTTGGACCGTCTCTTTTAAAAATTTCTATGCAAATTCGAAGATTATGAATTTGTGAAGTCACATGTTAGGAGATCGTTGTCGAAGATTTTATATATAAATAATTATTAATAAATTATTCTTTATTAAAATAATTTTATACCCAACTAATGAATAGTCACTATTTGTCTTGAGAAAATTGTAAAAATTATCTTTATATTCGTCTTGTTCAAAAAAAAAAAAGCACGTGTTCTCAAATGATGGGAGCGGTGATTGAATAAGATTATTTTTAATTAACATATAATATCTCAAATAAATTTATATATAAAAAATTACAAATCACGAATGTTATGATTTGGATTATACGGTACTATATTTCACAAGTATTAATTCTCGATATACATACTATACTTTCCACGTTATGTTAATTCTAAATATATAAGTATTATTTACACAAGTAAAAGTATATATATATAGGGGAAGGTTCAATAAGAAACACTAGCTTAATGAAAGAACTAGGAACAAGATCTAACCCTTCATTTTATTAAATGTATGGTATAGATCAATTATTAGATAAACAATAAAAAAAGAAATTAGATTATATTTAATGTAGTAAGGGCAAAATTGATAGGAAGTATTAAATGTGAAAAATAATAAACCTACGTGATCTGTTCAATCTCCCACTCTCTTCATTATTTCTCTCTCTCTCTCTCTCTTCTCGTCTCTTCTCTGTTCGACCATTATTGCCGCCGCGGCCTTTCGCTCTCTATCTCTATTCGGATGCCGCCACGAGCATCCTCTCTCTATCTCTGTTCGGGTATCGTCTGCGTCGTCGCTGCCGCGGGCAGTGCAGATCTGTCGAGACTTGTTCCAGATCTGCGAAATTCCCTTCCAGATCTCTCTCGATTTGGCCATCACCGACATCGCTACCATCGCTGACAAACCAGATCTACAGAAACTTGTTCCAGATCTGTAGAGATCCCTTCCAGATCTACATAGATCCGTCTCCAATCTGATTTTTATAGTACTTTTTATCCAAAAATTCTCAGCGACATCAATTTTTTCGACATTTAGCTGCAATTTTTTCGTGTTTATCCGTATGCACTTTGTTTAAATAGTGTATGTACTTTTATAGATAATTTTATGCACTTCGATTAAAATGTGTATGCACTTTCATTAAAAACTATATGCACTCCGATTAAAAATATGCACTTTCATCAAATTCTGTATGCACTTTGCTTAAAAATTGTATACACTTTGGCTGAGTTTTCATTTGATGGTGAAGAAAGAAAAACGAACAAGAAGAAGATGAAGCAATTACATAATTTATGTGTTTAATTAGTGAGTTAAATAAATTATAATTAATAAAATAAAATACATAAAATGAATAATTAATTTTTAATGTTCAATCGAGAATACGGATTAAATAAAACTAGTTTACATTACAAGTATAAATTTTGAATAATTTACAGTTAATTATGAATTATTTCACAAAAATTGAATAATAGAAGATATGTATAAATAAAATAAAATGAGTAGTTTACATTTATACCCTTAATGAGCTAAAATAGCTCATCTAATCCAAGCCACACATCTAATGAAATGGAGGGCTAGAATATGTTCCTAGTTCCTTCAATAAGGTGTTGTTCCTTAATGATCCATCTCCTATATACATATATTTATATTTAGAATCTAGTTAATAGTTATGTAAATAAAGGGAAAACATATAGTTTTATAGACAAATTAATGAGGTTAAAGAGTTGAGAGCTTTTGATATTTACGTACAGTTAAATATAAATGAAATGATTTTTCGCAATATTTTTTAGACCACATATTTCTATTTTCAAAATGATAAGATACAAAATTTCAATTAGAAGGCATATTTTCCATACTTAATTAGGAATATTTAGGGTGTGTTTATAAATGCTTATATAAGCACTTATTATTTATTTTTACATTAGTTGAAAATAAATGTTTTAAAACAAAAGTAAGGGACTTTTGGAACTAAATAAGAAACATATATTTCTGGTAATTTCTAAAATTATGGTATTTTAAGCACAAAAAAATCTCAATAGATGCTTAAAAGAATGGTTTAATTAAGTAGTTTAGTTCCTTAATTTTAGATAAACTAACGCAGAAAATAAATTTTGGAGACACTAAACAATTGCTTATCCGCTATAAAGATAGGTAACTGCTTAAATAAGTTCTTACGAATACACCTTATTCTAAAAATACATTTAAGATTTTTTTGCCTTTTTACAATAAAGTTGAATTGTTGTAAATATATTATATATATATATATATATATATTTACCATATATTGTGATGACCATATAAACCCTAAAAGCCCATGAACCCATCTTGTACTCTATAAATAGAGGTCTCCACCTTCATAATAAAACACATCTATTTTCTCATTTTCTCTATTATTCTCTCATTTTATTTAGTTTATAACATGAATGATATATTTAATGATTTATCAATTTTAAAATTAAGAATTCAAATCATATTGGCCATAATGTATGGGCTTCTAATTAAGGCCCAATTATTATACCACTCAGAAGTTAGAATTACGGCGTTGAAATGAGATCCGGTAAAAGCTCGTCTATAAATAGCCCAAACCACGCCAATGAATTCCCCCTTTTTCTGTGAGGCCTCGCATTTTATTCTTCTTCCGTCTTTTTCTTTTCTTTTTTTTCTTCTTTATTTTAATTTTTTTCCTTTCTTCCCTTTTTCCTCTCGCGACAAATCCCAACACTCGAGAAATTTCTTCGATCATCTCGTTCGGATAAGATCTCTGATTGCATTTCGAATCGAATATGCTGAATCAGAGGCTGAAGCAGCAGCAGCACCAGGCGTTGATGCAGCAAGCTCTCCTCCAACATCAGTCGCTCTATCATCCCGGACTCTTAGCTGCTCCGCAGGTTTGATTCCGTTTTGGTCGAATTCGAGCTTTGTGAGGAGTGAATTTATGGTTTGAGTGTGTGTTTGTTGTTTCGATTGTTTGTTCGTTTGTTGTGGAAAGAGATTTGTGGATGTGGATGTTTGTTTTTGTTAATTTGTGCGTTGTGATGAAGTTTGTGATTGCCGTACGCTATTTTGTTATACTCCGTTGCTTGTTAGGTTTTCGATTGGGTAAAATTGTTTGCGGTGTTAGCTCGTTTTCATGAATTGTCAGTTGATTTGAGTTATAAGGATTATCAGGGAGGAGAGGAGTGTCGGTTTTTGGTGTTACGAGAATATGTGTTCTTTTGTTCTAATCTCTGCATATTGAGTTTGAAACTACAGTAAGCCGCACGAGGAAGCGTTAATTGAGTGTAGACTGTACTACCATTTCTCCAGCCTCATATCTCCATTTGATTGTTGAATTTGTGGATGTATGTGATGAAGAGTGAAGAAATCTGATGTTGGTGGCTTAATGAGTTGATCACTATCTATTAGACTTTAGATATAAACTTTTGGAAATATATAATAGAAACTGTCCTTAAAAGTGAAACTGACATTTCCTAAACTGCACCACATGACGGTTTAACAATTCTTTTCTATAGATCAAGGCATGAACCTAGGTTTATGTTCTAGAACCTTATCTTATCAGAATGGGATAGTTCCTCTATTTTAGTAAAGTTCCCCAAGAAATAGACTGCGAATGGGAAATATGGAGGATTGTTAAGAAATAGTGTGTGGTGTCTACTGTTCTACTTTTCTACTTATGGTGTTACGGGAAGCAAGTTTTATTTGGTACTCCATCCGTCCCATTATTCTTGTCCAATTTGCTTTTTGCACGGTTTTTAAGGAGACAGTTGTGTGTAGATTGGTATAAAGTTGTGGGTCCCACAAAAAACTTGTGTGTAATAATTTACTAAAAAAGGAAAGTGGACAAGAATTTTGGGACAACCCAAAATGGAATAGCGGACAAGAATTTTGGGACGGAGGGAGTATATACCAGATTTAATCTGATGCAAATGGTGATAATTTAGGTATTTTGTCGTGCTGGTTGGCCGAAGTTTATCAATACAAAAGAATGTGATTTGCTTTTAATGCTATTACTTTTTACACGCCAGTCCAGCATCTTTAATGTCCTTTGCGTGTGAATTAGCTCTTTTCTTTCTCTTTAGATTGTCTTTTACCATGGGTCGGATGTAGTCTTCATGGGTAGATTGACTAGGAAGTTTTTTTTTTCTTCTTTATTTTTATTTCTTTTTTCTTTTCGCGTTTGCATTTTGCAGATTGAACCGATTCCAAGTGGAAATCTGCCTCCTGGGTTTGATCCAAGTACATGCCGCAGTGTGTGAGTTTAGTTCAAATAGTTTTTTCTTTTCTTTTTATATTTTGTTTCCCCCTGTTTCCAATACTTGCTTGTGTAGCTTGAACATGTGCAAAATAGTCTAAGCATCCATTTTTTTTTCTCCTTTTTGGGGTTGTAGATAATGTAAACGAGTCTTTGCATCTATAGTTTTGCTTCATGTCCTGTCTTAGTATGCCATTAAGGCGAAATGTGCATAATGTTTTGGTGATTTGTCCTTTGTCGCCACCTCTCTGATCACAGTCTTTTATGTGAAGCTGTTAAATCTTGTGTCGTTATTCATATAATATCATCATGTTATATCTGGCATTGTAAAAATGGAGGCAGTTTCCTATATATCATCATTTTGGATTCTATTATTTGAAGTTAATGTTATTTTATTTTTGGAGACAATACAGGTATGTTGGGAATATTCACATACAGGTGACTGAACCACTTCTTCAAGAAGTTTTTGCTAGTACTGGTCCTGTAGAGGCTTGTAAGCTTATTAGAAAAGAAAAGGTGAGTGTTCTTGAGTACTCTCTATTCGATAAATTACCAAGCTTATTCAAATTGAAAAGATGACTATTATCAAATCTCTCTATCCCATAAAGTATTATCCACGTAAAGTGTCTGAAAAGATCATTTTGACATCCATCACCTTTTTGCTCTATGCAGTCATCATATGGCTTTATCCACTACTTCGATCGTAGGTCAGCTTCACTTGCAATAACGAACCTTAATGGGAGGCATCTGTAAGTAGGATTTATTGAATCTTTCATCTTGTATTTTCTTTGAAGTTTTGGTGATAATGTATGAAGCAATGTTCAGGTTCGGGCAGCCTATCAAAGTTAACTGGGCATATGCCAGTGGTCAGAGGGAGGATACAACAAGTGAGTTTATATTATAATGTCTTTCATTCATGTGATATGTATTTAACTTTGGCATATGAAAATGATGCGTGTAATTCTTGGAGTCGTTAATGGTTTGCCTGAATATGATTGTTTCCACTATTCAGGCCACTACAACATATTTGTTGGTGATCTCAGCCCAGAGGTAACTGATGCAATGCTGTATGCCTGCTTTCAGGTGTACCCTACTTTATCGTAAGTTCCTCTCTTACTTTCTCTCCCTCGCTTCGAAATGGAGCTCATCGTCCCTTGTATATTACTTTGGATTCTGCACGAATGGAATAACTGGAGCGACATGTATAGTTTAGCAGTTATTGATCACCTCTTTCTTGGTCTTAGTGATGCAAGGGTTATGTGGGATCAAAAGACTGGACGTTCCAGGGGGTTCGGATTTGTGTCTTTCAGGAATCAACAGGTAATTTGGTCCACAGACTTTAGCTGAATCATCTCAAAATTTAACTTCCTTTTCTGAATCGTTTGGTTTTTTCTTTTCAGGATGCGCAAAGTGCCATTAATGATCTAACTGGTGAGAACAGTTTGAATTGATTTCTTTTGAAAAGTTTCTATATTTATCACTGGACACTATCTTTATCACAGTAAGTTGATATGGAAAAAGGAACACTTACTCAGTAACTTTCATATGACAACTTCAGGGAAATGGCTTGGGAACAGGCAGATACGTTGCAACTGGGCCACAAAGGGTGCTGGGACGAGTGAGGACAATCAGAATTCAGATTCTAAAAGTATTGTAGAACTTACGGCCTCGGGTCAGTTCTCTCTCTCTCTCTCTCTCTCTCTCTGGTGGCTCCTTTGATAGTTAAAACAAAATTTATAAGTTCCTGTAGTTCCTTAACTCCATCCCTAACATTTCGTAGAACATCTTATCTCTATGATCTACTTGGCCGTACTAGCTTAAAAATGATGCTGAAAGGGACTTTTCTTTGACAGAGGATGTTAAAGAGGTTGCAAGTGGCGATGCTCCTGAAAATAACCCTCAATATACAACTGTGTATGTTGGCAACCTCGCTCCAGAGGCAAGTCTTCTTTTGCTTTTTGCTTCTTCTCTTTTACAGAAATTATGCCGTGCACCAGAATATGCAATGCATTTTTGTTTATTTAAAGTAGGCATTTGGGAGGTTTATCTCCAAATAATTTTTATATTTGGCCCTTTACCCATTAAATAAAGTATAAAAGAAAGTACCCGAAAATGTTTAGTAAATTCGATTGAGTCCTCTCCGGTTGTTAGACAAATAATCGCTACAATAATGAATATTCCACCACAACAAATTTTAATCTTTCTTTCCTTTGTTGTGTTTGCCAGGTAACTCAAGTTGACCTCCATCGCCACTTCTATGCACTTGGTGCTGGATCAATTGAGGAAGTAAGGATACAGCGCGATAAAGGTTTTGGCTTCGTTAGGTATAGCACTCATGCAGAGGCGGCAATGGCTATTTCACTAGGAAATGCTCAGTCATACCTCTATGGGAAACAAATTAAGGTGTGTATTGATTTAATTATCTATTCTCTAGCATTTTATCATTTCTTGCTTTCAATTTCCAACAGTATATATACCCAAACCACCAAAAAAGCCTTAGATAAGCCTTTCTCATAATGCACGGGAAAAGGAAAGAAACGCACATTATGTTCAAGTAAAAATGCATACAACTACTTTATTTAAAAAAGCACCCATGTGTTCTTAAACTTGTTGCAAAAAAACCTCTAACATCAAACACGTGTATTTAAATCGCTTCGAGTGTCTCTAGGTACATTTTTTCATTTTTGCTGATTTAGAAGGCTAAAATACTCTTAACAATGTGCATATAAAGTTTAGTTTTGATAAATTCACAAGCGTATGTATCGGATTGCAACTCGCATTTTGAATCGACTTATTCTCAATTCTTTTAAGTTCACGTTTTCTTCCAATTCTTATCTAGTGCTTTAGATTTTTTCTCGTCTAGTTTAGTAATTTCTAGATACTAACACTATTAAGTATGTAGTAATTTCATTTAGATACTAAATGATAAATATGTAAGAGCTATCGAGATAAACGACTGTTAATTTTAACGGGAGAGGTTTTCGTGCAACATTTTTAAGAACAATTTTTTTTTTTCTTTCCGCTATGTAATGAACATAAGGTGGTTTTACGCATTTTTACCAGAACACAATGTAGTTTTTTTTGTTATTTTCCCCATACTGCACTGAATTTTTTTGAATATAGGTTGACTGGTTTTCTTTTAGTCTTCTATCTTTTGGTTGGTTTACATTATTGCATTTCTTTGCGTTTCGCTTTCCCCTCGCTCTCCCTCTCCCCCTCCCCCCCTCTCCGTTTCTCTCTCAATTGTGACAAATGAACAGATGTATCTTCCTTTTTTTTCCTGCTTGTTTTACATTCCAGCTAGGTATGTCGATGTTGAGTATAGAGCCTGAATGTACTGTGCATTTGGTTATAATATCTGCGATCCAACTCGTTTAGGGCCCGATTCTTTTTTTATTAGGTCTCGAATTACTAGGGTTATTTTTCTTTCATAAATAGTCATTATTTTCTTGCAACTTGTATCCGAAAAATCATGGTGCAAATATCCTGTCTTGGTAGCACACCCAGACGTAGTCGGAAGAAGACAGAACTGCATAAACAATTCGTGTTTGATTTTCTTGCCTTTTTGTATCTCGTAATTTTGTGTATTTGTTCTACAGTCAATTGGTATAGCTCAACTTCTTTTAGTTGCTTAACTTTGCTAATATTCTTATATGCGCTCAGTGTTCTTGGGGAAACAAGCCGACCCCAGCTGGAACGAGCTCAAACCCGCTCCCCCCACCCGCACCCGCATCCTTGCCGGGCTTCTCCAGCGCCGAACTCCTCTCATACGAGCGGCAAATCGCGCTTGCAAAGATGGGCGGCATCCAGCATCTAATGCATCTACAGGGGCAACCCGGTCTGAGGCAGACATCCATGGGGATGGGTGGCGGAGGAAGCCAGGCCACTTACGACGGTGGTTATCCGAACCAGCATCTGATGTACTACCAGTAAGGAGTATTTATTTATCCATCCTTTATGTAAAACCTTGACAACAGCGGTCCCTCTCTTGAAGGCGTTGTTTCAGATCTTCTTTATATTTGTAGAAATACTTGTAAGGATTTGGCCTGGCTCCTCTCCGTATATGACCTATTTATGTACGCTTCTTTTTCGTATTGAGTGGCTTCTTTACTCAACTACATGCTCGTGTTAGTTGTATGCTCGGTTTTCGGTAACAATTCTTATAGGTAAAAGGAGAGAAGTACATACTTCGAGTGGCTTCTTTTGTCATTTGACTAGCCGTATACTTCGTTTTCCCGATCTGGTTTGGTGTTCATTTGGTAATAATCATCTAATCTTTGTTATATTTTAGATGCTTATAGGTAAATTAGAATTTAATTTTGTTCAGGTTGATAGGATTGAATGATTAAATTCATTTGTTTTGGAAATAAAAGAAAAGAAATATATCTTTGAACCGTACTCAAGTTTAGGATCATTCACTGAAATATGTACTTGGATTGAGGATTGAGCAGAGTTAAGTCAGACAAAGGATTATTAGAATATATCATGTTGGCACATGAAAGCAGAGTTAATTGGGATGCAGCAAATGTAACTCTTAAAAAAGACTGAAAATATAAAGTACCAGCTGGTTATAATAGATAAAAAAGAATGAAATAGAATGCTTGTTAATCAATTATTGTAAATGAGTTTGAAATCAAGAATAATTAAAATAAGTTCATTCGATGAGTTCAAAGTTGCGGTTTGGTGAATCTTGCAGCGCCGGGTATTCTGCGGAAGAGAGATGAACTCGAACTCGAAGGGCTACTTCTTCTACTTCTACCCCTTGTATCATTTTGCAACAAATGATAGAAGATTTACTGCAATAGTATAGCACAATTGGTTGTAGTGTTGGTATTTCTCCAAAATTGGAAGGATCTCTCTCAACCCACCTAACATATGAAGAACATGAATCACTTAAATTTAATGAGCATGCACAAGTCAGAGGTGAAAGAATATACAATTAATGTCTCAAAAAACTTTAAATTGCATATGATTGTAGATAAATGAGTTTTGAAAATATACCATAACAGAAATACACTTCTTTCTGACATTCTTCATGTTGGCCAGACTTTAAAGTTGGGGCTTACCAAGTCCTTCACTGCCTTGTATTCAATGGACGAGAGCAAAACTTGAACTTGAAAGATCAAATCTTCTTCCCCATCATATAATTCCTCTTGTTCCTCTTGCATCTTTTTGCAAGAAATGATGGCAGTTTCGCTGCAATAAGTCAGCTTAATTGATTGTAGTGTTGGTATTTCTCCAATACCTGAAGGGATCTCTTTCAACTCTTTTAACTCATAAAGAAAAAGATGCTCGAGGCGCGGAAAGTGGGCGCTTTCTGAATTCCAGTATTTGAGACCAGCACAATAACTTAGTTTCAACTTCTTTAAGTTGGAGAATTGGCCTTCAACTGTTTCCCACACATGCGTCGTGAAAAATCCACCCTTCAGTTTGAGGAAACGAAGAAGGGGTAAAGAACCTATCTTCTTCAACATATCTTCCCAATGGACATGGTTGCACTCCAGTATTATCTTGTCAAGCAAACGTGGGAAGGTGAGTTTCTGGATCAAGTCGATCTCATCTCGATCTCGGCACTGATAAGACTTGCAGTGGAACTTCTCAAGTTTGTGGAGGCGATCAAGATTATTGAGACAATATTCCTCTTCACCATCACTATATTCCAAACTCAATTGCTTAATATTGGGGAGCCTCTTAACCACCTCTTCACTACATCTGAAGTTTCTTACTACCCCAAGCATCTGTAGATTCTCCAACACAATATTGTCTTGTCCGTTGCAGACAGGAGCTTGTAGGTATAGGTACTTACTTACCCCTACGTGCCTGAGTTGAGGCATATTCCAAATCTCAAGTGGTTCATTAACACCACCATTGCAGTCAAGGATTAATGTATGCAGGCTCCAAAGAAGGTGCAATGAAGAGTTTAATTTGGAATCACAAGTACCGCTATCAGCAAAGAGGTACCTCAAATTAAACAGATAAAATGTATCTTCATCAATCATCAATGGAAGTGGAGCTTCACATATCCTCAATAATCTACAATAGGGTGGCATACTAAGTTTCCAATCATGGCATATCAGGGAACGGGTAAGTGGCATGGATCGCAAGACATCATGAATACCTTTATCCTCAAACTTGTCTTTAGGAACAACGATACGACGCTGGCTGTTTGGGATGTAATCAATATGATGTGTTAGAGCATCATAAAACTTCTCTACTTTTGCTTGTTTCGAGCATAAGTCCCCCAAGAGATCATGAATAATAACACTTCTTCCTGCTCTTTTCACAAGATTTCTATCAATCAAATCGTTCAAATACTCATTCGCAACCTCTTCCAAGTCTTTCCCGCTTATTGGTTTTAAAAATCCCTCTGCAACCCATGACATTATAAGCTTGAAGATATCAATTGCGCAGTCTTCATCGAACACTCCCAAATAAAGAAAACACGGCTTCAGGTGAACTGGCAATTGGTTGTAGCTCAATTGTAATGTCTTGAGACAATGTTCATCATTATCCGAATTCACAAATGAACTCAAGTTTTCCTCTATATGTTCCCAATATTCCCTTTTGTACTCCGACTTTGCCAAGAAACCCCCAACCACTACGATTGATAAAGGAAGTCCTCTACAATTCCTGACCATCTTCTTTCCAATTTCCACCATCTCAAAAGGATAATCATCTCCTGAAAACACAATTTTAGAAAATAAATTCCAACTTTCATCAAAATCTAGAAATCTCATGCCCAGGGCATATGAGCTGCTCAACTGGCGTGCCAAGTTTGACAACCTAGTTGTTACAACTATTCGGCTACCATTTTTATTATCAGGAAAAAAGAATTTTATCCTCTCCCATGCGTCAATACCCCACATATCATCCAAAACAATCAAATACTTCGGACCAATTAGGAATTGGTATAAATCCTTTCCTAATCGTTGTACATCAGCTTCACTCAAATTTCCATTATCTTTATTTTCTTGAGAAAGAATTTCATTTAGGATGTGTCCAGCATCATACTCTTGAGAAATCGTAGCCCAAGCATGAATTTTAAAATGCTCCTTAATAAGCTGATGCTCATAAACACTTCGAGCAAGAGTGGTCTTACCCGCCCCGCCCATACCTACAATCGGTATGATTTGGAGGCGGCGTTCTTCTCCGGTGAGCTTATCCAAGAGTTCGAGCAAAGCATCATCAAAGCCCACCATGGCAGTGCTCTGCTTCTGCACACTCGAGGAAGATGCTGAGTTCTTCGGCTTCTGCCCACTTGTAGAAGATGTTGGGCTCCTCTGTTGAACTGCCATCTTCTCCTTAGTCCCCATCACTTCCTTCTTGATCAGATCTATATCTTCGATCACTTTCTGAAGGCGTTGACTGAATTCCACCTCGTCGGCATGACTAGTGGATCCAGCTTCAATGCAATCAACTATATGTGATTCGATCACATCTTCAGCTGCATGAGCTGCATCACGAATCCGGCTCTCCACGCCATCTTCTTCATATTTCCCAGTAGGCTTATAGCCTTCGAGGAACTCCTGCAAAAACGTAACTTTTTCAGTGAGAGATTCAGCTTGTACCTTGTCCAGAAAAATAGGAGGGCGAGGATGATTCTCGAGCTGGCTGATGATTTGCATAACAGAAACAAGAGCTGCATAGGCCGCCATGATATGCTTGAATAGTTCCTCTCTAGTTTGTAGAAACCAAAAAAAATGGAGCAAATATTAGTGAGGGGTAAAATTAATGAAAAGGAGTTGTTCAACTTCTCCTTGTAGAAAATATAGTACAGCTTCAAACGCGTAAGGTGGGAAGGGACAAAACAGTCTTTTGTGGCTTCTACCATGAAATCACCGAATGATGTTGCCTTCTACATTTTTTAATGCTGAAATTAGCATTTTCATGCACAATGGTAAATAAATATGATCCAACAACACTATGACTTAGCACAAATTTTATATAATACAAATGCATAGTTTGGCTGTGGAATACTTTCTTCACAATCAATGCATATTATGTCTACAAGCAATGCATAAATCCTAACTTTACAATTTTACTCTTATGCATCAAGTATTTAAGGGTTGTGCATGGGGGGGGGGCATATATTCAAATCTAACCGTTTAATAAGTAAAATAAAGGGTACAAATCGGTTCCTATAGTTTTCATATAGGAGTTTGTTCTTATTTGATCATTTCCTATATAGGATATAAAAGTTGATAGTAACTTTTTGTGCTATTCACAATGACTAAAAGTTATAAAATTTGATTAAATATTGCCACCATAAATGAATAAACAAGCATGCATGACAGAGAAGTTTGAATTTGAATAAGTATTGCCACCTTAGCATTTTGGACGTTTAGTGTATAACATCATAGAATATAGGCAAGTTGATGATGTTGAAATATTTAATGTGTTAACAACCAACTAAGATGTAAAAAATTAATAAATATTTTGACGATGGTTGTTACAATTTGTTGTTGAAATACATAAACTATTCCTCCAATAAGATAAATGCATAAAAAATTAGCAAGACGGGCTCCTTTGATTAAATATTAGCATGATAAAATATTTCCACTTTGATTTAACAATTCTTTGTTGAAATGCTCAAGCAATGAGCACATCAGTCTTACTCGGACTTCCACGAAATTACGTCTATAATATTCTTTTTAAAAATTTATTTTTGGATTGTTCGTGTATAATATTTATGTAAGGTTTAATACTCCCTTCACCCCATTAAAAGCGTTTTCTTTATTTTCGGCACGGAAATTAAGAAACTTTATTTAAATATATATTTTATGACTTTTTAATTGTATTAAGAAATTAACACAATTTTCGATGATTGATTGGTGGGAAAGAATGGGTCCAAATTTTATTAAGGCATAATTGAGGTAATTGAATTATCTTTCGGTTTTTTTGTTGTACTTAAAGAAATAATCTAAAGTTTCCAAAAAGTTAAAAATCATAATTTTCTGAGTTTGAAACAGAGGGGAATCGTGCGAGAGAAAAACTTTTTTAGAGAGAGTGTGTATAAGAATGTGGAGTGGGTAGTGAGTAATGAGAGACCCACCTCAATTTTGAATGTAGAGTTAATATTGTCATTTTAGGAAATGAGACACTTATATTGGGGACAGCCTAATCGGGATAAAGTGGATGTTTTTAATGGGATAGAGGGAGTAAAATTCTTTTTATGCTTGATTCCCATTAAACTAGTAAAGATTTCCGAGTTATTGGTGCTTAACTATGCTATAAAATAAAATAAATGATAGAGTTGCAACTCTAGTCTAGTTGGTATTCCTACTTCTGCGTAAGTGGTTGATCTTGTAAGGTCTTGAGTTTGATTCCCGTTAGGGACGATCTTTAATAAAAATTACCTAAACACAAAAACTTATCATTTTGGACGTTTAGTATATAACAGCATAAAATATAGGCAAGTTGATGATGTTGAAATATTTGATGTCTTAACAACCAACTAAAATGTAAAAAATTAATAAATATTTTGACGATGGTTGCTACAATTTGTTGTTGAAATACATAAAGTATTCCCCCAATAAGATAAATGTATAAATAATTAGCAAGACAGGCTGCTTTAACTTTGATTTAATATTAGCATGATAAAATATTGCCACTTTCATTTAACAATTTGTTGTTGAAATGCTCAAGCAATGAGCACATCAGTCCTACTCGGGCTTCCACGAAATTACGTGTATAATATTCTTTTGGAGAGAGAATGTGTATAAGAATATTGAGTGGGTAGTGAATAATGAGAGGCCCACTTCAACTTTGAATGTAGAGTTAATATTGTCATTTTAGGAAATGAGACACTTATATTGGGGATAACCTAATCGGGAAAAGTGGATGATTTTAATGGGATAGAGGGAGTAAAATTCTTTTTCTGCTTGATTCCCATTAAACTAGTAAAGATTTTCGAGTTTTTGGTGCTTAACTATACTATAAATAATATGGCCCAATACCTAAACACAAAAACTTAGGTGCACCAGGATCATTTTTTGCCCAATTGCAACCCAATTATCTGCCCGTACTCGGATCCGCGCCTGCTAACGTCATTATTTCATTATTGTTTTTATTTATTTTTTTCCTTTTTTTCCCATTTATTGTAACGGTCATGTCATTATTGTGAATAAAAGTATCATTTATTAAATATCATTTGTTTCAAAATAAAAGTTTTATTTTCTTATAGAGTATCATTTGCTTCGAACAAAAGTGTCATTTTTATTGAACATATGTCTTATTTGTCTCGGATGAGAATATCACATTTATAGAGTGTCATTTGTAATGAATAATGTGTCAATTGCAAAGAACAAAAGTGCTATTTATCTCCAAATGTCAATCATAATAAACAAAAGTCTCAATTGTCTCGGAGGAGAGTGTCACACTCTTATAGAGTGTCATTTGTAATGAATAAATGTGTCAATTGCAACGAACAAAAGTATTATTTATCTCAAAGTGTAAATCACACTGAAGTAAAATGTCAATTATAATTAATGAACATCACATTTTAATTCAATAATCTTATGAAACCACAGAGTTACATTAAAGATATTAACAACAGAATAAGTAACAAAATAAGTATTCTTCTCAAACAGTTTCACAATTCTTTACTGTCAAGTACGCACACAAAATCAACAAGTCAAACATCAGAACTCATATAAAATACATCAATTATTTGCAATTCTACATGCATAACCAAATAATGCAATCCACTAGCTCGGACCAAAAATAAAATCAAAGAGCAAATCAGAGTTTGTCCAAACCTTCACTAAAGTAGGGTCGAAGTGATGTCCGCCTTATTCTGAAGCAATGGTTGAATATTAGAAAAATCCAACCTAGATGGATTCTTCAAATCTGTAGGAAAGAGAGAAAGAGAGAGGGAGAAGGCGAAGAGGTGAGAGAGAGAGAGAAAGACAAAGAATGAGAGAGCGGAGAATGAAAGAGAGGGTAGGGTTTTGATATTTATTATTATTTTTTAATGCAAGTCAACTCGAGTAAAATAAATTTAATTGAGTCAAAATCGGATCATTTTTTGACCCGGTTGCAGGTGCAATAAGGTGCACAACACCACCCCACAAGCTTTAGTATTTATCAGTATACTATAGCATACAGGTAAGTTGATGATGAGGTTTAAATAGATATTTTAACAAATAAGATGTAACAACTTACTAAATTTCTTGTATCTTAGTGAGGCGTGATCTTTCTAAGATATCAAATTAAACAATTATAATATAGGCAAGTTTACAGTCTGTCTTAAGTTTGATAAACTATTCCTCCAATAATATAAATGCATAAATAATTAGCATGACAGGCTGCTTTAACTTTAATTAAATATTAGCATGATAAAATATTGCCACTTTGATTTAACAATTTGTTTTTGCATTGCTCAAGCAATTAGCACATCAGTCTGACTTGGCCTTACACGAAATTAAGTGTATAATATTTAAGGTTTAATAAAAGTTTTTTTTTTTTCAAATGAAAGAATAACCAAATCATAATGCTCCCTCCGTCGTGTTCTACTTGTCTTATTTATTTTCGATGCATTTATTTAGATGAGTTGGTTTGAATTAGTAAATGTGCGAGATTCATTTAATTAGTAAATTCTTTAGATTATATTTGTAGTTAACTACTTCTCTGTCAAGTACAAGAAATGGGACCCACTTTGATTAAAATCTCCTAATAATTTTCCTTACTTAGAAATAAGACAAGTTCGGTGGAATATCCCGAAAAAGAATACAAGGGAGCAGCAAGTACTAGAATAGATGGTAAGGCGAATTCTTTGCATACGAAATGTTCAACAATTGTTTTCATGTCTCTTCTTTCATTAAAGCAAAACACATTCTGTCATGGCAAAAATTTCTTTTCCTTAAACACTTGTTTTCATTTCTCTTCTTTCACTTACACTTGCTGTCTTGCCATACAATATCTCATTTTATTGGATATGCACGCAATTAACGAGATTGCAATTAACGAGATTGCTTCCGCAATTAACGAGATTGCTTCTGCAATTAACGAGATTGCAATTAACGAGATTGATTCTGCAATTAACGAGATTGCATACCTTCCGCAATTAACGAGATTCTAATATCAATTATGATATCTTGTTTCCTTGTATATTTTCTGTATTTTTAGTATGTATCATGATTAGAGTTATTTCCTTATTTGCTTTAGGGTTGGAAGATGTATATATATTCTGGTTCCGGTTGAATTTTTTATTCAAACACAAATCTTTACATGGTATTAGAGCCTTCACAATAATCAACCAATAATTGTCGTCTCCTCTGCCGCCCTTTCCTGGTGTTGCGATGAGCAAAGATAGCAAAGATGGCAAATCCTTGACCATTTCTTCCTACACCTTATCATCCAATGACAGTCCGGGCATTCTTATCACACACACGCAATTGAAGGGAACCAACTTCGAGGAGTGGGCAAAAGCAATTCGTGTCTCTCTTACGGCGAAGAAGAAAAAGGGATTTATTGATGGATCTCTCACTTAGCCGGATGATCCAGAACAGATTGATGATTGGTGGATAGTCAACTCCATGATTATATCATGTTCAATACTATTGAACCAGGTTTGCGTTCTACTATCTCCTATAAAGAAACAGCTAAAGAGTTATGGGATGATATTAAGCAACGATTTTCTGTTCGAAATGGTTCTCGAATTCATCAATTAAAAACTGAGATTTCAAACTGTAAACAAAACGGAATCACAATCATGGAGTATTATGGTAAACTTAAAAAGATTTGGGATGACTTGAACGATTGTGATAAAATGCCTATGTGTGTGTGTAAAGGGTGCAAATGTGATTTAAATACTAAATTAGAGAAGCGTGATGAAGATGAGAAGGTGCATCAATTCCTTATGGGGCTGGATGAAGGTTCTTATGGTGCGATTCGGTCAAGTATTATTGCTACCGATCCATTACCCAATATGTATGGGGTATATTCAATTGTAAACGAGCAAGAACAGGTGCGCACTATGACACAAGCTGTTGTGCCAAAAAGAAATACCACATCAGGTTTCACAGCTCGTGCAAATATTCGTCCAGATGAAGGGGTCGTCTGCTCTCACTGTCAACGACTTGGGCACACAATTGAAGTGTGTTATCGATTGCACGGTTATCCCGATAAAAGCTCTGCTGGACGTGGACGTGGCAGAGGGGTTGGTCAGCAAGGTGGACGTGGCAGAGGAAGCTCAGTTCGTATGAATGCTGTTCAAGCCACGAACGTCGAATCCACCTCAAACTCTGATCTTGGAGAGTCTGATAAACTTGGACTTGAGACTTTGAGCAATGAAGAATGGAATATGCTGAAATCTTTACTCAATTCTCATAAATCAGCAAGTGCCTCACATCTTTCTGGTATGATTCCTACTTGGTTTTTTGATACAGGAGCTACACATCATATGACGGGGGATATTAAATCTTTTTATACCGTATGGGATATTTATCCGAGACCCGTTTGCATGCCGAATGGTCAGAGAGTCATGGCTACCAAGGAGGGTCATGTTGCTTTGGGGTCATTACGTCTCAAAGGAGTATTATTTATATCAGACATAGATTGCAACTTGATCTCTGTGTCCTTATTGCTCCGAAATCGTACTTTTCTAATGACACTCACTGATCGTCTTTGTATTGTTCAGGACCGCATGTCGAGGATGCTGATTGGAGTGGGTGAAGAGTGTGACGGGTTGTATGTGTTACGAAGAATTCCGACTGCTAGAGTGAATAAGACTATCGGGATCGAGAGTGGTGAGCTTTGGCACCAGAGACTTGGTCATCCTTCTAAGTCAGTTGTTGAATCTCTTGGTAATTTTAAATTTGATAATGAAGACTTTCATAATTGTGATGTTTGTTTGAGAGCAAAACAAACTCGGACTCCCTTTCATTCTAGTACCGTTATAGCTGATGATGTTTTTGATTTGATACACTGTGATCTCTAGGGCCCCTATCGTGAAGTTTCTATTACTGGTTTCAAGTAATTGCTTACTATCATTGATGATTGTTCTCGAGCCGTTTGGATTTTCTTGGTTAAAGAGAAACATGAGGTTTCAAGCTATGTGAATGATTTTTTTTCGCTTGTCGAACGACAATTTTCCAAAAGGATTAAATGTGTGCGGAGTGATAATGGTAGTGAATTTATGTGTTTAACTCAGTTTTTCAAGAAACATGGTGTTATTCATCAGACGAGTATGGTAGATACACCACAACAAAACGGGAGAGTGGAGCGTAAGCATCGTCATATTTTAAACGTGGGGCGTGCTCTAAGATTTCAAGCATGTCTTCCTCTACGTTTCTGGAGTGAATGTATTTTAGCTGCAGGATATCTAATCAATCGAACTCCGATAAATTTATTAAACGGGAAAACACCTTTTGATATTTTATATGACCGACCTCCGTCTTTGGATCACTTGAGGGTTTTTGGTCGTTTATGTTACGCTAAGAGTTTGAATCGCAGCCATGATAAATTCGTCAGTCGGAGTCGGAAATGCATTTTTTTAGGATATCCATATGGTAAAAAGGGTTGGCATCTTTATGACTTGGATACAAATCAATTCTTTGATTCACGTGATGTGATATTTTTTTGAAACAAAATTTTCTTATCTCGAGCCGCCTTCTTCGGAACCTCAATCAGTTATTTCCTCTACTCCAATTCAAGAAGATAGCCATTGGATTTTACCTTCGACATCTCATGATGAGCATGACTCTCACATTAGAGAAATTGAAACAACTACTGTTGTCTCACCTGCCGAAGATTATATTTCTCATGATGTTCCTCACTCTCCCGATGCATCTGCCGAATCAACTGAACAGATAGGTCGAGGTCATAGAAAATGCATCCCATCTGTTCGTCTTCAAGACTATGTAATGCATACAACTCACGTCACTCCCTCACACTCTTCCGCATCTCCATCAGTTCCTCCGGTACTCTTTATCCTCTTTCCAATTATATTAATTGTGATAAGCTTACTTCTTCGTACCGTTATTTTCTATCTGCTATCACAGATGTACGAGTACCTACCTCCTATAAAGAGACAGTTCAATCCGCTCCTTGGCGTGAAGCCATGCGTAAAGAAATTGATGCTCTAGAAGCTAATAAAACGTGGACGATAGAATCTCTTCCAGCTAGCAAGAAAGCTTTGGGCAGTAAATGGGTATATAAAGTTAAGCACAATGCCGATGGCACTATCGAGAGATACAAAGCACGGCTGGTTGTCTTTGGCAATCATCAAGTTGAAGGTCTTGACTATAACGAGACATTTGCTCCAACGGTTAAAATGGTCACGGTTCGAACATTCTTAGCAATGGCTGCAATCAAGGGATGGGAGCTTCACCAAATGGATGTTCACAACGCTTTTCTTCACGGCGACTTAGACGAAGAGGTCTATATGAAGTTTCCACCAGGATTTCTTATTTCCAAAGGTTCTGACAAGGTGTGTCGTCTTCGCAAATCTCTCTACGGTTTACGGCAAGCACCCAGGTGTTGGTTTGCCAAACTTGCTACTGCGTTAATCAGCTATGGTTTTGTTCAGTCACTACCTGATTATCCCTTATTTTCTTACACTCGACAACATGTTCATCTTACAATCTTGATATATGTTGATGATTTGGTTATCGGCGGCGATGACACTGCATCTATTACACACTTCAAGACTTATTTGTCTACATGCTTTCACATGAAGGATCTCGGTAAGCTCAAATATTTTCTTGGCATTGAAGTGGCTCGTAATTCCACTGGCATTTCTTTGTGTCAACGCAAATACGCCCTCGATATCATTTCTGAGACTGGTTTACTTGGTTCTAAACCAGTCGATACACCTATTGAACAGAACCATAAGCTCGCTCTTGCCACTGGCGAATCTATGACTTCTCCGGAGCGCTATCGTCGTCTTGTCGGCCGTCTTATTTACTTAACTATTACTCGGCCGGAGCTATCATATTGTGTTCATGTTCTAGCCCAATTTATGCAAAACCCTTTGGAATCTCACTGGGATGCAGCCCTACGTGTCGTGCGCTATTTAAAAGCCAATCCCGGCCAAGGCTTGCTCTTCAAATCCTCTTCAACACTTCAGCTCGTCGCTTACTGTGACGCTGACTGGGCAAGCTGCCCCCTCACTCGTCAATCGCTTACTGCATATTTTGTCTTTCTCGGTGATTCTCCTATATCATGGCGAACCAAGAAGCAACATACTGTTTCTCGCTCTTCCGCAGAAGCGGAATATCGATCACTAGCTGCCACAGCATGTGAACTCAAGTGGTTACGTAGTTTACTCATCTCTCTTGGTGAGGATCATCCTCAATCCATTGTTGTCCATTGTGATAGTCAATCCGCTCTACACATTGCTCAGAATCCCGTCTTCCACGAACGCACCAAGCATATTGAAATTGATTGCCATTATGTTCGTGACGAGATCAATCGTGGCGCTATTACTCCATCTTATATTGCTACTTCCCGTCTACTCGCCGATATTCTAATTAAGGCTCTCGGCAAACGTTCTTTTGATGATTTACTGGGCAAGTTGGGCATCTCAAACATCTATGCTCCAACTTGAGGGGGGTATTGGATATGCACGCAATTAACGAGATTGCTTCCGCAATTAACGAGATTGCAATTAACGAGATTGCTTCCGCAATTAACGAGATTTCAATTAACGAGATTGATTCCGCAATTAACGAGATTGCATACCTTCCGCAATTAACGAGATTCTAATATCAATTATGATATCTTGTTTCCTTGTATATTTTCTGTATTTTTAGTATGTATCATGACTAGAGTTATTTCCTTATTTGCTTTAGGGTTGGAAGATGTATATATATTCTGGTTCTTGAGGAATAAAGAAATACGGTTGAATCTTTTATTCAAACACAAATCTTTACACCTTTGATGCAAATGAAAGGAAAAGAGAACGAGTAGCGCAACATATAAACATAGAATAGAAATGCGGCTAATGTAACTATTGGAAAACATCGGTCATTGCAAACATGATGAAGACCAAGCTTGCCCAAGGTAGTGTAAAAGTTGATGATGCCGATAGTAATATTTTTGTCCGATCCCAATCTTTTGCTTTATGTTTAAGGTCAAATTATACGTAGCTTGTAATATACAAAAATGAAATTATATTCACGTGTGAGATAGTTTTCGTGTTCTTCATATCATCAATTTTCAACCATATAATCAAGTGACGAAATTTAGTCTATCTTAATTTGAAATTGAGTGTAAGACGTAAATTACGATAGCCAATTTTTTTTTTGATGACAAGGATAGTCCGCCGCCACTATCGAAGTATACTAGCCAATTTTTATTTGTGTGAGTGTTCGTGAAACAGTATAGTTGTATGGATTCCTTTTATGTTATTCATACATCATACTCTATATTGTTGAATGATTAACAATGTTAAACTTGTTATTAAGAACATTATAACTTGACTAGGGAATATGATAGAAATGGGGAAAAGAGATAAAATTTAGCAACTAAAATTTACAAGCCAAACAGTACCTAATATTCTACTGTAGTAATAATATCTAATTGGAAATAGTTCGACTCAAGTCCTCTCTCTTCTCTCTCTCTCTCAAACAAATTACTTCCGGCATGTCCCCTTGGGATGGCAAAGTTGGTGAAGGTGGTTGGCTCGGGACCGATAGGTCCTGGGTTTCGAATTCCACTGGAAGCAACTTTGTGGAGCTGCCTGTCACCTATGGTTAGCCTAGGGTAGTTAAACTCTCCTGTGTGGTTTGCAGGCTACTGCACAAGGAGTGGGGTTTACCCAGTGCGCATCGAAGGTAGCGGCTGCGGGTTTCACGTATCAAAAAAAAAAAAAAATTACTTCCGGCATGCATATTTTCTGAATTTTCATGTTTCCGAGATGAATTTTTAGTTTATAGGACATTTCTGAAGTTATGGGGGTCTGGTTCAAGGTTTCGAAGACTGGAAAGAGGTTTCTCCCGGTACCGGCGACGGAGAATCGAACGGCGCGTCAATTTCCGTCGAGAAAACTAAAGGCAATGCAATTTCATTGTCGACTTGGAACCTGGTGAACTTACTAACTTCCCTTCTTTATTATTCGTAATCTGGTAATTTCTGATCAATGGACAATAATGTTAGTATGTTATAAAGTCATGAAATTACTGAATTGAATCTCTGTGCGCGAGTATGAATTAGGGTTTATCTTGGAATTCGTGGCTCAACATTTAGGGCGGTATATACATGAGCGTTTATTCTTTTGACAGCAAGTTTATCTTGTAGATTGTGTGTATCAACATATGATTTGGGGCTTCTGTTATTGGAAAATTTTCAGTATTGGGGATAGGAGTCTGTGAAATAGATATTTATTAGGATACTCGTCTTTTCGAAAATTAAAGATGACACGGTGAGGAAAATGTTGTTTTTGAGTTTTTAAGCTGTTTAGTTTCTTAATCCAGATGCATTTTGTAATGCCTTTTCTATTATTATTTGTAGCTATTTATTGTCTTAAATGTCCCAGATAACGAAGTTTCATCCACTCTGAGACTTTTTTTCCGGATGGATGTTCAATTGGGAAACCTATGGAGGTTTGCCATTTTCCCCTATTTTCTATGCTTGAGAAAATTGGGATTTTGGACTACTTTTAATACGTGTTGCTTGACTCTATTTACTACTACTATAACTTTTCAGAGTGGATCTGGTAATCAGGCTTCCATCGATGTACCAAAGTTTTTGCATCCATATGATAGAGCGTCTGAGGCCCTTTTTTCGGTAGGTCTTGCAGTTTGTTCTTTATATCTCCATTTTAGTAATGGTATAAGCTTGTTGCGTGTTTTATTCCTTATTTATCTTTGGATCGTAGGTCAGCTTCACTTGCAATAACGAACCTAAACGGGAGGCATATGTAAGTAGGATATATTGAATTTTACATCTTGCATTTTCTTTGAAGTTATGATACAAGAGTTTTAGTGCAACAACCGGCTTATGGAATATAAACAATCATAGGAGAGAGAATCAAGATGTGCAATCATCTTTGTTGACCAGAAGGATAGGCGTAACTCATACAATTGCCGAGGGGAATATGCAACATTTAGATATGCAGATGGACAGTTTACGAATTCAGCAAAGGATGCCACATCAGATGAGTGTACCGATGGATGCAAGCACTCCTTGTTTTGGAATTCAGCCTTTGTGTGATCAAAACATGTTGAACAGATTCTCGACGACAGCAACGGTAGCTAAGAGGTATCTCCATCAAATCAAGATGCCCTTTTTTCAACATTTTGATTTTTTAGTTTTCTCTCCACCAAATCATTAACTGTAGCCATCTTATTTACGTATTATGTTGTTTGTAGATCCACTAGACCACTACCGTTTGAATAAGCTCGAGCAAAGATTTCTTTATTATGTTTTATCCCTCTAACCTTGAAAGTAATCCACACATAGGGAAACAAATTTCAAATGGCTTCTTGTAGTATCTCATATTGTAACTGCATAGATAGGTTGGATTCTATTCTTAAATTTTAGTCTTCTTTTGAATTTTCTTTCTTATGAGGATCTCCTTTAAGCATCTTATGCATGTTATGTTTTCTTTCAGTTTTCAACTTAATTGCAAAAAGAGTAAGGTAGATGAGTATCATACGAGGGAATCCAATGCTTATTCACCTCAGAGACTGAGAATTCGAAAGATGAATCGTGTAAAACGCCATTGCCGAAATCCCTAGTTGGTGGCAGCATGAATTTCTGCAAGACCGGGATTTTGAACTTGATTCAGACGGAGCGGATTCTTCAAACTTCAAACTTCTAAATTGACAGTCCCTAGTATGGTAGGACTGGACTGAACCTCCATATCAGTAGCCCACTTGGTTTTTTGTTCGGGCAAGATGGATGGAGGCAGAGACGGCTACAGTGGCAGCAGAGGTTGTCACCGTGGCAGCAGAATGCATTATGAAGCCAGAAGGCGATCGCCGTGACCGACGAGCCAGAGGGATTTCCCCGTGACCGTTATCCAAGGGCTACCCGAGAATCTAATGTTTGCTTATTGTGTTGCTTCATGTCTTGTCTTGACCCTTATCCATTAACTATAACATAAAAGAAATACCTGTACTACCACAAACACTTTAATCTTTCCTTTTTTGTTGTGTTTGCCAGGTAACTCAAGTTGACCTCAATCGCCACTTCTACGCACTTGGTGCTGGATCGATTGACGAAGTAAGGATACAGCGCGATAAAGGTTTTGGCTTTGTTAGGTGCAGTACTCATGCAGAGGCGGCAATGGCTATTTCACTCGGCAATGCTCAGTCATACCTCTGCGGAAAACAAATTAAGGTGCGTATTTATCTAGTTGTCTATTCTCTGCCATTTTTAGCATTTCTTACTTTCAGTTTTCAAATATAAACCGTTGTTATCGGTAGAACGAATTGCATTTAACGGGTAAAAGGTAAGCGGGGTTCCAACAGTATGTTATATATCCAAACCACCAAACAAGCGTTGGTTCTCATAATGCACTGAATTTGTTTGCGTATAGGTTGGTTGGTTTTCTCGTCTATCTTTTGGTTGGTTTACGTTATTGCATTTCTTCGTGTTTCCCATTTCCCTCCCCCATTCCTCTCCCTCTCTCTCCCTTTCCCTCTCCCTCCCTCTCCCTTTCTCTCTCTCTCTCCCTCTCCCTCTCCCTCTCTCCCTTTCCCTCCCTCTCCCTCTCCCTCTCCCCTTCCTCTCCCTTACCAGCTCAAAACCGTTACAGTTTGTAACTTTCTAGGCCTAGACTCGCTCAAACCCGCCCGCAAACACCCTTATTCAAGAGTATTTCTCATTTTACTTATAATAATAGTATTATTAATACATGAATCAATTATTAAAAATTTCTCCAAATTCTGTCATTATAAATGAGTTTGAAATCAAGAATAATTAAAACAAATTCCCTTACAAACACTGACATTCATTCGATGAGTTCAAAGTTGCGGCTGCTTTTTCTTCTTCTTCCCCTTGTATCCTTTTGCAATAAATGACAGAAGATTTACTGCAATAGCATAGCACAATTGGTTGCAGTGTTGGTATTTCTCCAAAATCGGGAGGATCTCTCGAAACCGACCTAACATATGAAGAACAAGAATCACAGAAATTTAATCAGCATGCACAAGTTAGAGGTGAAAGAAATATACAATTAATGTCTCGAAAAAACTTTAAATTGCATATGATTGTAGATAAATGAGTGAAAATATACCATTAGAGAAATACACTTCTTGCTGACTTTCATGGTTCCAATTTAAAGTTGGGGCTTTCCAAGTGCTGCCATTTCTCGAGTGATTCCTCAGACCAGACAAAAAGTTCAACTTGAAAGGTTTCTCCTTCCTCATGTAATTTTTCCTCTTGCATCCTTTTGCAAGAAATGATGGCAGATTCGCTGCAATCATCTATCTGAATTAATTGTAGTGTCTGTATTTCTCCAATATCTGAAGGAATCTCTTCCAACTCCTCCATGATATTAATAAGAGAAAGATATTCGAGGCACGGAAAGTGGGAGCTTTCTGAAATCCAGATTTTCAGGCCATCACACTCAATAAGTTCCAACGATTTTAAGTTGGGGAATTGGCCTTCAACTGTTTCCCACACGTGAGTCGTGAAAACTCCACCCTCAAGTTCGAGGGAACGTAGAAGGGGCACCGAACCTACCTTCTTCAACATATCTTCCAAATGGATATGTCTGGAATTCAGTTTTATCTCCTCAAGCGAACGTGGGAAGATGAGTTTCTGCATCAAGTCGGTCCCATCTCGATCTCGGTGAAGATAGTAACTGCAGCTGAACTTCTTTAGCTTGTGCAGGTGATCGAGATTATTGAGACAACTTTCCTCTTCATCATCACTATATTCCAAATCCAATTCCATAATATTTGGAATTCTCTTAACCACTTCTTCACTACATTTGAAGTTTCTTACTTGTCCGAGCTTGTATAGATTCTTCAAAACAATGTCGTCTAGTCCGTTGAAAATGGGAGGATCTAGAAGGTATATACACGTGTGTAACCAGAGCCTCAGTTGAGACATATTCCAAATATCAAGTGGTTCAGAAACGGGATGAAATACTGCTTGCAGACTCCAAAATAGGTGCAATGAAGAGTTTGATTTGGAATCAGGACTAACGCTAAAGGCAGGCAAGTACCTCATATTAAATAGATGAAGCTTATCTTCTAGAAAATAGCAATCTTCATCAGGCTTCCATGCATTAGGATCATGATATATCCTCAACAATCTACAATAGGGTGGCATACTAATTTTCCGACCATGGCATATCAGAGAACGGGTAAGTGGCATGGATCGCAAGACATCATGAATACCTCCACCCTCAAACTTGTCTTTAGGAACAACGATACGGCGCTGGTTGTTTGGGATGTAATCGATATGATCTGTTATGACATTATAAAACTTCTCTGCTTTAGCTTGTTTCGAGCATAAGTCCCTCAAGAGATCATGAATATTAACACTACTTCTTCCTCTTTTCACGAGATTTCTATCAACCAAATCGTTCAAATACTCCTTCGCGACCTCTTCCAAGTCTTTCCCGCTTATTGGTTTTAAAAATCCTTCTGCAACCCATAACGTGATGAGTTCGGAGATGTAAATATCCTTGTCTTCTTCGAACACTCCCATATAAAGAAAACACGGCTTCAGATGAACCGGCAATTGGTTGTAGCTCAATTGCAATATCTTGAGGCAATGTTCATCATTATCCGAATTTACAAATGAACTCAAGTTTTTCTCTATATGTTCCCAATATTCCCTTTTGTACTCCGACTTTGCCACGATACCCCCAACCACAACAATTGATAAAGGAAGTCCCTCACAATTTCTGACCATCTTCTTTCCAATTTCCACCATCTCAAAAGAACACTCCGCATCTCTCGGAAAAACAATTTTAGAAAACAAATCCCAACTTTCATTGAAATCCAAAAATCTCATTTCTTGAGAACAAGAGTTGCTCAACTGACGAGCCAAGTTTGACAACCTAGTTGTTACAACTATTCGGCTACCATTTTTATTATCAGGAAAAAAGAAGTTTATCCTCTCCCATGCATCAATACTCCACATATCATCCATAACAATCAAATACCTCCGACGAAATAGGTATTTGTGTAAATCATCTCCTATTCGTTTTATATCCTCATCACTTGAATTTACCTTATCTTTCTTTGACTGAGAAAGAATTTCATTGAGGATGTTTCCAGCATCATACTCTTGAGAAATTGTAGCCCAAGCATTAATATCAAAATGTCCCCTAATATTGGGATGCTCATAAACATTTCGAGCAAGAGTAGTCTTACCCATCCCGCCCATACCAACAATCGGTATGATTTGGCGGTCCGGTTCTCCTTCTGTGAGCTTCTCCAAGAGTTCGAGCAAAGCATCATCAAAGCCCACCATGGTAGTGCTCTGCTTCTGCACACTCGAGGAAGATGCTGAGTTCTTCGGCTTCTGCCAACTTGAAGAAGATGTCAAGCTCCTCTGCTGGATTCCCATCTTCTCTTTAGTCTCCATCAACTCATTCTTGATCAGATCCATATCTTCAATTACATTCTGAAGGCGTCGACCGAATTCCACCTCATCGGCATGACTTGCGGATCCTGCTTCAATGCAATCAACTATATGTGATTCGATCACATCTTCGGCTGCATGAGCTGCATCACGAATCCGACTCTCCACGCCATCTTCTTCATATTCCCCAGTAGGCTTATAGCCTTCGAGGAACTCCTGCAAAAACGTAACTTTTTTAGTGAGAGATTCAGTCTGTACCTTGTCCAGAGAAATAGGAGGGCGAGGATGATTCTCGAGCGTGCTGATGATTTGCATAACAGAAACAAGAGCTGCATAGGCCGCCATGATCGAACTATTTCTCTCAAGTTGTAAAAACTCTTCCTTCAACAAATTGGGGGAGAAAGGGTTACAATAATCGTTGTGACCACAGAAATCCAATAATGCATGTGCTTTTTCTAAAGTTGATGTCACGCGTGAATTATTTCTCTAAAGTTGCAGAGAGTACGTACTTCTTGCAGCAATTTGGTAGGTTGTCATAATGCATGTGCGTTTAAAAACGATAATGAAAACATTGAAGACTTCTCATCGACCTTAGAATTCTTCGTTTCACACTCAGTACGTATACTGTAACAGTAGACGTGCTACAGAAATTGAACAGATTATAATTTGAAATTTTGGTGAAAATTAAAGAAATATATATTAAACTTTAATTAATTATCACGTACGTTCTAACTAAACTTTAATTTTATATACAAGAATTAATAAAAAGCATGAAATCACTGAATGATGTGCCTTTATTATATTTTTTCTTATTGTAGTTTGTGATATAGGTTATTTGATTAATTAATGGTAACCAATATAAAGCGAACGTGTATACAGTATAAATACTAGTATTGTGCGTCTGGGTGTATGAATTTTCTTTTACGACAAGCGAAGATACATGAGTAATATATCTGTAGTTATTTTAGTAAAATACTCTTTAAATTGTTTTGTGTTTATTAACAGGGTGTTTGGAGTAGCTGAAGTTTATTGATAAATGTTGAAAGTTATTAAAGAATCTGCAAGTATTTAGAAAGAGGTATTAAAAATTGTTGAATGTGGGGGAAAGTATTGTTTGGAAATGCTCTAATAACGGTAGTTTATTTTCACATTTAAATAAAATATTAATCTTACCTCTAATGTTATTACGTAATTATAATTTATAATAAATAAATAAAATCAATAAGTCGTTCATATTCTATGTTCATTTTTTTCTTTATAATTGTCCTCTCAATATTATAAAATATTAAATTAATCTATATATTAAATAAAATATTTGATCGCTATTTACATTGAAATTTAATTTATATTACATTCGGTTTGTATACTCCGTTTGTATTTAGAATCTCTTACTACTTATTAGTATATTATATACATACATATACATTCAATATTTGCTATATCATAATTTTACATTTACATACTAATTAAAAATTATATTTACATTTGAATATAAAAATTTTAAATTCGAACGCAAATGTTTAATTTGTTTAGTAACTGGCTCAGAATAAGAAAAGCAATTTAATGAAATTGTAAAAAGTGTGAAAAACATAATAATTATTCATCAATTTTGGGATTTTATTTAAGTTTTAGAGCTAAGATTTTTTTGGAATTAAACATATATTTGATGGACAAATTTGTTCAATAAATTTCATAAGACGTAGTTATAAGCTGTAAATTGCGGTGCGACAGCTTAAACAGTTTCCCTATCTTGGCATCCTTGGTAGAAAATTTTAACAATTAATTTTGCATTCCAAACACTTACACTGTTGAAAGCTATAAGATGGTTGTCATTTCCACACAGAACTTAAGGAGGATGCATAGTAACCGTTGGATGTTCTTGAATAAAATCAATTGATTTGCTTGGGAAAAAGTTTTGACTTCTAATATTCAAATTCCTTAGGGGTGTTTACAATAACTTAAATTACGTAGCTTATAACTTAATTTAAGGAAAAATTGATCTTGCGTGTTTACAACAACTTAAATTATTCAAAATTCTCTACATTTAAGTTGAATAAATTGAAGTTGGTTAAGTTGGTTTTAATCAACTTCTCCAACTTAATAGTATATTTATAATTTCGGATAAGCTATGATTTGACATTTTACTTATAAATATCAAAATAAGCTACTATAGCATAAATTTTGCAAATACTATTTTTTTAATTTTTTTTTCTTTTAAGCAGTTTTTGCAAACACACCACACATTCTCTAATAAGTCACTTTCATCAACTTCTTCTTAATTTATGTACTTAAAAAATGTTTAAGCTATTGCAAACACTCCCTTAGTAGTTACATACTCCATCCGTTCCAAAATTCTCGTTCACTTTCTTTTCGACACAGTTTTTAATGGGAGTTGCTAGTTGTGTGTAAAGATGTAAAATTGTAACTCATACTAAAAAGTTATGTGTAATAAATGTTAAAAGGAGAAAGTGGACAATAATTTTGGAAGGACTCAAAATTATATAGTGTAGGAGAATTTTGGGCGGACGATTTACGAATTCTGCAAAGGATGCCACATCAGATGAGTGTACCAATAAATGCATACACTCCTTGTTTTGGAATTCAGCGTTTGTGTGATGATCAGACCATGTTGAACAGATTATCAACGATAGAAACGGTAGCTAAGAGGTAACTCCATTCGAATTCAAGATGCCTTTTTTTCAACATTATGATTTTTTTATTTTTCTCTCCTTCAAATAATTAACTTTGGCCATCTTATACTCCATCCATCCTGCTATAAGTGACCACCTTTTCCGAATGAGATGTCCCACTAAAAGGGGCCACTTTCTTGATTTAATTCTATTTTATCATCTTCTCTCTTCTACTTTATTATATTCTCTCTCCTACTCTCTCATTATCTTACTCATCTTCTCTTTCATGCTTTATCAACTACTCTCTCTTTCATACTTTGTCTTCTATTCTCTTAATTCGCATACTGAAAAGAATGTGGCCATAAATAACGGAACGGACGGAAAATATGTATTCTGTTGTTTGTAGATATCCACTACCGTCCGAATAAGCTCGAGTAAAGTATCCACTACCGTCCAAATAAGCTTGAGGAAAGATTTCTTTAATGCAGCAGACAACCATGTCATAATGCATGTGCCTTCAAAAACGATAATGGAAACATTGAAAAGACTTCTCATTGACCTTAGAATTCTTCGCTTCACACTCAGTACGTATATTGTAACAGTAGAAGTGCTACAGAAATTGAACAGATTATAATCTGAGATTTTGGAGAAAATTAAAGAAATATATATTAAACCTTAATTAATTATCACGTACACTCTAATTAAACTTTAATTTTATATACAAGAATTAATTAAAAGCATGAAATCACTGAATGATGTGCTTTTATCATATTTTTTCTTATTGCAGTTTGTGATATAGGTTATTTGATTAATTAAGATATATCTTGAAGTAGTTTGTGATATAGGTTATTTAATTAATTAATGGTAACCAATATAGTTAAACCTCAATAAAGTAATGTTCGGTAAAGTAATAATCTCGCATAGACAATAATTTCTTTTGATCCCGACTTGAGACATTGTATTAAAGTAATAATTTCACTAAATGCATTAAGTAATAAAAAAAATTAAATTATTAAGGGCCCAATATAAAAAAAAAGTAATAAATTCTGATTTTGGAATATATATAAACATATTTTCATAAGAAACGATTATTGTAGTATTATTATTGTCCTACCTAAACCAAAATTAAACGCATCCTTAAATTTGTGTAAAGCATATATGACTTCAAAAATACTTTGCTCCTATTGTAAATTATTTAATGTAACCATTGCTTGAAATGCCTATTTATATGACCCAATTGGAACAACTATACTATCATTTGGTTCAAGATCATTTTCTAAAACATTTTTTTTCTTCATTATCATTACTGTTGTAGCAACTTTTTTCTCAATAACAGAAATATTTTGCTCCTGTTGCAGCAGTTTTTTTCTTCATTATCATTACTATTCATAACTAATTGAATAATTTCTATATCCAATTCTAGCTATATAATTTAAAAGATTCCAACATTCCTAGTAAAGAATAAACTTTTTATTTTTATGTATATTTAACTTAGTGTTTGCAAAAATTAAATCTAATAAAACTATTGAGTTTTTCACAAAGTTTCTTTGACTTGGTGTTTTTTTGTTAGTACTTGTACAATGTACATATTCTTAGGATAATTTTAATATCAGTAAGCATAAACTTTTTAATTTTTATGTACATAAGTTCTGAGAGCTGCTCAAAGAGGTTAATCTGAAAATCTGCAAGTATTTGAAAAGCAGTGTTAAAAGTTGTTGAAAGTGGAAAAAATAGTGGATGGAAAAGCTGCTAGTAGCAGTAGTTTATTTTCACCTTTAAATGAAATATTTGTCTACCCCTAATATTATTACGTAATTATAATTCATAATAAATAAGTAAAATTAGCAAGTTTTCATTTTCTATGTTCATTTTTTCTTTATAATTGTCATCTTAATATTATAAAATATTAAATTAATCTATATATTAAATAATTTTTTTTATCATTATTTATATTAAAAATTAATTCATATTTAATTCAGTTTGTATACTCAATTCGTGTTTAGAATCTCTTATTACTTATTACTATATTATTTACTATACTTTCAATATTTACTACATCATATTCTACATTTACATACTAATGAAATATTATATTTTAGTTTAAATATAAAATTTAAATTCGAACCTATATATTTAATTTATTTAGTAACTAGCTTGGAATAAGAAATGCAATTTAATAGAATTGTCAAAAAGTATGAAAAACATAATAATTATTCATCTATTATGGAATTATAATTAAATTTTAGAGCTGAGATGTTTTGGGAATTAAACGTATATTTGAATGATAAATTTGCCCATTAAATTACGTAAGCCGTAAGTTGGGGGTGGGATAGCTTAAATTACGTAAAGCATGGAAGGTGATCGACCTTTCTTTTTGTTTGGGTTAGATGGAATGTTTCTGTACAAATCGTCAAAATCGTGTATAACTCTTACAGTGCAGTACTGGTCCTAATTCCCCTGCTCAATCCTGGCAATTACCTTAGACCCTACCAGGGACGGATCTACCTTAGGGCAGGGGATGACAAATGTCACCCCTTTGTTTTGGTCCCAAAGTTATTAAAATACTCCTATAATTTTTTTTATTCTTCTTTCTGCAAGATAAATAGTGTTTGAATATTAGAAAATCTAATATTATAAGCTCCTAGCAGAGTCCACCAATACATTATATTTCGAATTAAACCTCTCGCATAAGAACATTACTAATAGAAAGTGATCAAAATTTAGAAAAATCTAACAGTTGGAAAAAGGAGATTTAATAGAAAAGCGTCTAGTCATGCTTCTCATTTGTTTGCACATTAGCTTCTTTAAAGTAGTATTGAGTGCATTTGGTATTCGGTTTAGAGTTTATATTTAACACAAATTTGAAAAAAGTAGAAGACAAATCAACAAAAAATCATGTAGATAAAATTCCGTGCTGCAAAATTTTTATTCAGTAAAAAAATTCAATCTTGCCACCCCTTGGTTAAAATCCTGCCTACTGTTTCTTGCTTATTTTTTCTTTAATTGATGACAGTTATGTTTATTGTTTGCTTACTCATGCCACTCACTTCTTGCAGCATATGGCTGATCTACTTGCAGCACAATACTCTTCACTGGTATGTTACCATTTCCTATTCAAATTTAGTCTCACTTGCTTCCTGCTTTGAGCTATAATATATAAACTCCACGTAGATGAGACGTGAATGTTATCATGTGGAGGATCTCGTCCTACCAAAACCCGTCCGCGTGTTTCCTGCTTCGGAGGTGCAGAATCTCATATGCCACAGTTTTCTGGAATTATTCCTTTGCAACCATTTGAAATTATGCCTAGGCAGCAGCTACCTCAACAGCTACATCATCATCCCCATTTCTAAAGATTAGAGATGATGCTAATGAATTCAGGGGTGTTTGCAATAGCTAAAACTTTTTTTAAGTTCTTAAATTAAGAAGAAATCAATAAAAATGACTTAATAGAGAATTTGGTTAGTGTTTGCAAAAATTGCTTAAAAGTAGAATAAGTTGAAAAAAATAGTATTTACAATCTAATAGATTATTTTGGTATGTTGAATAAAAAGTCTAATTTACCCCTAGTTAAACTAATTTAATATAATAAAGACTAACACTACAAGAATAAAATTGTAATTATGTAACTTATTTTATAATTGCAAGTGGGGTGTGGATCCCATAAGAAGGAGGTTAAGATAGGAAATAAGAAGGATTTATAACCAGAATTCTTATCTAATAAATGGTTATGATTAATATTAGTTTTTAATTTTATAAAAAATAATATTAAGAAAGATAATTTGGGTATGAAAAATATGCATATTTAAAAACCGGTCATAATTCCTCCCCCAAAACAAGGAAACCGTTCATAACTCATCCGGTCATCCCCAAAATAAGGGAACCCTTGGAGAGAAGATAATTAGAATTTAATGTTTTTCCAAAAAAATAATTCATAAAAGATTTTGGACTAAACTTAGAGTTCGAAATACATTTAATTTTCTTAAGTCAGCAATATTATGTTTCCATATGAATGATATTATGCATAATATGACTACATTGAACATATTAAAGCATGTGTGTTTAAATATGCGTATCAAATAAAATAATTGTGCATATTATCTAGTTTAGCACTAAAATTATATTATGTGATACAAAAAAAATTATAATATTTAATGCATATAAATGAATAGTATTACGCACAATTATGTTTACGTTCATGCATATTTAGACTTTGTTGACCAAAATGTGAATTCACTATTTTGAGAACAATGTAATTGTGCCCTGATACTTTAATTGAATGCATATAAATAAATAGTATTACGCATATTTAGCACTAATAATTACATTATGTGATACAAAAAAAAATATTTAATGCATATAAATGAATAGTATTATGCATATTTATATTTAAGTTCATGCATATTTAGACTTTGATGAACTGAAATATTAATTCATTATTTCTACAACAATACAATTGTGTCATGATACTTTAATTGAATGCATATAAATGAATAATATATTTAAGTTCATGCATATTATGCATATTTAGCACTATTAATTACATTATGTGATACAAAAAATTTTATAATATTTAATGCATATAAATGAATAGTATTATGCATAATTATGTTTAAGTTCATGCATATTTAGACTTTGATGAACCGAAATGTTAATTCACTATTTTTACAACAAATATATTTGTGACCTGATACTTTAATTGAATACACATAAATGAATAATATTATACATAGTTATATGAAAATATATGCATATTTACTTTAAAACTGTCATCGTATTATTTTATTAACTTATTTAGGAAATGGAAAGAAACGAGAAAAGAGATGGCATGGTTGTTTAGGAAATGAAAATGCGCAAACAAACTCTAAATTCAAAATTTTGATCTCAAATTAGATTCCTAAATTTTATTTGATATGGAAATTACGTGTGTTCTTTTTGAAAGAGAATCAATTACTAAAAATAAGTAGATGACGAAGATTATGATCAATGTTAGAAACGGTTACCCAAATAAAGGAAATTAAATGTACATAAATACCCTTAATGATATATTAATCAAAATAAAAATATATATTCAAAATAATCACAATCCTAGATTTTTAAAAAATGGAGGGCTATGATTATTTTCATTTCTTATTTTAAGTCTCCTTCTCATATAATTCATTCCTTACAAGCGTGCCATAAGTTGCTTAGTTGCATTGGACCAACTTCTCTAACTTTTCCTTTTTTTGGCTTAAATTTATAGATTATTTTTGAAATTTAAGCTTACCAAATACTCATTTTGTAACTTCTCCTTAAATTAAGTTGTAAGTTTGAAAAAGTTAACTGATTGCAAACACCAACTCAATGCATCCTCTGCATAATACAGCTCAGAATTCAATTCAGATGTTGCAACAACAGCAGAAATCACATCTTCTTCAGTTGTCTACGCATCATCAGCAGCCAACGGTGCAGAGAGAAACAATTCCAAGCCTTGGAAATGTTGGCATGGGTAATGCCATGGGAATTACGGGTGTTTATGCATCGATGGAGTCTGTGTCGAATATGGATAACATGAATCAGAACGCGGCGAATCTGATTGCTGCTTTGAATCATAGTAATGGCGTTAGATCGCTTCCTCCGGATCAAACTGCTCTCATGATAAGAAACATATTGCAGAACTCTCAATCAACTATACCGATGCAACACGGATCTGGCCTTCCGGGCTTTGCTCTAAACCGAGCCAATGTGGTATTGTCCTTTGTGTTGGATTATGATGGTTTTGTTTATTTGGTAATATATAAAGTTTTTACACGGACAGTCCAAAAAAGAAAATAAGTCAACAACATTTTAATTCAAATTGAACAATTTCTAAAGACCATTCAACTACATATTACTACTACAAGTGAATTTGAAAAAAAAAAACGAAGAACAAAAATACAGAATAACAAAAATATTTCTTCTTATGGAAACTGAAATTCATTGAAAGAATTGGAAATTTGGGCTTGCCAAGTACTTCAGTTCGTCCTGTTTCCTGCGAATGAGTTCAACTTGAACTCGAAAGGTTACTCCTTCTTCACCATATAACTCCTCCTGTTCCTCTAGTAGACTTTTGCAAGAAAAGACAACGGATTTGTTGCAATAGGACAACTCGATTGACTTTAGCGTTGGTATTTCTCCAATGCCCGAAGGGATCTCATTCAACACATCCAACCCGCAGAGAACAAGACGTTCAAGGCGCGGAAAGTGGGAGCATTCTGAATTCCAGTACTCCAGACCAGCACAAACTCTAATTTCCAACAACTTTAAGCTGCGGAATTGGCCTTCAACCGTTTCCCACAAGTTCGTGGCGAAACATCCACCCTCGAGTTTGAGCTTCTGAAGAAGGGGCAACGAACCTATCTTCTCCAACATGTTCTCCCAATGGATGTATCTTGCTTTCAGAGTCAACTTCGTAAGCGAACGCGGGTAGGAGAGTTTATGCAGAAGGTGAGATCCGTCACGCATTGGACACATATTACAGCAGTACAAAGACTTGAGTTTGCCGAGGCGATCAAGATTGTTGAGACAACTGTCCGCCAACTCATTACCTTGATAGCATAAACCCAATTTCTTGATATTCGGGATTCTCTTGACCACCTCCTCGCTATATTTGAAGTTTGTTACGAACATGAGCGTCTGTAGATTTTCCAACACAATGCTATCTTGCCCGTTGCCAACGGGAGGATCCGGAAGAAAAAAGCATCTAAAGACATGCACGTGCCTGAGTTGAGTCATATTCCAAATTTCGACCGGTGCCGTAAAACTGCTCTGGATGATTAGCGTTTGCAGATTCCAAAAGAGGTGCAACGAAGCAGCCAATTTGGGTTCATAAGTAAAGCCTCGGGTAACAAGGTACCTCAAATTAACTTGACGAAGCTTATATTCTACAACATTATAATCACAAGATATTGAATCATCAGGAGTTCCATATATTCGCAACAACAAATGATGAGGCGACGGATAAATTCTCGTATCAAAGCATGTTATAGAACGGGCTTGCGACATAGATAGCAAGCCATGAAGAACCTCATAGTCTAACACGGTAGTAGAAACAACGAACCGGTATTGGTTGTCCGGGATGGTAACACTATGTTGTGTTACGACACTATAAAACCTCTCTGCTTCAGCTTGTCTCCAGCAGAAATCCCTCACTAGATCAAGAATCTTTACACGTCTTCCTTTACCTTTTACGGTAAAAATAAGATTTCTATCAACCAGATCATTCAAATATTCTTCTGCAACCTCTTCCAAGTCCTTGCCATTTATTGGTTTTAAAAACCCCTCTGCTACCCATAACTTGACAAGCTTAGATATGCGTATTTCTTTATCTTCTTTGAACATTCCCATATAAAGAAAACACGACTTCAAATGAATTGGCAATTGGTTGTAGCTCATCTTCAATATCTTGAGGCAATGTTCATCATTATCATTATTCACAACTAAATTAAAGTTCTTCTCTATATGCTCCCAGTATTCTCTTCTGTATTCTGACTTTGCCAAGAAACCCGCGACCACGACAATTGATAAAGGAAGCCCTCTACAATTTCCTACAATCTTCTTTCCGATTTCTATTATATCAGAAGGATAGCCATCTCTTGAAAAAACAGTTTTGGAAAACAAGTCCCAACTTTCATCGAAATCTAAAAAGTTCATCTGAAGTACATAAGAGTTGCTCAACCAACGTGACAAGTCTAACAACCTAGTTGTTACAACTATTCGACTACCATTGTTATTATCAGGAAAGAAGAAACTTATCTTCTCCCATACATCTACACTCCACATATCATCCATCACAATCAAATATCTACGACCAAATAAGTATTTATGCAAGTGATTCCCTATTTCTTTAAAATCAATTTCACTCGACTTCGGGCATCTATCATTCTTTGATTGAGAAAGAATTTCATTAAGGATACTTCCAGTATCAAATTCTTGAGAAATTGTAGCCCACGCATGAATGTCAAAATGCTCTCTAATAAGAGGATGTCCATAAACATTTCTAGCGAGAGTGGTCTTACCAATACCGCCCATACCTGCAATGGGTATGATCTGTCGGTCGGGTCCTCCTCCACTGAGCTTATCCAGGAGGTCGAGCAAAGCATCATTTAACCCCACCATGGGAGTGGTGGAAGAAGATGCTGAGTTAATGTTCTCCTTCTGCCCACTCGAAGAGCTCTCCGGCTGATGTTGGATTCCCATCTTCTCTTCACTCTCCATCTCCTCTATGATCTCCATGAATCCATTTCTCATGTCATCCATAATTCCAATCGCTTCCTGAAGGGATTTTTCGAATTCCACTTGATCCGCATCACTCGTGGATCCATCAAGAATGTGAACCACTATACGTAATTCAATCACATTTTCAATTGAATTCGCCAAATCTAGAATTGAATTCTCTATGCCATCTTCCTCATATTTTTCAGTAGGGGCATATCGGGCATAGTTTTCGAGCAGTTCTTGAAAGAAGGTAATGTTTTTAGTGAGAGATTCAACTTGTTTCTTGTCGAGGGAAATAGGAGGGGAAGGATGATGCTCGAGCTGCTCAATGATATGCATAACATTAGTGAGAGCTGCATAGGCCGCCATGAGCTTAGCTTGAATTATTTCTCGAAAGCAAAATGGTGCAGATATTAGTGGGCATATACAGCTGATGAAAAGGAGATTTAAACTTCTCCTTTCTTGAACGAAGAGGGTAACGAAGAAATATAATTAATTCACAGAATTCAAAAGAATAAGAGTTGTTTAATCAGATTCCACTGATCGAACAAACAATTTCTGACCAGATAAATTTAGAATGCATGTGCTGCGCATTGTGAAAAGCAACAACTTTTTATATGGTTAAAAGTTAAGAAAATGATTCATATAGTACAACTATATAAGTTTTACTTGGTTTCTCATTCATAAATAATGTATTCTATAGTTTTATCTTTTTAAGGTTAAGTGTTTTTAAGATAGAGATTGAACATGGATTAAATTAATGGGTCAAGGATTCAGATTATGAATATGGTCAAAGTATTTAAATAGGATCCTATTCGACCTTAGGTGAGATCGACCTCACGAGAGACCCATTGAAAAAATAAATAAAAACATGAAACTATTTTCTTTCATTTTCTGAAAACTTGATTTCATATTCGAGAATTAATTGATAGCATAAAATCACTGAATGCGGTGTCCTTTTATATATTATTTTAAATTAAGATCAGACAGGAAATTTGTTTTTGTAGGCATAAAGAATTAGAAATTTAATCGAATTTTTTGTTTCAATCCCAAACTTTACTTACTTTCTTTTATGCCATAATTCTGAAACAAAAAATAAGTACTCCCTCAATCATATATGAAACGTCTTGTATTCTATTTCGGATGGTCCCACATAAACTTATTGTCTTCTAAAAAAAATTATCTCATAAAAGTTATTTTTTTGTGGGCCCCATGCACACCACTCTATCTCCTAACTCACAAAAGTAAAAAACATAAATTACTCGCCGAAAAGAAACTAAACTGTTTCATATGAGACGGAGGGAGTACTTCTCTATTCCCACAATAGAGAAAAATTGAAATTGGTCCTTTAATGTGGCCACTGTCCGATTTTAGTCTTTTATTATGGCACTGTCTGATTTTGGTCCTCTAACTTTCACATATGTCCGATTTTGGTCCTACGGTCAAGATTATTTGTCTGACAATGGCACGTGAACTTCACTCAATGCCGTAGGACCTAAATTGGACATGGTTCAAAGTTATAGGACCAAAATCGGACACTACTTATAATTACATGACCAAAATCGAACACATTTAAATTTTATAGGACCAAAATTGGACACCGCAAAATTACAAAAATTGGATAAAAGCTACAATTAAAGGATAAAAATGGACGAAAGCATAATTAAAGGACTAAAAATAGATAAAAAATATTATTATTTTTTTAATATTAAGATCTACAACATTCAATTGATATTTATTCGAGTAGATTTTCCATTTCCTAGTACCAAATTTAATTTTGTCAATTGAATGTTTGTAGATCTTGGTATTAAAAAAATAATATTAATATTTTTTTTGTCCATTTTTAGTCTTTTAATTATGCCTTCGTTCATTTTTAATCATTTAATTGTAGCTTTTGTCCAATTTTCGTAACTTTGCGGTGTTCAATTTTGATCTTATAAAGTTTAACAGTATCCAATTTTGGTCTTGTAATTATAAATAGTGTCCGATTTTGATCCTGTAACTTTGAACTCTGTCCAATTTAGGTCCTCCGGCATTGAGTGAAGTTCACGCGTCATTGTCAGACAAATAATATTGACCGTAGGACCAAAATCGGACATGTGTGAAAGTTAGAGGACCAAAATCGAACAGTGTCACAATAAAGGACCAAAATCGAACAGTGGCCACATTAAAGGACCAATTTCGATTTTTTCTCTCCCACGATAAAATGTTGATATTCGTAAAAGCTATATATTCTCCCGAAAAGAGAAATGCATGTATAATTAGCACGAAATTCAAGCTTAAATTTGATAAAATATTGTCTCGATGGTTACAATTTGTTGTTGAAATGCATCAACTATCCCCCCAACAGGAGAAATCCATAATTAATTAGCATGATAAAGCCGGCTCAACTTTGATTTTATTGAAATGGACAAGCATGTTATTTCAGCTGTTAGTTATTTCCCTCCTTTTTAGTTCATCATATCTAACCATCCTTGGTTCACAAAATGGATTTCATAAAATTTTAACAATGTTAAAAAAATAAAAATAAATAAAGGTTTAACATAAAGAGTGCACGTGCAAATATTACGGGATACAGAAACATTTCCGGTTAGCAACATTCATGCCATTCCATTTGACAAAGTTCTGATTGATCCAGTCATTCTTCATTACCGGTATAGATGTACGGACGTCTATTCTGCTTGTCATTTTAAGAAGAGACTTTATTTCTATTAACCAGGAGATTTTGTTATAGATGGAATTTTTTTTCAATAACCCTATTTTTTAGATGTAATACCAAAATTTTAATTTCCATAGACTTGATTCAGCCACACTTATTCACTTCTACGTGTAAAAGTAGCGCCCTAGGTTATTGGGGGGGGGGGGGGGCTGCCCATACTACTTTTAAATAAGTTGTTGTCTAGCTCAGTGGATAATGCCTAGAGTAAAAATTTAAGAGGTGATGTGTTCAATTCCTTTTGAGGTAAATCTAATACTCCTTCCTTCTCATTAGTAACGTCCTATTTCAAAGGTACAAAGATTAAGAAAGTGGTGTTTTGTGGTATAGATTATTTAATTTTTAGGTAGTTAATTTCTGCTCACTCATTATTTACTTTTTGTAGAAATAGGATATTTCTAATAGGACAACCTAATAAGGAATACATGACATTACTAATGGGACAAAGAGAGTATTATTTTCTTCTTTTCTTCCTTTTTCCACCAAATCTCCATATTTTTTTTCATTCTTTTTTATATTTTAGCTAAAGGTAATAAGAAATTCAATTATGTATTTGTTCCAAATCAAATATCTTAGTTAAAAAGATTATTGCTTACGATTTTTTTTACAAACACGTAAAGTCGAGCTCCCTGAGCCAAATTTATGGCTACGCCGCTGCTACTAATTGCAGTTCATTTCTTTTCAATACGAGAATTAAGAAAGTAGTGATATGTGGTGGAGATTGTTTGACTTTTTATTTATTTTTTTCTATTTAAATTTGGTCCACACATTTTTTGTCTTTATTAGAATGAGTCATTTTTATTGGGACGTTCCAATAAGAAAAGTGAACCACAAATAGCGAAACGTATGTAGTATAATAGAAGAAACACAATATGACATCAAGGGTGAAGTTCCAACTGCAGGTCTGATCCAATCAGTTCAAATCTCAAAGGCCTATCAATAAAACTCCAAGATCCTTCTTAATTTTGTTCACAATATGAAAAAAGCAGAAATGATAACTAATTGTTAAAGTTAGAAGATAAAATGCATAGCCAATACATTCAACGATGAATAAATCCGTTAATATGGTTTGGTAGTTCATAACTATTAGAATTTGGTCACTCATCCCTTTAAAAGATCTCATAATTGGAGAGGATTATCCAAGCTTATATTCAGACAACAGGATCGATACCAAGTCGATGTGGGACACACGAATAGATACTTCAACAATAACGATGGATCATATTTATAAACGCGAACAAGAGTGTCAAGTCTACAAAAATCGAACTAGAAAAAAGCTCTCTCCCTCCGAACAGAAGCTTCCCATATGCACGCTCAAAGTCATTCTTTAGATATTGAAACGAAAGCTTCTTAGGATAACCACAATCGCACATTGTCAAGTAGCAAACTCGCACTAGAAACGACACGTTTTTTTTTAGGAATAAAGAAAGTGGTGTTATCTAGTAGATTGTTTGACTTTTTACTTGTTAATTGTGGTCCACATAATTTTTACCATTTTAAGAAATGCGTGGTTTCTAGTGGGACGTAGAGAGTAATAGTAATCACAATAAATCATAAGCAAAATGAACTTTCTCAATTCTTTGTTATGTTTAGTAATTCCATTATGCATGTTTAATTCAGTTTTTAAAATATAAAATTGTAAAAAAAATTAATTCATGAACCGATTGGGCCCGAAGACCCATAGACCAAGTAGAACTGGACTGAACCTCCGTATCAGTAGCCCACTTGGGTTTCTGGATGGGCCGGCCCAATCCAATTACTTTTTTGGTTTATTATAATTATAATTATTATATAAAAATTAAAAATAAAAATGTTTGCGCACACATACACAAACAGAAACTGTTCATCTGCAAACTCGAAAAAGTGAAAAATTCTACCTAGATCAGTCTACAATTTAATTTGTAGACCTTGTGGATAACTCGATATATAATTATCATTTGATGAAAATAATTTTAATAATTTTAATTAAAAATATATTGATAACTCCATACCGAGTTACTGGTCCGAAAAAGTTATCAATTTCCCAATTCCGTTACATTGATTATGTATTCATCAATCGCTTTTCGCATTCCCCTCGTTCTTGCAATCTGATTTGTGCTTCTGCAAACTCGAAAAAGTTATCAATTTCGCTCATAACAGCTCGGGCAAGATGGATGGAGGCAGAGACCGGCTATAGTGGCAGCAGAGGTTGCCACCGTGGCGGCGGCGGAAATGGTGGCTGTGGAAGCCTGAGGGCGGTCGTCGCGACCGACGAGCCAGAGGGATCCGAGGGGTACCCGAGAATTACATATCAGCTGACATAGGCATGGGAGAATCACTATCAAATCTGATGTTTGGTGAGTTAATGAGATTATCACTGTATTAGAATTTAGATATAAATTTTTGGAATTAGATAACAGAAGCTATCCTTAAAACTGAAACTGACATACGGTTGAACTACTCTTTGCTATAGATCAAAGCTTGAGTATATGTTTATGTTCTAGAACTATCTTATTAGAATATGATAGTTCCTCTATTTTAGTAAAGTTCGCCAAGATAGATTGTGAATGGGAACTATGGAGGATAGTTAAGGAATAGTGTATGGTCTCTACTTTTCTAGTTCTAATGTTATGGGAATCAAGTTTTATTTGGCGTATGCCGGATTTGATCTGATGCAATATGCTAGTTGGCCTAAGTTTATCAATGCAAAAGAATGTGCTTTGCATTTTTAATTCTATAGATTTTGACATTCCAGTCCAGCACCTATAATGTCCTTTACCTGTGAATTAGCTCTTTTCTTTCTCTTTAGATTGTCTTTTACCATGGGTCGAATGTAGTCATTATAGGTAGATTGACTAGGAAGTTTTTTTTTTCTTTATTTTTATATATTTTTTCTTTTCGGTTTTGCATTTTGCAGATTGAACCGATTCCAAGTGGAAATCTGCCTCCTGGGTTTGATCCTAGTACATGCCGCAGTGTGTGAGTTTAGTTCAAATAGTTTTTTCTTTTCTTTTTATATTTTGTTTCCCCCTGTTTCCAATGCTTGCTTGTTTAGCTTGAACATGTGCAAAATAGTCTAAGCATCCATATTTTTTCCCTCCATTTTTGGGTTGTAGATAACGTAAACGAGTCTTTGCATCAATAGTTTTGCTTCATAGTATGCCATTAAGGCGAAATGTGCATAATATTTTGGTGATTTGTCCTTTGTCGGCATCTCTCTGATCACAGTCTTTTATGTGAAGCTGTTAATCTTGTGTCGTTATTCATATGATATCATCATGTTATATCTGGAATTGAAAAAATGGATGCTCTTCCTATATATCATCATTTTGGATTCTATTATTTGAAGTTAATGCTATTTATTTTTGGAAAAAATACAGGCAGGTTGGGAATATTCATATACTGGTGACTGAACCACTTCTTCAAGAAGTTTTTGCTAGTACCGGTCCTGTGGAGGCTTGTAAGCTTATTAGAAAAGAAAAGGCGAGCGAGTATTCTTGAATATTCTCTATTCCATAAATTACCAATCTTATTCAAACAGAAACGATGACTATTATAGAATCTCTCTATCCCATAAAGTATTATCCAGAGGTAACTGATGCAATGCTGTATGCCTGCTTTCAGGTGTACCCTACTTTGTCGTAAGTTCCTCTCTTACTTTCTCTGTGTAGCTTCAAAATGGAGCAAATGGCCCCCTGTATATTACTTTGAATTCTGCAAGAATGAAATACCTGGGCCATAAGTTTCCTTCAGTCGCTACATGTGAATGGCCTATGGTTTAGTAGTTATTGATCACCTCTTTCTTGGTCTTAGTGATCAAAAGACTGGACGTTCCAAGGGGTTAGGATTTGTGTCTTTCAGGAACCAAAAGGTAATTTTGTCCAGACTTCAGCTGAATCATCTCAAAATTTAACTTCCTCGACTTTTCTGAATCATTTTTGTTTTCTTGTTCAGGATGCGCAAAGTGCAATAAATGATTAATTTCTTTTGAAAAGTTTCTTTGTTTATCACTGTACATTATTTTGATCATAGTAAGCTGATAAGGAAAAGAACACCTTCTCAGTAACTTTCATATGGAAACTTCAGGGAAATGGCTTGGGAACAGGCAGAGACGTTGCAACTGGGCCACCAAAGGGTGCTGGGACGAGTGAGGACAATCAGAATTCAGATTCTAAAAGTATTGTAGAACTTACGGCCTCAGGTCAGTTTGATCTCTCTCTCTCTCTTTCTGTGGATGGGGTGCCTCCTTTGATAGTTAAAACAACATTTATCAGTTCCTTAACTCCATCCCTAACATTTCGTAGAACATCTTATATTTATGATTTAATTGGGCCGTTTTAGCTTAAAAAATGGTGCTGAAAGTGAGTTTCCTTTGACAGAGGATGTTAAAGAGGTTGTATCATTTTCAGTTTTCAAATACTTGCATTTAACTGATAAAAGGAAAGCGGCTTCCAACAGTATAATTGTATACCCAAACCACCAAACAAGCGTTGGATAATTAAATAGCTATTGGTGGGAGAATAACTCATAATGCACTGAATTTGTTTGCATATTAGGTTGGCTGGTTTCTCGTCTTATCTTTTCGTTGGTTTACGTTATTGCATTTCTTCGTGTTTCCCATTTCGCTCCCCCATTTCTCTCCCTCTCCCTCCCTCTCTCTGCCTTTCCCTCTCCGTCTCCCTTCACATCTCTCCCTCCCTCTCTCTGCCTTTCCCTTTCCCTTTCTCTCCCTCTCTCCCTTTCCCTTTCTCTCCCTCTCCCTCTCCCTTACCAGCTCCCCCGTCCCCCTGCCCCTCCCCTTCCCCTTCCCTCTCTCCATCTCTCTCTCAATTGTGACAAATGAACATAATTTTAACTGCATCTTCCCTTTCTTCCTTGCTTGTTTTACATTCCAAATGAGTATGTCGATTGGTATAACTCAACTTCTTTTAGTACCTTAACTTTGCTAATATTCTTATATGCGCTTAGTGTCCATGGGGAAACAAGCCGACCCCAGCTGGGATGCACCCGCATCCTTGCCGGGCTTCTCCATCGCCGGACTCCTCTCATACGAGCGGCAAATCGTGCTTGCAAAGATGGGCGGCATCCAGCATCTAATGCATCTAAATGCATCTACAGGGGCAACCCGATCTGAGGCAGACATCCATGGGGATGGGCGGCGGAGGAAGCCAGGCCTCATCTGATGTACTACCAGTAAGGAGTATTTATTTGTCCATTATGTAAAACCTTGACAACAGCGGTCCCTCTCTTGAAGGCCGTTGTTTGAGTTCTTCTTTATGTTTGTAGAATACTTGTAAGGATTTGGCCTTGCTCCTCTCCGTATATGACCTATTTATGTATGCTTCTTTTTAGTATTGAGTGGCTTCTTTAGTCATTTGTCTATATGAGCGATAAATACTTACTAAACTACATGCTTGTGTTAGTTGTATGCTCGGTTTTCCCGGTCTGGTTTGGTGTTCATTTAGTAATAATCATCTAATCTTTGTTATATTTTAGATGTTTATAAGGTAAATTAGATTTGGACTGTAGTGTCGGTATTTCTCCAATACCTGAAGGTATCTCTTTCAACTCTTTTAATTCAGAAAGAGAAAGACTCTCGAGGCGCGGAAAGTGGGCGCTTTCTGAATTCCAGTATTCGAGACCAGCACAACCACTTAGATCCAACTTCTTTAAGTTGGAGAATTGGCCTTCAACTGTTTCCCACACGTGCGTCGTGAAAAATCCACCCTCAAGTTTGAGGGAACGAAGAAGGGGCAAAGCACCTATCTTCTTCAACATATATTCCCAATGGAGATAGTTGGATTTCAGTTCTATCTCGTCAAGCGAACTTGGGAAGGTGAGTTTCTTCATGAAGTCGGTCCCATCTCTATCTCGGCACTGATTAGACATGCAGTAGAACTTCTCAAGTTTGTGGAGGCGATCAAGATTATTGAGACAACTTTCCTCTTCATCATCATTATATTCCAAACCCAATACCTTAACATTGGGGATCCTCTTAACCACCTCTTCACTACATTTGAAGTTTCTTACTCGCCCAAGCATCTGTAGATTCTCCAACACAATATCGTCTTGTCCGCCCGCCGCAAACAGGAGCTTGTAGGTACAGGTACTCAACTACCACTACGTGCCTGAGTTGAGGCATATTCCAAATCTCAAGTGGTTCATTAACACCACCATTGCAGTCAAGGATTAATGTATGCAGACTCCAAAGGAGGTGCAATGAAGAGTTTAATTTGGAATGACAAGTAACGCTTTCGGAAAAGAGGTACCTCAAATTAAACAGATAAAACTTATCTTCTAGAAAACAGCAATCTTCATCAATCATCGATGGAAGTGGAACTTCACATATCCTCAACAATCTACAATAGGGTTGCATCCTAACTTTCCGATCATGGCATATCAGAGAACGGGTAAGTGGCATGGATTGCAAAACATCATGAATACCTTCATCCTCAAACTTGTGTTTAGGAACAACGATACGACGCTGGTTGTTTGGGATGTAATCGATATGATGTGTTACGACATTATAAAACTTCTCTACTTTAGCTTGTTTCGAGCATAAGTCCCTCAAGAGATCATGAATAATAACATCACTTCCTGCTCTTTTCACGAGATTTCTATCAACCAAATCATTCATATACTCCTCTGCGACCTCTTCCAAGTTTTTCCCGCTTATTGGTTTTAAAAATCCCTCTGCAACCCATAACAATATAACATTGAAGATATAAATTTCTTTGCCTTCTTCGAACACTCCCGTGTAAAGAAAACACGGCTTCAGATGAACTGGCAATTGGATGTAGCTCAATTGTAGTATCTTGAGGCAATGTTCATCATTATCCGAATTCACAAATGAACTCAGGTTTTCCTCTATATGTTCCCAATATTCCCTTTTGTACTCCGACTTTGCTAAGAAACCCCCAACCACTACGATTGATTCTGACCATCTTCTTTCCAATTTCCACCATCTCAAAAGGATAATCATCTCCTGAAAACACAATTTTAGAAAACAAATCCCAACTTTCATCGAAATCCAGAAATCTCATGCCCAGGGCATTAGAGCTGCTCAACTGACGTGCCAAGTTTGACAACCTAGTTGTTACAACTATTCGGCTACCATTTTTATTATCTGGAAAAAAGAATTTTATCCTCTCCCAAGCGTCAATACTCCACATGTCATCCATTACAATCAAATATTCCCGACCAAATAGGTATTTGTATAAATCATTTCCTATTTGTTCTGCGTTAGCTTCACTTGAATTTCCCTTGTCTTTATTGGATTGAGAAAGAATTTCATTTAGGATGTTTCTAGCATCATACTCTTGAGAAATCGTAGCCCAAGCGTGAACTTTAAAATGCTCCTTAATAAGCGGATGCTCATAAACACTTCGAGCAAGAGTGGTCTTACCCGTCCCGCCCATACCTACAATCGGTATGATTTGGAGGCGGCGTTCTTCTCCGGTGAGCTTATCCAAGAGTTCGTCCAAAGCATCACGGAAGCCCACCATGGCAGTGCTCTGCTGCTGCGCACTCGAGGAAGAGGCTGAGTTCTTCGGCTTCTGCGCACTTGAAAAAGATATCGAGCTCCTCTTTTGGACTCCCATCTTCTCTTTAGTCTCCATCACCTCCTTCTTGATCAGATCAATATCTTCAATAACTTCTTGAAGGCGTTGGCCGAATTCCACCTCGTCGGCATGGCTTGTGGATCCAGCTTCAATGCAATCAACTATATGTGATTCGATCACATCTTCGGCTGCATGAGCTGCATCACGAATCCGACTCTCCACGCCATCTTCTTCATATTTCCCAGTAGGCTTATAGCTTTCGAGGAACTCCTGCAAGAACGTAACTTTTTTAGTGAGATTCAGCCTGTACCTTGTCCAGAGAAATAGGAGGGTGAGGATGATTCTCGAGCTGGTTGATGATTTGCATAACTGAAACAAGAGCTGCATAGGCCGCCATGATCGAACTATTTCTCTCAAGTTGCGAAGACCCTTCCTTCAACAAATTGGGGGAGAAATTAAGGGTTACAATAATAGTGCAGAGAAGTTGTGACCACATAAATCCAAGAATACATTTGCTGCATAGGGCCCCATTCATGTCTCGCGTGAATTATTTCTCTAAAGCTGCAGAGTGTACGTACTTTTTGTAGCATTTGGAAGGTTTGTGATATTAGAGCATCCACGTTGATGGATGATGATGATGCTATGTGATATCAAGGTGGATGGAGAGAGAAACGAAATCATCTAACCTCTTAAATGGAGAGCTGGGTCAGGTGATGTTTAAAGGTGATAGTTATGGAAACATATTCTCTGATGTTTTAAATTTCGATCCGTTGCAATGCAATAAATATATATTAAAATATACTCCCTCCGTCCCACCCATACCCTTGCATTCCGGCACGGGAATTAAGAAAGTAGAATGGATGATAAAGTAAGATAGAGAAAATGAGTGAGGAGGTAGATGATAAAGTAGGAGAGAGAAAATGAGTGAGAAGATAGATGATAAAGTAAGAGAGAGAAATGATAAAATATGAGAAAAAGTAGTAATTTGTTTCCTTTTTCGGAAAGAGGCCAATATGGATGGGACGGATCGAAATGGAAAAGGAGACAATATCAATGGGACGGAGGGGGTAATATTTAAAAAAATTAAAGTGGTGAAACCTATAAAATAAAAATTATTTATATAAATGGATGAAGGAATGTAATTAAGTGTTTAAAAGCTGTGTTTAAAAAAACTATATGACAAACAGAGTTATGGATGAATGCTGAAATGGTGGAGGGATGTGAATGCTGTTAATGCAGCAGACAACCATGTCATAATGCATGTGCCTTCACACTCTGTACGTATATTGTAAACAGTAGAACTGCTACAGAAATTGAACATATTATATAGATTTTGGAGAAAATTAAAAGATATATATTAAACCTTAATTAATTATCACGTACGTTCTAATTAAACTTTAATTTTATTTTATATACAATAATTAATTAAAAGCATGAAATCACTGAATGATGTGCCTTTATTATATTTTTTTCTTATTGTAGTTTGTGATATAGGTTATTTGATTAATTAAGATATATGTTATTTGATCAATTAAGTTACGAAATTTTAATTTCTTACAATTTAAGATATGTTTCGATCCCCAATTTTTTTCAGTCACCGGAATGCTGACTTGGACGTCCACGTGGGTATCTAAAAATGACGGCGTTTTGAATATGAAATGTATTTGCAGATTAAATCACCACCTTTCAAGTTTTTGCAAATTAAATCACCACATTTCATGTTTTTGAAATATAAGACATGAAAAAAAATAATAATAATATGCAAATTTAATGTCGTTTTATCCCCAATAATTTTTTTAAGGATGGTTCTAAAGAAACATGAAATACTATAATGTTAATTTTATACCTAATTATAACTGGTCTCGAGTTGGAACCATGACTTTATTATATTCCATCTTCTACCAACAATATCATCAGTACGTGTCGGGTGTATATTTTACAAGTTATAATCCGCAGAGTTTCGAGGGCTATCTGTGAATAATAGATGAAAGACAATATGGCATAAAGGGTGAAGTTCCAATTGCAGGGCTCATATGATCAGCTGAAATATCTAAAAATCTATGGAGAAAACTCAAATATTCTTAATTTTGTTTACAATCTGAAAAAAGCAGACCTGGATAACTAGCTGATAAGTGCATAGCAGATTCTCTGAAATGTTAAATCATCCATCTCATATTAAAAAACAAAATCTCTATTTCCGACATGTTGAATTTGCAATATCCCAAAAATTGGAAGGTTCTTGCAGTAGATCTTGAAGAGTGAGAGGCAAACAAGTTGGTGCACCATTTACCAGAGCTTATTCTTGACCCAGAAGAGGAGGAAAACAACTCCAAGAACAACAGCAACAGGTGCCCATTTCCGAATCAACGCCTACAGAGAACGATGAATAGATCCATTAATAGGGTTCGATAGTTCATAAGCCATGGACCATCTTTGTATGAATAAAAATCATCCTGCTGTTTGTAGTAGTTCTACGGGTTAAAATCTGTTTATCATGTTCGTGTTTTTAAACACGCGTTTCTCAAACAGCAAAGACTAAGTGGGTGTTTGCAACAGCTTAACTTATCCAACTTCTAGCTTAATTTAAGGAAAAACTGTTTTTATGTTTGCAACAGTTTAAATCCGGAAAAATTCTCTACTTTTAAGTCATTTAAGTTGAAGTTGATAAATAACAACTTCTACAAATTATGGCAATGTAGTAAATATTTATAAGTTGGCAACTTACAATTTTATCCTCATTACAAATTCATAAATCAAAAATACACTTGAACCCTAAATAGAAAACTGAAGTCATCCCTGATCAATTATCATGATTATATTTTTCTTTTCTTTTTTTATAATAATTTCATAAGCTGAAAATAAAAAATTACAATATTTGTTACATTAGTGGGTAATGTGAACGTCATAACCATCCCTTATCAATTATCATGGTTATATTTTTCCTATTTTTTCCCTAATACTTTCATAAGCTTAAAATAAGAAATGTATAAAAGACTACTTTACATAAATCATGTATTAAGCTTAAAATAAGAAATGAATAACATATATGATTATCTAAATTTTAAGGGTGAAATGGACTTTTTGATACTATACCTCAAAATAAGCTACTAGATTAAAAATGTTTGCAAACACTCTTTTTTCAACTTTTCGTACTTTTAAGCAGTTTTTGCAAAACTTGCCCCAAATTCTCTAATAAGCTACTTTTACCAACTTCTCCTTAATTTAAGGACTAAAAAAAAGCTTAAGCTATTGCAAGGCACTCAGAGTAAGATCTCAAAAGTTAATCTTGAAAACAAATAGCTCAGCAATTTTGAAAATTATAAAAAGTTTAATCAACAGTGAAATACCTGGCGGTTCAAATCTTTTGCCTTGTCTGCATAAATGCGGGATTCGGATGTTAAGCGATTGGACATCTGGCTCACCTCTGGAAGATTGATCATTAGTGATGCAGGAGACAAGAAGTTGTAACATAATATGAACAGAAGAGTAAGTCTAGAAAAATCAAACTAGAAAAAGCTAACTCTCTCCGAACAGAAGTTTAAATCTAGTAAAATGGAAGCCACGAGAACAATGTATGTCAAATACGAAATCAGTGGAGTGAGGAAGTGATTAGAATCTCAATAGTTCAAGAAGTTTGATGAGGAAATCACTTACGGTCCAACTTTTCACCAACACCTAGAACTTCCTGTACATTGCGAGTCATTATCTGGTGAACTTCATAGAGCTCATCATTCAATTTTGAAATATTGCGTTGAGTTCTTGTGTCCTGATACAATTTCTTCGTCTTCTGTATGAACGTATCTAGAAAATCCAAGACAAATGGTGTCAGAAACAAAGATACAACCTCTCTTTACATGCGAGGAAAAGATAGGTCGGTCCCTCACCAAATTTGATAAACGCATAAGGCCTAGCAGCTGTTTCGATCTGATTCCCATATGCACGCTCAAATTCATTCTTTAGGTCTTCTAGATATTGAAACGAAAGCTTCTTAGGATAACCACGATCACACATTGTCAAGTAGCAGACTCGGCCTTCGATAATATAGCTTAGCACCCACATTAAGGCTTAACTTCACAGTGAAAAGGAAGAAAGAAATAATACTAATAAAATCTTAAACCCGTGATAGCTAAAGCTCAACTTAAATCTCCTAAAAACATGCTAAAGAGCTGTGATTTAACATATATTATCAAGTAATGGCAAAAGGTTCAAGAAAGCAAAGTGAGTCATTATATGTAAATATCTATTAACGTCGAAATCTCAAATTACACAATAGTTCATTCACTTTTGCTATTGATCATATCCAAATGTCAAGTAAAGTACAACAAATTTGCATTCCCTGTAATACCAGTAAATCTATAACGAATCATGACAAATAGGAAAACATGCAGCAATGCACCTCAAAAGGGCTTAGTTCGGACTATAATTACATGATAAGGTCATAAGTCATAACTAATACGTTATTTTCCTAAATGGAGGGATGCATCTGTAATACAACATTTTATATAGCTAACTGCAGTTAATGTAGCCACCTGGCAAACCCTATCATGTAACCGAGAAAAATAGGCATATCATATTTACGAAAAAAGAAAGCAAAGGATACTGAAATATATATGGCCCTGTTTCAATAGACATTCTTGATGCCTCATTCTGACCCCTCGACAGGTTTTTGAACAAAGATTTCACTTGCTGTTTATAAAAGTCAGCATCTGACACATCACGTCCATCATCCAGTCCCTCCGCCAACGGTAGGCCATCAGTAACACGAGCAATCATAGTCAACTTCACCATTGTTTATTTCTTGAGCCCACACCTGCAAGATATTTATCAAATCAATTAGTAATAGGAAGCCTCCTGAATTTTAACATTTTTGTAATCTATAATCTATATAAGAATCAGAATCTAAAGCTAATTTTCCTATAGACTTCGTTGTGTTCATACAACCCAGAAGATTAGAGATTAAAATAGACCATAACTATGATATTTGGAAGTGGATACTGAACATGAAATTCGAAAATAATCAAATAAACTTGAAAAACACAAAAACCACAACAAGATAAGGGATGTGACAACAACGCAACAAACAATCATCTATTCCATCTTCTTTGGTTTCATCCATGCACCGGAATAACACAATTCAATTTATGCCCTTCAAGAATATGCTAGAGTAGACTCAAGAAAATGTTAGCAAATTATCCTTTAATACGTTTCGATGGTAAGTAAAACATGAAGGAAATGCTGGGACAAATACATAAACATCAGCAACACCTTTTTCATCAAATAATAAGCCTCATCACTCCAAAAGCGCCTAAAACTTAGCTATCAATTTAGCCTCAACGGAACCGAAAGAAAATTCTGTGCACACTGATTTTGCCTTGTCATTCACTTTACCAATCTTGAACTCAAACAGAGTCGAACCAAAATCCCACCCACACACACACATAAAGAAACGCATTTGCAGATGCATACTTGATTATTCCACCATTTCACCAACAATTCTACTACCACAAAACACAAAAGCTGAAACCGTTCAACCCTAGCCAGTAATTAGCCCTAACATCTAATATCACATTCAGCCAATTTTCAAAACAAATTCACAGAAACGAAATCAACACCCCTAAAACAAATAAATAGACAACAAACCGAATATGAATTCTTGAAACAAAGAACAATAAACAAATATACTTAATCAGCTACCTTTTACGTGCTTCTGTGAGCTCCTTCCGGTGCAATTTCGCAAACCCCCGATCTTCAACAAGGCTCGAGCTCCACAATTATAAAATTGCGCCCCTGAAATAGATCCCGCGCTCTGAATCTAAACGATCTGATCGATGGATCTCGCCTAATGGAAAAAAATTTAGATTACGAACACGTTTGTCAGAGACTCAAAATATTGACTGAAATTGTTAGGACGCGTTAACTTTTATCGGCTGTTACCAAAATTTCACAGCAACAAGAAAATGAATTAATTGTTTAATTTTTTTTTTTAATGTAGAAGAAATTAAATCTCCAATTAAGGTTACTTTCCATAATTCTAATAGCTAAAGAGGGCCGATATTATGAAAAACTTTTTTTAATGAACAATAAAATAAATATCAAATTAAGTTACTTTCCATAATTCTAATAGCTAGAGAGGGCCAATATTATGAAAACCTTAAATATACGACCCGATATGGAAACATGACACGATATTTTCTAAATACTTAGGATACAATGCTTCGTTTGAAATGTAAAATAACTTAATTTTGTATTTTTATTTAAATTTAGGTGCAACGTATACTTATACATATATGACACAAAAATTGGAGTGTCTGACACGTGTACGACACAATACATTGACGTTTTCCGAATATCCGTGCAATAGAGATTATAAAACTCAATTTTGTATTTCTCTCCAAATCAAATATAGCTTGTAGTTCCCTTTAAGTCCAATTTTTTTTTAATCTTTATTATTTTAATAAAATAAAATCTAAGACTTCAAAAGTAAATTATAATTTCCTATATATATTATTAAAAATAAATTTATAAATAACATCGAGAATCCTTTAAGGTTAACATATTATGACAACAATTATTACAACTTATCAATTATTCTAATTAACATATATATTAAATAATAGACTACCACCCCTCCTAAATCCTTATTAGTTATTAGTTAATTAGCTATCACAATAAATCATAAAAACGAACTTTGTCAATTCTTTGTTCTATTTCTCAATTACATTACATTAATACATATTTTATTTACTTTTTAAAATAATAAAAAAATAATAATTCACGGACCAATTTAGCCCGAAGACCCAATAGCCCATATATGACCGGGCTGAACCTCCATATCAGTAGTCTATTGGGCTTCTTGTATGGGCCAGGCCGACGCAATTTTAAAGGATTGGTTTGCTGGGCTGTGCTGAGACGGCCCGGCCACTCTACTTCTATCTATGTTTTCTAACAAATGCCGAAATACATGAATTTTATAAATTATAATTTATTTATTTATTAGTTATTTTAACGTATGGTATTGAGATTTTATAAAACTTAAATTTATAACTTTTATTTTACATTTTTGCATATAATCTTCTTTTTTCTATGTTTTAGATGTCAAACATTCGAGTAACGTCAACATTTTGATTTTATTAAGTGTTTATATATTATGGATAATATAATAAAGATGAAAAAATCGATTTTTGTCCTTTAATGTGGGCTTCGTTCGTTTTTGTTCTTTTAATGTGATTGTGTTCAATTTTATTTTGTAACTTTATAAAATATCTGATTTTGGTCATATAACTTTACAAAATGTTCTATTTGGTCCTCCGTTGAAACTGACGAACAAAAAAAGGTGTTTAAACTATACTCTTCGCCAGATGACTAAAATCGAACATCTTGTAAAGTTATTGAATGAAAAACGAACCTTTTTAAAAGTTACATGACCCAAAAACAATGTATGCTAATCTTTTAATAATAAAACGAGTTTTGTTTTGGTTTTGCATGTAACCGCTATCTTTTTTTTTGTCATGTAACTTTTAAAATTATTATTATTTTTAACCTTGTAACTTTATAAAACGTCTTATTTTAGTCCTTCAACGAAATGTGTAGTTCATGCGCTTTTTTCTATTTAATAATTTTCGTTAGATAACTAAAATAGAACACTTCGTAAAATTATAGAATCAAAATTAAATATTTTATGTCAAAAGACCAAATTCGAATCCGACCATATTAGAGAATAAAAAATGAATAAATATTATATTAGAAGATCAAAATTAATATTTTCCCAAATAAAGACATCATAGGATTTTCCATTTATAATTTAATGTTTTGTTTTATTTTTTTAAATATTAACATTAAAAAATGTTTGCACACACATATACACATAGAAACTGTTCATCTGTGTTCCATTTGGATGATAAAATTGGTAAAGGTGGGTTCAAATCCTACAAGCAACTTTGTAGAGTTTAGGATGGTTGAATTTGGTTTGCTACTGCACAACTGTTCATCTGCTAGTTATTAAACTCCGCGAGCCTTTCCCAATTCCGTAACATTGATTATATATTCATCAATCGCTTTTTCGCTTATACTCAATTTTGCAGTGTGATTTCTGTAATATAAACTCGAAAAAGTTATCAATTTCGCTTGTAACAGTTCGGGCAAGATGGATGGTGGAAGAGGCGGCTACAATGGCAGAGGTCGCCACCGTGGCAGCGGCGGCAGTAGTGGTGGAAGGTACTCTGGTGCTAGGGGGCGATCACCGCGCCCCACGAGTCAATGGGTTGCTCGTGACGTGGTAATTCAACAATTACTTTACGACTTGCTGCTATATTTTTTGCTGGTTCTATTGAATTGATTGTGTTTTTCTTTTGTTGCTGTTGAATCTAGTGATTGATTTTCAGTTGAATTAGGGCTTTGGAGATGTGATATACTCTTAGTTATGCATTATTCTTTGGGTTATTGAATGAAAGAAGGGCTTAAGCCTGGGCGAAGTGTTAGGTTTTATGAAATGGCCTTCTTAAGTGTTTAGAATAATATGATTACATAATCTCTGTTAAACTATTAGGCATTTAATGTAGTTTCTTTGATAATTTGTGGTTCTGATTTTAGGAATTTCACATTATGAGTTATCCTCAATTCTGTTACTTCAATCTCTTTTTATGGCACTGGGATGTTGCTTGAGTCAACCTAAAAAGTTTGATAAATTGAGTTAGTGATGTTGGTTAGTGAACAAACCAATCTAGAACATTAAGAGATAGATCTTGTGAAGATGAAGGTGTTACAGTAGGTCACACGAAACTATCCGAAAGTAGTGCTCTGATCGCACCACTTAACTTGTAACTTCTCACACTAAACCTTATAAAGATGTAGAAGAGATCATCTTCTCTGATTATCTTGTTATCCTGTTTAGCATATGAAGATTTACAAGTTTCAAGGCATTAGGTTTCTTTGATCAATTGTTACAATCTCCATTGATGTTTTCCAGCCCACAATTACAGGTGGGATCTGGATCTCCTGTAGGCAATGCTTCGTCGAGAAGTGTATCTTCCGAAGCTACGCCATCTGTTGATGGTGTAACGAAGAAATTTGATATGATGTTGTCACATAATCCAGATGGGCCTTCTTCTCAATCACTCGATTCTCTTAACAAATCGCCAAATGATGGGAATTTCAAGGTAGTGCAGAATGTTCCTACAACAGAACCAAAGCCTTTGAAGACACCTTCTACTGGTCCTTGTTATGGCAAGGATATCTCTTCGCCATCAACGAACTCTGAGCTGAATGTGAGGACCAATATGGCTGTAGAAAATCCATGTATCATCTCCACACCACCTCTTCAGACAATTGGTGGTCAATTCTCTCCTGAGGTTCAAAGTGGGAAGAGTGCTTCTGAAGGAAGTAGTGGGAAAGACAAACCCTTTGATATATGTGGGGAGAGAAGTAGTAATGTGGTGAAGCTTAAAACTTCTCTACATATTAAGAACAAAGCATTGAGGAATGAAAAACGTCGAGCGCAAGGAGACAATATTAAGATTCTTAGGCCTGGCATGATTCTTCTGAAGGGTTATATCTCCTTAACGGATCAGGTGACATAGCATGTTTCTACACAATATTGGTTTACTATTTCGCTTTAAATTGCTAGTATAAAATTGAGCATGAGATGAAATATATGAAAGCACTAGCACTTTATATATCTTTTCATTTACCCCCAATGTTGTGACTATGTATAGGTCAAATTGGTAAACTCATGCCGGGATCTTGGTAGGGCCCCTGGAGGTTTCTACCAACCGGGTTATCGTGATGGAGCAAAGCTACACTTGAAGATGATGTGCCTTGGCAAAAATTGGGATCCAGAAACAAGCAAATATGGTGATACCAGACCCATCGATCAAGCCAAACCTCCTCCTATACCTGATGAGTTTCAGCGGTTGGTCAAAGAAGCAATTCAGGAGAGCCATCGGTATTTAGATTCTTGTGATAAAGTGATGCTTCCAAAGAAATTTCTACCTCCAACGTCTCCAAGCATCTGCATCATCAACTTCTACTCTAGCTCGGGCAAGCTTGGCCTTCATCAGGTTTGTGTATTCTTTCACCTCTGACTTCTGTTGGTGAAATTTTTTTTATTCAAATATCTGTTTTACATATTTAATCATGCAATGATTATGTTGTTTAAGAGTTACCACTAGCTGCATTCCTATTCTATGCTTCTTTATCTGCCTACACAATCAAATTATTGGGTTCAATTCATTATTTGTTGAGTGAACTCTGCTTAATTCTCAGTTGAAGTACATGTTGGGTTTGTATAACTATAGAGTGGATAAAGATTGGAGGCTAGAAAGAGAAAATGATAGTTGATATTTTCACTTTTCAAAACATGCCTTACAATGTGAGTATTTATAGGCTAAACGTATGGATTGATAACATTAATAAACTCTGACCATCTTTACATATAATCTGGATATCTATTTTACCTATTTAACCGGGTGATACTTTATGTCCGATGGTTTGCAATTGCATACTTTCTTTATCTGCCATCATAATAATAGATTCATAACGACTGACCAACTCTTTCTGTTAAGCGAACTCTCTACTTATTTCAGTCATTAGCATATGTTAAAAAGTCACAATGTTAATGTAGGACAAGGACGAAAGTCAAGAAAGTATACGAGAAGGGCTTCCAGTAGTTTCTTTCTCGCTCGGGGACACCGCTGAGTTTCTTTTTGGGGAGGAGAGGGACGTCGACAAGGCTGAAAAAGTCGAACTGGAATCAGGGGATGTGTTGATTTTTGGTGGTAAATCTAGGCTTATTTTCCATGGAGTTAGTACCATCTTAGCCAACACTGCTCCTAAACCTCTGCTGGAGGAAACACATCTCAAACCCGGCCGTCTGAATCTCACCTTTAGAGAGTACTGATGATGCTTATATGCTGCCTGGTATGTTTCTAATCATCCCACAAATGGAATAAATTCAAAATAAACACAACTTTGATGCAAGTCTCCATGTTTTAGATTCAAATCTAAGTTGCAGTACATTTTCGCGCTTTGGGATTACCGTTATCTTCTTGCAGTTGCTATATTATGCTGGTAGTGCCTGCTTTAATGACAATATATCTCAGTTCTTGAGAAGAAGCTTGTGAAAGTGCAAGTGGGAGAAGAGAAATGAGGAACAAGTGTTGAAGGGCAAAGCAATTTTTGCTATGACAGAATGTAGTTTTGATTGTTGTTTCCGAATGAACATTTTGTCATGCAAATGTAAAGAGAGGTGGAAATCTGGGGGTATTACAGTATTTTGTGATTTGTTTATTTTTATGATATTTTGGGAAGGGAAAAAGCTCTAAGTGGTTTTAGTGCCGTTCTTGAAATTGTATAATCATTTTATATATATTTTAGTTAAACTGTATATATATTATTAATTCTGGTGTTCCAAGTTTATTAGTTAAATAGTATTTCTTTCGTCTCATTATTTATGTCTCATTTGCTACTTTTGTTTGTTCCATTATTTATGTTCGATTCCAAAAGTAACATAAGTGAGTGGTTCACAATCATCTAAATAAGTAGATCCATCATTTTATACTTTTCCGCCACTATTTTATATATTATCATAATCCGTCTTAATCATCGTGCTAAGTCCATATGAGATATAAATATTAGGACGGAGGGAGGACTTCCGTTTCATTATTCATGTCTCATTGGTATTAAATACAGTAAATTAAGTATGTAAATGTATAAAATAGTGATATAAAATTATAAAAGGATGAGTTCATAGTAGTTCATTAATTAAACGAGGGAGTTCATGTCTCTACTGTAAATTATGACTTAAATAGACACTCTGCTGACATGTTCTTTTGTCATGATTGACACGTACAGCAGAGACAATTGACACTCTGCTCTCTGCTGTGAATTATGGCTTACATAGATACTCTGCTCATTATTGATACGGTCTTTTGTCATGTTTGACACGCACAACAGAGACAATTGACACTCTACTCTCTACGGTGAATTATGGCTTAAACAGACAGTCTGCTCATCATTGACACGTTCTTTTGTCATGATTGACACGCACAACAGAGACAATTGACACTTTGCTCTCTTTTATGAATTATGACTTAAACAAATACTCTACTCATCATTGACACGTTCTTTTGTCAAGATTGAGACGAAAAACAGAGACAATTGAAACTTTTTTCATAAACGAATAACACTTTTTTATAAACAAATCGTATTTTTCTCAAAAATAATTGATAGTCAATAAATGATACTTTGTTCAAATACAAATGACCATTTTGTTTGTTACGATTGACACTTTAGATAAATAACAAATGACACATTTATTCATTACAAACGACACACCTTCCTTCCTTATCAAAAAAATCGGAAAAAAATAAAAATTTTATTTGTTACGATTGACACTTTTGTTTGTTACGATTGACACTTTTGTTTGCAAAGAGTGACACGTCCGTCCTTACAATGAAGGAAAAAAAATAAAAAAAGGGAATAATGACGTCAGCTAGGGATGTAAACGAATCAAATATTTTTGATCCGATTCGGTATTCGTATTCGATTTTTGATATTCGTATTCGAGATTTTGAGATTCGAATTCGATTATAAATATTCGATTCGATTCGTTTACTAATCAAATACAAATACAAAATTGTAATATTCAATTCGATATTCGTAAATATTCGATTAATAATTATTTATACATATAATAATACTTTTGTAAACTTTCCATTTTCCTTTTCCCTTTTCCTTTTCCCCAACTCCCCACCCACGTCTTCCCTCCCCCACTCATTTGTAAACTTTCATTTGTTTCTTTCCCTTTTCCTTTTCCTCAACTCAATTTCATTTGTTCATTTCCCTTTTCCCCAACTCCCACCCACGTCTTCCCTCCCCCACGCCCAGGCTCTCCACGCCGCCACTGCTCCCCACGCCGCCGCCGTCCCACACCGCCGCCGTCCCACGCCGCGGCTCCCCCACGCCGTCGCTCCCTCACCTTCGTTCCCTTCTCCCACGCCGCGGCTCCCCACGCAGCCTCTTCCTCACGCTCTGCCGCCGCGCGTCCTCATGAATCATCCGCCGCGGCTCCCCCACACATCTCTACAAGAAGGGATTACACAAGATCATGAAGTAAATGTTATTTATTTTGTATGTCAATTTCTGCACTTCTTTCAATTTGTATGAGAAGGCTCTGTTCTTGAGGAATTGGATGTGAAATTGGATGTTGTGAAATTGGAGGTGTGAATTTAGCAGTTTGGAGATGCTTTGGCGAGAAGGAGCTCTGTCTAAGAAAATCCGAATCGAATAGTACCAAATATGAATCGAATAGCCGAATCGAATAGTCGAACAATCGAATAGTTACTATTTAACAAACAAACAAATCGAATATTCGAATCGAATAATTCGAATAGCATTATCGAATCGAATACGAATAAGGTTTAATATTCGAATATAAATTGAATACGAATACGAATATTCGAATATCGAACCGAATACGAATCGAATACAAAGATATTCGCTTCGATTCGGTTCGTTTACAACCCTAACGTCAGCAGGTCAAACACGGGTCAACGGGTCAAACACAGGACAAAATTGGGTAATTGAATTATATTGAATGTGCAATATCTTGCACACAAGTTTTTGTCATTAAGCTATTAGTAAGTCTGATGATAGTGCCACGATCCTAGACTAGTAGACTTAAGCCTATAAATCTCAACAACGCAACAAAAGGATTTACTATATTGAAAAAATAAAAACAAAAACATATACTCCCTCCCATCCATTGAGCTTGTCTCCTTCCTTTTCGGCATGTATGTTAAGGATAGTTGTTATTTATGAGTGAAAGGGTAGATCCCATTAAATAGAATAGTTATTTGTGTGTAGAAAATATGATAATTCTTAAAATAAGACAAAATAAATGAGACAAATCGAAAAGGAAAGTAAGACAGAATAAATGGGACAGAGGGATTAGTATCTAAAAATGAGTCATAGTTAAAGTTAATGGGTGTTGTTACAGTCCTTCATAGTAGGGAGGCTATGATTCCAATATCCTATTTTGGTTTTATACTTATTTGTGTCCACTACTTAAAACAAACATACCACTATAGCTTAGATTCCACTAATTAATGATGTAGGTGCACTAATTCTTAAACAATCTAGTTGAAGAAAAATAAGTGCCAAACACGAAAGTTTCCGTCTAGAACTACTTCGCAAGTGACATCTCAATCATTTTCTACGAAGAAAACCTGCAATTTTTAATTAAGAATTATGTAATGAGTTCAAATAAATTCAATTTTCTTTTTATTCAATATATAACTTAACTAATCTATTGAAATTTTGTACATCTATTAATGAGTTAGTTTTGTGATGGGAATCTATTGAAATTTTGTACATCTATTAATGTATGAAGATAATTTACACGAGGGGTTAGGTTTAAGGAGTGATAATGAAATAAAACTACTCATCTTTAAAAAATATTACTCCCTCCATCCCAGCCGACTTATTTGGTTTTTTTCGGCGCGGTTATTTTTGCATGTTGATTTTATATGCTACCTCCGTCCCATAGAAAATGTCTCCTTTCTATGGGGCACGGAGTTTTAGGAGAGTTGATTTTAGTTGGTAAAGATGTGGGACCCATACAATTAATAAATTATTTAGAATTGGTTTGTGAGGTAGAGATGTGAGACCCATGCAATTAATTAATTGTTTTGAATTGATTTGAGTTGGTAAAGGTGTAGGACCCACTTCCTTTTTAGGAAAGGAGACACTTTCTATGGGACAACCCGAAAAGGAAAGGGAGACACTTTCTATGGGACGGAGGGAGTAATAAAAGTGTGAGGTGTGGAACTCATTTCCTTATTTAGAAAGTAGACAAGTGAGATGGAACAACTCAAAAAGAAAATATAGACAAATCTGGCGGGACGGAGGGAGTATGAGTTTTAACCGATTTACGAGCCTCAGTAAAATGGATAAAATGTTGCTTATTTCTAAGAATTATCGACAAAATAGTACTGCAACACTACAATCTGACCTATATATAAAGAAGCAAGAACAAGAAACATATACAAAGCAAAAAAAAAAAAGACCAACTACCCATCATATAAGATGTCTACCATTAGCATGCATGTGGGAATCCTTAATAGGCCTGCAGCTTATAACCATCTCCGCAACTTGGACAGGAGAGCTTCAAAGCCGCGCCGTGTCTCTTCTACTGCCGCCGCCACTCGCCTCCGGGTTTCTTGCGCCACACAACTAGAAATTAAGTCCGTCGATGAAACCCGACGCTCCGGAAACTACAAGCCTACCGCTTGGGATTTCAACTACATCCAATCCCTCGACAATCAGTATAAGGTATTATTAATTGCTCATTTCTAGATATACTCCCCATGTCCCGTTATTTATAGTCAGGCTCACTTTCTCGAAAGGGGTGTCCCGTTATTTGTGGCCACTTTCCTAATTTGGTAAAAATATTATTATATCTTCTACTCTATCATCTTAACTCTTCTACTTTATTACATTCTTTCTCCTACTTTATCATCATTTCTCTCATACTCTCTCATTATCTTACTCATCTTCTCTCTCATACTTTATCATCTACTCTCTCTCATACTTTATCATCTACTTTCTTAATTCCAGTGTTAAAAAGAACGTGACCACAAATAACGGGACGGAGGGAATACTTGTTAGCACACGTATCTGATACTTTTTATGCAGAAAGAGAGGTACTCGACAAGACACGCTGAGCTGACTGTGCAAGTGAAGAAGCTGCTGGAGGAGGAAATGGAAGCGGTTCAAAAGTTGGAGTTGATTGAGGATTTGAAGAATCTGGGAATATCTTACCCATTTAAGGACAATATCCAACATATGTTAAATCAAATATATAATGAGCAAAACAGTGAAGTGGAAGAAAAGGATTTGTATTTCACGGCTCTTCGATTCCGACTCCTCAGACAACATGGTTTTGAAGTCTCTCAAGGTGTTACAACACATTTTTAATTAAAGTCTTTGATTACTGAATCTAATATCAAATATTTAATCCGCAGAAGTATTTGATCATTTCAAGAACGAGAAGGGTACAGATTTCAAGCCTAACCTTGCTGACGATACAAAAGGACTATTGCATCTTTACGAAGCATCTTTCCTATTAAGAGAAGTTGAAGATACACTTGAGTTAGCTCGACAATTTTCAACCAAATTACTGCAGAAAAAAGTCGATGAGAATGGTGATGATCATAAAATAGAGGATAATCTATTATTATGGATTCGCCATTCTTTGGAGCTCCCGCTTCATTGGAGGTTGCAAAGGCTAGAAGCAAGATGGTTCTTGGATGCTTACGTTACAAGGCCCGACATGAATCCAATTGTTTTTGAGCTCGCCAAACTCGACTTCAATATTACACAAGCAACACAACAAGAAGAACTGAAAGATCTCTCGAGGTAATCGATCTCAAAACTATATATATATATCTATATATATAATGTCATTAGATGATTCAAAACTTAATAACTCTTTCCCTTTTTGTGCATTTTTATTACAATACATTGTTGACATGATGTAGGTGGTGGAATAGTACAGGCCTTGCCGAAAAACTCCCATTTGCGAGGGATCGGGTTGTTGAGTCCTACTTCTGGGCAATGGGAACCTTTGAGCCTCATCAATATGGTTATCAGAGAGAACTTGTCGCCAAGATTATTGCTCTAGCAACAGTTGTAGATGATGTTTACGATGTATATGGTACGTTAGAGGAACTGGAACTATTTACAGATGCCATTCGGAGGTGAGTATATACATTCTTTCCCAATATCAATATGTAATTAATCAAACAATTAATTAGTTTCGACATTAATATTTCAGATGGGATCGTGAATCAATCGACCAACTTCCTTACTACATGCAGCTGTGCTTTTTGACTGTCAACAACTTTGTTTTCGAGCTTGCTCATGATGTTCTTAAGGATAAGGGTTTCAACTGCTTACCATATTTACAGAGATCGGTAACATCTTTCTCTCTTTGCAATCTTTTATTTTTATTTTTTATTTTACTTCAGTCCAAAAGAAATTGATGTTTTCAATCTATGTATCTCGGCAGTGGCTAGACTTGGCTGAAGCATATCTTATCGAGGCTAAGTGGTACCATAGTAGATATACACCGAGCCTCGAGGAATATCTCAATACTTCAAGAGTTACAGTTACGTGTCCCACTATAGTATCACAAATGTACTTTGCATTACCAAGTCCGATAGACAAATCGGTCATCGAGATCATGTACAAATACCACGACATACTTTACCTCTCAGGAATGCTTCTAAGGCTTCCTGATGATCTAGGAACAGCATCGGTACGTACAAATATTTACTAAATCCAATTTTTTTTACAAGTTTATTCATTAATTTTGCTATTTCTTAAACCTAGTTTGAGTTGAAGAGAGGTGATGTGCCAAAAGCAGTCCAGTGTTATATGAAGGAAAGAAATGTTCCTGAAAATGAGGCACGAGAACATGTGAAGTTTCTGATTCGGGAGGCGTCGATGCAGATGAACACCGCGATGGCGACCGATTGTCCATTTACTGAAGATTTTGCTGTGGCTGCAGCGAATCTTGGAAGAGTGGCGAATTTTGTGTACGTCGATGGAGATGGTTTCGGCGTGCAACACTCAAAAATATATGAACAGATTGGAACCCTGATGTTCGAGCCATATCCCTAAGCTGCTGCATATTTATTACCGTTAAACTTCAATAAAGCAATGTTCAGTCAAGTAATAACCTCAATGAGATATTAATCTCTTTCGGTCCCGATTTGGACCAGTGTACTAAAGTAATAATATTGCTAAATGCAATTAAGTAATAAAAAAAGTTTTAATCCTTAAGGACCCGATAAAAATGTAAAATAATAATAATTACTGATTTCTGAAAATTATTACAATACTATAGTAGTACAATAATCATTTCTTATGAATATATGATTCCATATTTATTGTTTTTTCTTCCCATTTAAACCAAAATTAACCTTTTCTGTAAAGTATAGATAATTTCTGAAATATTTTGTTCTTGTTGTAGCAAGTAATTATTTAAGGTGATTATTGATTGAGATACCACTTTTAATAGCACATGAAAATGTACTTTCATCTCGTTTAAGATCATTCTCTTCATCATCATTACTGTAGATAAGTGTTTGAATAATTTTTTCATTCATTGGTAATTCCATAGTTGCATCATTATCACTATGATCAGGGGTGGAACCCTATCTACAGACTTGGGGGAGACTTAGTGGGGGTTCGCCCCCGAATTTTTTTTAGACAAAAGATAATGTAACAATGAGTAAAAGAAAGTCAAAAGTACTATAAAAAGAATAAAAACCATAAAAAGATAAAAATAACGAAATTCTCGTGAAATGAACTACTAAATTTTCAAATTCGGTCCAACATATTAAATTATCGTAAAATGGGGGGCGAAATATTTTTTCCTTCAAATTTACATACGAATTTTTGCCTCGACACACGAAATGGGGGGTGCGGTCGCCCCCACCCGCACACCCTTGGTTCCGCCCCTGGCTATGATAGCTAAAGAATATTGAAAATTCATAAAATTTCTATAGCGTAAATTAGAGATGACCTTACCTAGAATGTTTGGAGATCTTTATCTAATTCAATGATTTCAGTTTTGGGTAGATCATTTTTTATTGAACGAATCTTGTAATGCCTAAAACATACTTCTATGATAATTTTACTATAAGCAAAAATAAACTTTTCATTTTTTTTAATGTATATGATCTTTTCTTTTATCAAATAATTGACATTTTCTAATATTGAATAATTTGACTTGCGTTATAATTATTACTTATTCCATATACATTTTAAATGTTTTCACTAAATCAAATACTAAATTTTTTTAATATTTAGACGAACTAAGTTATTAAAAAAATTAAATTTAATACACGCATTTAACTTGTTTTATATCAGAAATTTCTCTCTAAATTAATAAATATTTATTAATATAATCTATAAATAAATAATTTATTCATTAATCGATAATTAAATAACCTCGTTATTTTTTTATTATTATTATTTTTTATGTCCCAGATATATATTACTTTAAAGAGACTTTTTGTAAAGTTATAAAATTAAAATCAATTATTTTATAAAATTAAACGACTAAAATCAATTATTTTTTTTCTGTTCCAAATATATATTACTTTCTGTCATCTATGTTAGCCTAGGGTGGTTGAACTTTTCTGTGTAGTTTGTAGGCTACTACACAAGGAGCGCGGTGTTTACCCAATGCGTACCAAATGTAGCGGCCGCGGGTCCGTATAATTTTTTTTTAAAAAAAACTGTTCATCTGCTAGTTATTAAACTCCGCGAGCCTTTCCCAATTCCGTAACATTGATTATATATTCATCAATCGCTTTTTCGCTTTTCCTCAATTTTGCAGTCTGATTTCTGTAATATAAACTCGAAAAAGTTATCAATTTCGCTCGTAACAGTTCGGGCAAGATGGATGGTGGCAGAGGCGGCTACAATGGCAGAGGTCGCCACCGTGGCAGCGGCGGCGGTAGTGGTGGAAGGTACTCTGGTGCTAGAGGGCGATCGCCGCGCCCCACGAGTCAATGGGTTACTCGTGACGTGGTAATTCAACAATTGCTTTACGACTTGCTGCTATACTTTTTGCTGGTTTTATTGAATTGACTGTGCTTTTCCTTCATTGCTGTTGAATGTAGTGATTGATTTTCAGTTGAATTAGGGCTTTGGAGATGTGCTATACTCTTAGTTATGCATTATTCTTTGGGTTATTGATTGAAAGAATTGCTTAAGCCTGGGCGAAGTGTTAGGTTTTATGAAATGGCCTTCTTAAGTGTTTAGAATAATATGATTATATAATCTCTGTTAAACTATTAGGCATTTAATGTAGTTTCTTTGATCATTTGTGGTTCTGATTTTAGGAATTTCACATTATGAGTTATCCTCAATTCTGTTACTTCAATCTTTTTTATGGCACTGGGATGTTGCTTGAGTCAACCTAAAAAGTTTGATAAATTGAGTTAGTGATGGTGATTAGTGAACAAACCAATCTAGAACATTAAGAGATAGATCTTGTGAAGATGAAGGTGTTACAGTAGGTCACACGAAACTATCCGAAAGTAGTGATCTGATCGCACCACTTAACTTATAACTTCTCACACTAAACCTTATAAAGATGTAGAAGAGATCATCTGATTATCTGGGTATCCTGTTTAGCATATGGAGATTTACAAGTTTCAAGGCATTAGGTTTCTTTGATCAATTGTTGCAATCTCCATTGACGTTTTCTACCCCACAATTACAGGTCGGATTTGGATCTCCTGTAGGTGATGCTTTGATGGGAAGTGTATCTTCCGAAGCTACACCATCTGTTGATGGTGTAACGAAGAAATTTGATATGATGTTGTCACATAATCCAGATGGGCCTTCTTCTCAATCACTCGATTCTCTTAACAAATCGCCAAATGATGGGGATTACAAGGTAGTGCAGAATGTTCCTACAACAGAACCAAAGCCTTTGAAAGCACCTTCTACTGGTCCTTCTTATGGCAAAGACTTCTCTTTGCCATCAACAAACTCTGAGCTGAATGTAAGGATCAATATGGCTGTAGAAAATCCATGCATCATCTCCACACCTCCTCTTCAGACAAGTGGTGGTCAATTCTCTCCTGAGGTTCAAAGTGGGAAGAGTGCTTCTGAAGGAAGTAGTGGGAAAGACAAACCCTTTGATATATGTGGGGAGAGAAGTAGTAATGTGGTGAAGCTTAAAACTTCTCTACATATTAAGAACAAAGCATTGAGGAATGAAAAACGTCGAATGCAAGGAGACAATATTAAGATTCTTAGGCCTGGCATGATTCTTCTGAAGGGTTATATCTCCTTAATGGATCAGGTGACATATCATTTTTACGTGATACTTTTTTCCGGTTAGCATGCTCTTTCATATATTGGTTTAGCATTTAGCTAGATGAACCGTGGTCATGGTAGCCTTGTTATGTTATCTACACTTCACTAGATCATTAGCTTGAAGATGTTTCATGCAATATCGAAGTTGAATTAATATATATATATATATATATATATATATATATATTAATGCTTATGGTAATAATAGAGAAGAGCAGTGGTAAATGTGTAGAATGGAAAGAAATAAACCAAAAAATATGAGTTCAGAAAATAAGACTCTCATGAAATAAATGGAAGAACTACTCATCTTATATTTTTTTCCTTTACTCCACAATTTTCTGGCTATTTAGGTCAAATTGGTAAAGTCATGCCGGGATCTTGGTAGGGGGCCCGGCGGCTTTACCAACCTGGATATCGCGATGGAGCGAAGCTACACTTGAAGATGATGTGCCTTGGTAAAAACTGGGATCCCGAAACAAGCAAATATGGTGAAACAAGACCCACAGATCAAGCCAAACCTCCCCCTATACCCGATGAGTTTAAGCGGTTGGTTAAAGAAGCAATTCAGGAGAGCCATCGGTATTTAGAGTCTTGTGATAAAGTGATGCTGCCAAAAAAAATTCTTCCTACGATGTCTCCAACCATCTGCATTGTCAACTTTTACTCTAGCTCTGGCAAGCTTGGCCTTCATCAGGTTTGCATATTCTTTCACTCTTCTGCTGATGAAAATTTTGTTATTGCATATCTGTTTTACGGCTTTACCTATTTATCCTGGCAATGATTGATGTTTTTTAAGATTAACATTAGCTGCATTCCTATTTATGCTTCTTTATCTGGCAACATAATAGATTCAAATCATTCTTTTTGCTCGATTCTTCATATTTCAGTCATAAGCTTATGTCAAATGTCCCTACTGTTATGTAGGACAAGGATGAAAGTCAAGAAAGTATACGAGAAGGACTTCCTGTAGTTTCTTTCTCACTCGGGGACACTGCTGAGTTTCTGTTTGGGGGAGGAGAGGGGACGTCGACAAGGCAGAAAAAGTCGAACTTGAATCAGGGGATGTGTTGATTTTTGGTGGGAAATCTAGGCTTATTTTCCATGGAGTTAGTAACATTTTAGCTAACACTGCTCCTAAAGCCCTTTTGGAGGAAACATGCCTCAAACCTGGCCGTCTCAATCTCACCTTCAGAGAGTACTGATGTTTATATGTTGCTCTGTTTGTTCTTCTTTCTCTTTCTTTTATGTAAAGCAATGAAGATTTGTGCACAGTCATCTACTCTAGCATTTATAATTTGGTTAAACCTCGCAACTGTGTAAACCACCCTTAAGGTGACAAGGTGACATGTTCACATAATATGTCCAGTGGGATTTGAATCAATGACCTTTTGGTCTCGGGCCATCTACTTTTACTGCTATCTATCCCATTTGTTTTATAATTTTGTTCTCTCTTTTTTTTTTTGTTATTATTTGTTGAAGGGATAAAGCTGGTGGAGTGTGTTTTTAGGGTCCTTGACCTTTCAAGATGTAGGACCATTTTATTTTTTATACGATTAAAACTTTTTATATTAGAATATATGTATATAATTTAATTCTGATGTTTAAGTTTTGTTTGACCAACATTTAAAAGATAATGTATACACGTTCGGTTTATATTGGTTTGCATTAAACAACCTATATAAGCAAACTACCTCAAGATGAAGAATAATTTATTTCTATTATCTCCTCCGGAAAATACAAATTTCAGTTCAAAACTGTAAAGAATATGATTAATGCCTACTTTAGTTCATCTTTAATTCTGTCTAGCTTAGCTTTTAATGCTTTTGAAGTTCTCCAAGTGTGAAGAAGACATAAATTAGCTTAGAAGCCACGCGTATGCTAAACATCTATGGTCGATTTGATCCGGTTCCCTTGCACCAATGCATCGAAGTGATAATCTAGCCATTGCTAAACAATGTAGGTTGTTCATTAGGATAGGAGATTAGTTCTTTGCTAAACATGTTAATCACACTTTAAGAATAAGGATTGAATGCCTCCGTGCTTAACACAACGTCTTCGGCCGGGTAGCCTTAGTCTAACCAATTAATCTTGTATCGAGGGCCGGACGTGAGTAGTTTGGAATTGCCTAAGCTAAGTCCCCTTTATTAAGTATCTCATTCTCCGTACTGTTTATTGCATGTTATTGTTATTTGTTCCGTCTTGATTCCACATTCTGTCTAGGCGTAGATAACTCAAAATTTATCATGGTTACTAATCAAAATTTGGTCTGCATTGACTGCATGATTAGATTACACATTCCCTGATGATTTGACCCCTGTTTATGCTATTACTAATTATTGTGCTAGTGTTGTGTGCATAAGATATATTCCCTCCGTCCCATTATTTATTTCACATTGGGACTAGACATGGTAATTAAGATAGTTGAAGTAAATGTGTAAAGTTGTAGTGTAAAAGTATAAAGGGGGTAGGGTCCACTTACTTAGATTGATTGTGGTCCACTCATTTATTTCCTTATTTGGTATGAGACATAAATAATGAGACAACCAAAAAAGGCAAGTAGAACATTAATAATGGGACGGAGGGAGTATAAATTTATTTGACTCGGTCTCGACAGCCGATCATTACCAATGTACTTTCAATGATTTTCACACGCCCACACGCACAATACTAGTATTTAGAGTGTACATACAAGTTCGGTTTATTTTGGTTACCATTAAATAACCTATATCACAAACTAGTTCAAGATATATCTTAATGCATGCAAATGCTAGTTGTAACATAAAAAAGAAATATAACAAAGGCACATCATTCAGTGTTTTCATGCTTTCAATTAATTCTTGTATATAAAATTGAGGTTTAATTAGAACGTGACTGACAAAAATTAAGGTTTCATTATTTCTTTTAGTGTTCATCAATATTTCAAATTAGAAGCTATTCAATTTCAATTTCTGTGCCACTTCTACGTTACAATTTAATGAATTTATGTGTATTGAGTGTGAATCGAATAATTCTGAGGTGGGCGAGAGGTCTTTTTTTTTTTTTTTTTTTTTTTTTTTTTTGTTGACGAGGAACCCGCAGCCGCTACTTTTGGTGCGCACAGGGTAAACATCGCTCCTGTGCAATAGTTTGCAAACCACACACAAGAGTTAAACCACCCTTAATGTGACAGGGTGACAGGCTCACACATAGCGTGTCCAGTGGGAATTGAACCCATGACCTATCGGTCCCGGGCCACCCACCTTCACCGCTATGTCATCCCATGGGGCGAAAGCAGTGGCGTAGCCACATGGGGGTGATGGGGGCCAATGCCCCCATGGGCATTTTGAAAAATATTAAGGTTAATACAGTAATTTTAATATTTTTATTAGATTTTTAATTAAAATTAAAGGGATAGTGCTTAGTTTTGGGTTGAATTGATTAGAAAAATGTGCTATTTAAATTATAAGTAGAAAAATATGCTAAATTTTTTTTTTTCGGACTACAAAGAAAACTCAAACCCAATAACTTTTGCCCCATGAACTCAACGTCCTAAGCTACGCCCGGGCGAGAGGTCTTTTCATTATTGCCTTTTCACGATAATGCATCATGATAATGTTCTCTGCTGCATGCATTATATCACAATCTTCCAAATTGCCAACTTTAGAGAAATAATTCAAGCGAGATACGTCAATGGGCCCTATGCAGTACATGCATTCTTGGATTTATGTGGTCGACAGTTTTTGCTTTACTATTCTAATCCATTTTCCCCAATTTGTTGAAGGAAGAGTTTTGCAATTTCAGAGAAATACTTCAATCATGGCGGCCTATGCAGCTCTTGTTTCTGTTATGCATATCATCCGCCAGCTCGAGAATCATCATTGCCCTCCTATTTCTCTAGACAAGGTACAGGCTGAATCTCTCACTAAAAACGTTACGTTTTTGCAGGAGTTCCTCGAAGGCTATAAGACTACTGGAAAATATGAAGGAGATGGCGTGGAGAGTCGGATACGTGATGCAGCTCATGCAGCTGAAGATGTGATTGAATCACATATAGTTGATTGCATCGAAGCTGGATCCACAAGTCATGCCGATGAGGTGGAATTCGGTCGACGCCTTCAGAAAGTGATCGAAGATATGGATCGATCAAGAATGAGATGAAGGAGACTAAAGAGAAGATGGCGGTCCAACGTAGGGGCTCGACATCTTCTTCAAGTAGGCGTAAGGGACCATGCAGAGGAACTCAACATCCTCTTCCACTGAGAAGAAGCAGAGCACTACCATGGTGGGCTTCGATGATGTTTTACTCGAACTCTTGGATAAGCTCACTGGAGGAGGAAACGACCGCCAAATCATACCAATTGTAGGTATGGGCGGGATGGTTAAGACAACTCTTGCTCAAAATGTTTATGAACATCCACTTATCAGGGAGCATTTTGATATTCATGCTTGGGTTACGATTTCTCAAGAGTATGATGCCGGAAACATCCTTAATGAAATTCTTCTCAATCAAAGAAAGCTAAGGGAAATTCAAGTGAAGCAGATATAAGACAAATAGGAGAGGATTTACACAAATACCTATTTGGTCTGAGGTATTTGATTCTTATGGATGATATGTGGAGTATTCAGGCCTGGGATAGGATAAAATTCTTTTTTCCTGATAATAAAGATGGTAGTCGAATAGTTGTGACAACTAGGCTGTCAAATTTGGCATGTCGGTTGAGCAACTCTTATGGCCTAGACATGAGGTTTTTGGATATGGATGAAAGTTGGGATTTGTTTTCTGGAATTGTGTTTCCAGGCGATGATTATGCTTCTGAGATGGTGGAAATTGGAATGAAGATTGTAGAAAATTGTAGAGGACTTCCTTTATCAATTGTTGTGGTCGGGGGTTTCTTAGCAAAGTCAAAGTGCAAAAGAGAATATTGGGAATATATAGATGAAAACTTGACTTCATTTGTGAATTCGGATAATGATGAACATTGCCTCAAGATATTACAATTGAGCTACAACCAATTGCCAGTTCATCTGAAGCCGTGTTTTCTTTTTATGGGAGTGTTCGAAGAAGACATGGAATTTTCTATCTTCAAACTTGTCGTGTTATGGGTTGTTGAGGGATTTTTAAAACCAATAAGTGGAAAAGACTTGGAAGAGGTCGCGAAGGAGTATTTGAACGATTTGGTTGATAGAAATCTTATTTTTGTCATGAAATCTTATCTTGACCAAGATAGTTGTGTTAAGATTCATGATCTCTTGAGGGACTTATGCTCGAGACAAGCTAAAGTAGAGAAGTTTTATAATGTTGTTACACATCATAGCGATTACATCCCAAACAACCAGCGGCGTATTGTTGTTCCTCAAGACATGTTTGAGGATGAAGCTATTGATGTCTTGCGATCCATGTCACTTGCCCGTTCTCTGATATGCTATGGTTCAGAAATTAGTATGCCGCCTCATCATAGATTGTTGAGGATATATCAAGCTCGTGAACCATCGATGATTGATGAGGATTGCTATTTTCTATTTAATTTGAGGTACCTCTCTGCCCAAAGCATTACTTGTTCCAAATTAAACTCTTCTTTGCACCTCCTTTGGAGTCTGCAAGCATTAAACATTCAAGATGTTCAAGGTTTTAATGAACCAATTGAGATTTGGAATTTGCCTCAACTCAGGCATGTAAGGGTAACACAGTACATGTACGTAGCAGCTCCCGTTTGCAATGGACAAGACGACATTTTGTTGGAGAATCTGCAGACACTCGGGATAGTAAGAAACTTCAAATGTAGCGAAGAGGTGGTTAAGAAGATCCCAAATATGAAGATATTGGCTTTGGAATATAATGATGATGAAGAAGAAAGTTGTCTCAATAATCTTGATTGCCTCCACAAACTAAAGAATTTATGTTGCGTGTCTGTTCTCCGCCGAGATCGAGATGTGATCGACTTTATGCAGAAACTCACCTTCCCACGTTCGCTTGAGAAGATAGATCTGGTTTCAGGCATGTCCATTGGGAAGATATGTTGGGGAAGATAGGTTCTTTGCCCCTTCTATGTTCCCTCAATATCGTTGGTGGAGTTTTCACGACGGGCGTGTGGGAAACAGTTGAAGGACAATGTAACAACCCGATGCGAATTCGCCGGATTGTTAAACATATTTAGTTGCTAGATCTGAGATTGGAACTAGAATTAGATCTGGATCTGAATAAACATGATTTCGAGAAGGAGAGTGAGTTGATTGAGAAATGAGAGATAATTGAAAGTAAAGAGATTATAGAGAGAAGAGTAAGAGATCGAGAGTTTAGAGAGAATTCAGAATTGATTTCTTTGATTGATTGATATCATAACCTTATGCAAACAAGCCTTTTATAGGCTACACATATTACCATAAACATATTTAAATATAAAACATAATAATTAAGGAAAACATAATAATTAAAGAAGTGGATCCACACTTTCCTATTTTCCCGCTCCGTAGCCCAAAAATATTTCTATCCGAAGCCGATTTTATCACTCGGAGCAATCATTCCTTTTCCGTACCCGTTCCTTCCAGAACGGGGTGTGACAGACAATTCCCCAACTTAAAGTTGTTGGAACTTCATCGTTGTGCTGGTCTGGAATACTGGAATTCAGAAAGCTCCCACTTTCCGCGCCTCGAACGTCTTTTTCTTCGTGGAATAGAAAAGTTGAAAGAGATCCCTTCAGGTATTGGAGAAATACCGACACTAAAATCTATTGAGCTGTGGTATTGCAGCGAATCTGCAGTCATTTCTTGCAAAAGGATGCAAGAGGAACAAAAGGAGTTATATGGGGAAGAAGAAGTAACCTTTCAAGTTCAAGTTTTGGCCAGTTTCAAGGAGCAGTACGTGGCATTGCAGCACTTGGCAAGCCCCAAGTTTAAACTCAAGGGATGAATGTCAGCAGGCATGAGGAGAAGTGTACTTTTGTCGGAGGTATATTTTCAAACTCATTTATAAATAATCATATGCAATTAAAGTTATTCAAGAAATTGCATATTCTTTCACCTTTGACTTGTGCATTGTGATTAAATTTTTGTTCTTGTTCTTGATAAATTAGGTGATTGAGAGAGATTCCTCTCGATTTGGATAAATACCAACACTACGATCAATTGTGGTGTTTCATTGCCGATTACAACAATGGTTACATTTCACGGGCTAAAATTTGGAATATGCCTCAACTCAGACACGTACAGGTAGAAAGCTACATTAACGTCCCAAAGCTTCTTGTTTGCAATGGTCAAAACGACATGTGTTGCGGAATTTATAGGCACTCACGAAAGTAAGAAACTTCAAGTGTAGTGAAGAGATGGTTAAGAGAATCCGAAATGGGCCAAATCTTTGGAATCTATTCTTTTATTTGCTGGTGATGAGATCGAAGAAAGTTGTTTCAAAATAATCTTGATTGCCTCAACAAACTCAAGCCTTTCGATCTCATTCACAATTCACATTTTTACAAAAGTTATCCCACCTTTTTATATTCAATCCGAGATTGATATATCTGAGTGCTAGATTATCAATCTCAAAGCTGTTTTATTTTAGGAGACAGTTTGCTTGAACCGTGAGCACCAATTATGGGGAAAATTTCGCCTTAAAGAAAGAGAACCATTCTCTCGACTCAGCATCTTTGTATTCGGTTTGATCTATCGCTTTAATTTTCTTTCCTGTACTTAATTAATCAACAAAAACTCTACAATCAATTGAACTGTATTATTGCAATAAATCTGCTGTCATTTCTAGAAGAAAGATAAGTATTTTTGTTATTTTTTTTCATATGTAATTAATGTTCTCTTGAGAAATTATTAATTCAGTTATTGTGTGAAAAGTATTATTTATAATAAATCAAATGACAAATAATCTTGCTATATATTTGGTATTTTGACACACAAATACGCATGCATTTGCTGGTAGAAACAAAATGGAGTGCCAACATCTTCCCATTATCTTATGACTTACTAATTGTGCAAAATACAAATTTCTCGATCTTATTATTAACAGTTAAGAACTTAATTATCATTTATCACTCAATCTTATTCATTTTCAACTAAAAGGGCAAAACAATTAAATCTATTAATATGCTGAATTTGCAGCGAAAATATCACCACTCATCGTATCTAAATCATCATCCGGACTTGATTTTGTTTCAGCGGGGAATCCATACTGGGCCGAACACTAAACACTTCAACTCATTAAAATTTTACATACCAAAATGTTTCAATGTTCAATTTTACTTTTATTTTTAGTTATTATTTCAATTAATTAAAGGGTTGGGCTCAATGTTCTAAAATTTTTATTTCGATTTAACATAAAAATATTTATAATTGAGGTGGGCTGTATTTTAGGGATGGCAAAGTAGCGGGCCGGCCCGGCCCAGGCCCGCCCACCGAGCTTTTTGCTATTTTCTGGGCAGGGCCGACCCGGCCCGAAAATCAGTCGGGCCAAAAAAACTTGAGCCCAGCCCAGCCCCGGGCTTTCGGGCGTGCGGACGGACTTAGCCCGATTTTTTTTTTTTTTTAATTTTTTATTATTATTTTATTGTTTTTATTATTATTTATTATTTTTATTATTTTATATATATTTTAAAATTTATTATTATTATTTTTAAATTTTTTTATTACTATTTTATTATTTTTTAATATATTTTTATTATTTTTTTTTTAGGGGCGGGCTTTGGGCGGGCTTTTTTAGGGCCCGAAACCCCGGCTTTTTCGGAACCCGGACTTTTTTTAGGCCCAAGCTCGGTAAGCCCGGTGGGCGGGCTTTTTTAGGCCCGGTTCATTTTGGGCGGGCTTTTTCAAAGCAAAACCAACCCATCGGGCCGGGCCCATTTTGCCACCCCTAGCTGTATTACATAATTGAGGCTGGGCTGAGCTCCGCTAAATAAATGTAAAGGCGTTGGATTGCACTGGGATGAAGCCCATGAATAAGTAATTATTAAAATCGTTTTAAATTCTAAGTGTTGTAAATATATTATATATATATATTTACCATATATTGTGATGACCATATAAACTCTAAAAGCCCATGAACCCATCTTGTACTTTATAAATAGAGGTCTTCACCTTCATAATAATACACATCTTTCTGCTCTCTCTATTTATTCTCTACATTCTCTTTAGTTTATAACACGTTATCAGTATGAAAATGAAATCAATGTAGGAGAGATGTCGATAGCACAGGATAAGGGGGAAGCATGAGAGATGTTGGGTCGAAGTCTATATGCGAAACTCGAGCATGGACAGGGACCCTCTTCCTATTTTACTACTTCCTCTCAAACCCCAAAAGAAGACATGCCGAAAGGTTGAATTCCACTCTCTGACATTTTTTTTTAATTATTATTGCTATAGAACATTAAATATGTGTATTCAACTTACATACATACGTATGCGATAACAATATTCATTGAATATTATATGTTCATTTAATTTCGGATTGATTCCTCTTATTATATTGTTTTATACCCTAATATTCCTGAAGAATATTACTTAACTTTTTGTTCTTTCCGTAAGAAGACAATTGATATTTCCGAAGAATATCATTTGCTCTTAACGAGCAATTCAATTTATTTATTAATACTTTAATTGTTGCTCCTGAAGTAGCACAATTAAAATTACTGAAGAATATTACATGCTCCTGAAGAGCAATTGAAAAACATATTTTCAACTTAACTTGTTGCTCCAGAAGTAGCACAATTTAATATTCCTGAAGAATATTAGATGCTCTTAAAAAGCAATTCAATTTTTTTTTGAAATGATTATTTTGTTCTTTCCCAAGAAGCACAATCAATATTTCCGAAAAATATTACATGCTCTTGAAGAGCATTTATTTTACATACACTTTTATTTATTTATTTATGTTGAATCTAGATTGTTGCTCTTGCAGTAGCACAATCCATATTCCTGAAGAATATCATAAGCTCTTAACGAGCAATTAAATTTATTTATTGAAATGATTTAATTTAATTGTTGCTCCAAAAATAACACAACTTAATATTATTCTTGCATTATTTAGAATTTAAAAAAAATAAATAAATAAAAGGTGAACCGAGGAACCAAACCAAATCAAACCATTTATAAACGGTTCGGTTCAGTTCCGATATTGAAAAACTCATCGAACTGAACCGAACCGAACCATTTATATGTGTTCGGTTCGGTTCCTAAAATATTTAAAAAACCGAACCGAAATGTTACACCCCACCTATACCAACAAAATAGCTGAAGATGAAAGAATAATTTAGCCAAAAATACCGCAAACTCTAGTTTTAACATAAAAAATATAAATTTACCAATTTTTTTCATTTTTATTTTCTCCAAGATTTCAAATTTAGATCTGTTTAATTAGTTTGGCAATTGGCATTTCTCCTGCTGTAAAATACGTATCGAGTGAAAAGAAGTTCCTCTCTCTGCCTATAGAAAATATTTTGTTTTTCTTTTCGATTCGTCCCATAAAAAAATATTTTATTTTTAAAAAAATAAATAATATCTAAATCAAAATTAACAAGTTAAAAATTAAATAATATATATTAGATAATTTTATTTTCTTAGTATTTCATAAAAATGACACTTTCTAGGCAGCAAAATAATCTTCTCTTTACCCGAATATAAAACAAGCCTAACACTAATTTTGTCGTCTTTCGAGAAACGGCACATGCTTTCTGATTTTTGTGGTCAAAACTTGTCTGCTCCATTATTCCAATCCTTTTTCCCCCAATTTGTTCCGAGAAGGGTTTCTGCAACTCGAGAGAAAATACTTCAATCATGGCGGCCTACGCAGCTCTGGTTTCTCTTACGCATATGATCGAGCAGCTCGAGCACCATCCTCGCCCTCCAATTTCTCTCCACAAAAATCAAGTTGAATTTCTTACTAAAAACATTACCTTCTTGCAAGATTTTCTCGAAGGCATTACCCCGATTTGGAAATATGAAGAAGATGGCGTGGAGAGTCGGATTCTAGATGCAGCTAATGCAGCCGAAGATGTGATCGAATCATATATAGTGGATCGGATTCTTGCCGGATCCACAAGTGAAGGAGATCAGGTGGAATTCGACCGACGCCTTCAGAACGTAATTGAAGATATGAATTTGATCAAGAATGAACTAGTGGAGACTAAAGAGAAGATGCGAGCCCAACTTCAGCCGCAGAGCAAGTCAATAACCTCTTCAAGTGGGCAGGCGCAGAGCATTAGTATGCAGAGGAAGTCAACATCTTCTTCAGAAGCGCAGAAGCAAAACATTATCGATTTGCACATTGATGATATCATGCGTAAGTTTTTGATGAATGAGGCAAAGGAGACTATAGAGAGGTTCGGATTCGGAATTGAGCAATATAGCGAGTCAGTATATTCTTTAACAAGTGGGCAGGCGAAGAACATTACAAAACAGAGGGACTCATCATCTTTCTCCGGTTGGCAGATGAAGGACACTACAATGGTGGGCTTTGGTGACGCCTTTGTAGAAATTTTGGATAAGCTCACAGGAAGACCACACATCCAAACCGCAGAGTCCCCCTTCAAAACCGAGCCCTATCTCCATACAATGCAGCCCTTCCTCCAAATCATACCGATTGTAGGTATGGGTGGCATTGGTAAGACGACTCTTGCTAGAAATGTTTTTACACATCCTTCTATCACGGTGCATTTTGATATTCTTGTTTGGGTTACCATTTCTCAAGAGTATGAAGCTAGAAATATCCTTAGTGAAATTCTTTCTCAAGTAGAGCCGGATCACGGAAATTCAAGTGAAATGGATGAGGAAAAAATAGGATATCTTTTACAGAAATCTTTATTTAATCGAAGATATTTGATTGTGATTGATGATTTATGTAGTATTGAGGTTTGGCGCAAGATGAAATACTCATTTCCGCTCAATAACAATGATAGCCGAATAATTGTTACAACTAGACTGTCAAACTTGGCACGTGAATTGAGCCACTCTTATGCCCTACACATGAAATTTTTGGATATGGATAAAAGTTGGGATTTGTTTTCCAAAATTGTGTTTACAAAAGGAGACTATCATCCTGAGATGGTGGAAATTGGAAAGAAGATTGTAGGAAAATGTGGAGGACTTCCTTTATCAATTGTTGTGGTTGGGGGTTTCTTGGCAAAGTCGGAGTACAAAAGAGAACATTGGGAACATATAGAGAAGAATTTGAATTCATTTGTGAATTCTCATAATGATGAACAGTGCCTCAACATGTTGCGATCGAGCTACAACCAATTGGCTGTTCATTTGAAGCCGTGTCTTCTTTATATGGGAGTGTTCGAAGAAGACACTGAAATTTGTATTTCCAAGCTTGTCAAGTTGTGGGTTGCGGAGGGATTTGTAAAACCAATAAGTGGCAAAGACTTGGAAGAGGTTGCAGAAGAGTATTTGAATGATCTTGCTGATAGAAATCTTATTTTTATTGTGGAAAACAGAAGAAAATATGTCAAGATTCATGATCTATTGAGGGACTTCTGCTTGAGACAAGCTGAAGCAGAGAGGTTTTATGTTGTTGTAACACGACATAGCATTACCATCCCGCACAACCAGCGCCGTTTCATTGTTTCTGAACCCAGCTTAGGGAAAGGAGTTCTTGATGCCTTGCAATCTATGCCCCGTGCGCGCTCTATTATCAGCTTTGATAGGGGAATTCAACCGTCACATGATCATAGATTGTTGAGGATATCTGGAGGTTATGATCATAAATTATTCATTGATGAATATTATCAAGAAAAGAAGTTTCAGCTAGTGAATTTGAGGCACCTCTTCGCCTCTTCTCGTAGGGTTTCTGAATTTGCTACTTCATTGCACCTTCTTTGGAGTCTGCAAACATTAATCATCAAAGGAGATTGCGATTATGATTTTACTGCACCAGCTGAAATTTGGAAAATGCCTCAACTCAGGCACGTACAGGTACAAGGCAACCTGTACCTTCCAGATCCGCCCGGACAAGATGATGTTGTTTTGGAGAATCTACAAACGCTCGCACTAGTAAAAAACTTCAAATGGGGCGAAGAGGCGGTTAAGAGGATCCCTAATCTCAAGAAATTAGGTTTGGAATATGTAGGCAATGAGATCGAGGAAAGTTGTCTCAACAATCTTAATTGCCTCCATAAACTCAAGTCTTTGAAGTGCAGGTATCGTTTGTATCCTGAGCACGATGGGATTAACTTTCTGCAGAAACTCTCTTTCCCTCGTTCGCTTGAGAAGTTGTCCCTAAACGCCGACCTTTATGTCCATTGGGAAGACATGTTGGAGAATATAGGTTCTTTACCCCTTCTTCAGAAGCTCGAACTCTGCAGTGGTTTCTTCACAACGCACGCGTGGGAAACATTTGAAGGCCAATTCCCCAGCTTAAAATTCTTGAAACTTGATGGTTGTGTTGGTTTAGAACACTGGAATTCAGAAAGCTCCCACTTTCCGCGCCTCGAGCATCTTGTTCTTCAAGGATTACATTATTTACATGAGATCCCTTATGGCTTTGGAGAAATACCTACATTGCAATCAATTGAGCTGTATCATTGCAGCAAATCTGCCGTTATTTCTTGCCAAAGGATACAAGAGTTCCATATGGATAGGGAGGTCCTTCGAGTTCGAGCAGAGGTCCCTTCCTCTTATTACAAGGTACTGAAGCACTTGGCAAGCTCCAACTTTGAAGTCATTAGTATGTAAGCTCTTCTATAACTATATATGTAATTAATATTCTTCGGGTCTTATTTCGATAATTGGTTTAGAAGTATTATACTCCATCTGTCCCATTAAAGTTGTTTTAATAAGTTCCGACATGAAAATTAAGAAAGTGATTAGAAATGGATAGTTGTGTAGTTAGATGTAGGGTCCTCTACGTTAATTAGATTGAAATGGTCTCTCCATAATTACAAAAATGTCACATTTCTTTTCCATTTTAGGACGAAGACAAGTTTAGCGGGACAATCGAAAATGAAAAGTCAGACATCTTTACCAGGATTGAGGGAGTATATAATAAGTAATGTGTAAGAGTACGATGAATATGATAGAAAGACAAGCTAAATTGGAAATATGAAGTATGCATAATGCATATAGTTGTTATGTATAACAGAATCTCTAGAGCATATTCATTGTCAACTATCTAATAAATAAATTAGTGGAAATATAAGTTTCTACCTCATTTTCATTAAAAAAATACATTTCTACTCATTCACTATAATTTATGTTACCAAATACCCAATTTGATTAATTTGTCCTCATTTTTCCACTTGTTTGATAAAAATATAAGTAATTTCTATCGAGTGCCGATGGAAACCTATGGGTGCTGGTGGTGCCCCACTAGTGCCGATGGAAGTCAAATCTTTGTTCAGAAAAAAAATTTGAGACATTATTAGCAGTGCCGATAGCCTACGGCACACCCTCGGCACTGCCTTCTTTTTTTTTTTCAAAACCGGCGCTGCTTGAATTGATGGCATGCTGACGAAAAATCTAAGGTTGTTTTGGTAATGTTGAGTATTTTGTGGATACAACTTTAAGGAATGAGTACATTTGTGTTTTTTTAGTAGGAAAGGGTATTTGAGCAAAGCTCTCAATAAATTAATGATACAAATTGATTTCTATTTTCTATTTAAGGGATCTTCACTACTCACTCCGTCCCATATAAAGAGTCTTGTTTTTCTTTTAAGATTGTCCCATAGAAAGTGTCTTGTTTCTAAAAAAAGTGAACAATGAGTAGACCAAAATTAACAACTCAAAAGTCAAACAACACACATCACACAATATAAGTTTATTAATATCCGTGTCTCATAAAAATAGAATACTTTCCATGGAACAGAGGGAGTATATATGATCCATTTCCTACCATGTACTCCTTACGTCCCGTTATTTGTGGCTCAATTGGTTTCGGCACGGGAATTAAGAGAGTAGATGATAAAGTATGAGAGGGTAGATGATAAAGTATGAGAGAGAAGATGTGTAAAATAATGAGAGAGTATGAGAGAAATGATGATAAAGTAGGAGATAGAATGTAATAAAGTAGGAGAGTGAATGTAATAAAGTAGGAGAGAGATGATGATAGAGTAGAAGATATGATAATATTTTGTCACCAAATTAGGAAAGTGGCCACAAATAACGGGACACCCCTTTAGGGAAAGTGAGTCATAAATAGCGGGACATAGGGAGTAAATCAAATGAGAAATACTCTTATTATATTTGGTATTTTGACACACAAATGCACATACCTATATAATTTTGCTTACGAAATGTAGCGTGACTATCCCAATTATCTTGGTGTTATGAACTGTCCAAGCACATAAGTTTAATCAATTACTAGACCTTATCATTTTTGGACCAGAAGGTTATTTTGTTATTATATAATCAAAACTAAGAAATTGTCCAATATTATTGTTTAGCATTACACAACCTAAATCAGCAACTATGAAGAGGAGATTGGGCTATTTGTATTGGGTTTTTGTTTCATCTTTATGGGCTTTTCTTTGTTTGGGCCTAAAGAGTTTTACTACCTCCGTCCCAACGAGCATGTTCCATTTTTTTTTGCATGTGTATTAAGTATAATTGTTAGTTGTGAGTGAAAATGTGGGTCTCACAAAAAGAGAATGATTAGTTGTGTATAGAATAGTTAATTCATCTATTCCATTCATATTGTGCTTGTATACTATATCGAGTTGTTCCACCGATACTATCTTCTTTCCATAAAAGAAATAAAATAACACTACAAATAAAAAAAAATTATATGGATCTGCATAACTTATTTATTAAAGTCAAGTTTCTTAAACCTTCTTTGAAATCCTACATGAGAATATGAATGGGATGGGGGAGTATCATTTTTGAAATGAAACAAGATAGATGGTTGACAAACCGAAAAGGAAAACAAGACAAGATGAATGAGTACGAATGAAGTATTATTTTCTATATAATAATGCATTAATAGGGCAATTTTCTGATTGAGGAATTGACGGTGTTCCCGACTCCTCCATTCTCATCTGCGCGGAGCAATGATTTCGAATAATATCTGTCTTACATTCGTGCGCAAAGCAACATAATTTGATTTTATTGTTGGAATTACCTCCAGTATTTCAAAGAATCAACGGATTCAATCTTTATCCATTTCTATTCTATTTGCATTTTAATTATCTATTTTTATTTGCATTTTAATTATCTATTTTTATCTTTTAATTCCACTGTATAACAACTACCTGAAGATGACTAAAAATATAGAAATATACCTCAAGATGACTAATAATTTATAGTGGTGTGAGTATCTTGTACATCCGATTGCACCTGCAATCGGATGGGCCATATCACAATAAATTCTCGACTGTTGGAGGCTAGACTACTACCAATTCTAGCTATGCTCGAGGCAATTCGTCATATGATAGAGTCGTGGTTCGATACACGACGGGTAAAAGCAAGTTCCGTAAACAATCCGTTGATACGGAGCTTCGAGTTGAGGATGCGGAACGAAGTAGAACTGGCTCGAAGGTTTACGGTTACGCAGGTGACTACTGACAAATACAAGGTCGACGCAGGTGAGCGACAGTGGAGGGTCAATCTTCAAGATGAAATGTGTGAATGCGGCGTCTGGCAAATTGACCTGATGTCGTGTAGTCACGTTGTCGCCGTTTTGTATCATCGCCGGAAAAAATTGTACAATCATATTAATGATTATTATACGATGGCGACGTGGAAGGAAATATATGCCGGTGTGGTTAATCCCTTGCCTCCTCGAAATGAGTGGGGTGTCCACCGGAAATAGAGGACATTGTTGTTCTTCCACCAATTATTATGCGGTAAGTCGGACGCCCGAGAAACAGCCGTCGTCCTTCCGGAGCAGAAGCTAGTACATCTGGTACGCGCCGTCGGAAAAAATGTGGTAACTGTGGAGAAGAAGGTCACACAAGGCGGAGATGTCCCGTATCTAGAACAACAAATAACGATTAAAGTGTCTTTTTTGTAACTAATCGATTTTTTAGTTTTAAATTATGCTAATTTTATTTTAAATTGATTTATTAGCTAGATAAAAAAAGGGTTAGAGCCGAAACCCTTCAGGGCCGATGGGGGTTAACCCATCGGCTCTCCATTGGCCTTAGCCGAAACCCTTCGGGGCCGAGGGAGTTTTATCAGCCGATCGATAAATGAGTCTCTCGGCCGAGGCTGAAAGATATCCAACGTAGCCTGGCTATGCACTTCATGGGGCCGATACCAATGGGGGCCGATACCAATTCGGCCCTCCATCGGCCCTCGTCCGATAGATGAGTCTCTCGGCCGAGACCGAGAGATATCCAACGTAGCCTGGCCATGCACTTCATGGGGTCGATACCAATGGGGGCCGATACCAATTTGGCTCTCCATCGGCCCTCGTCCGACAGATGAGTCTCTCGGCCGAGGCCGAGAGATATCCAACGTAGCCTGGCCATGCACTTCATGGGGCCGATACCAATGGGGGCCGATACCAATTTGGCTCTCCATCGGCCCTCGTCCGACAGATGAGTCTCTCGGCCGAGGCCGAGAGATAAATTTCGTAAAAAATTGGTTGAATTCTCGGATGAATTGTTTGAATTCCAAAAAATAAAATAAAAAAATTACGAAAATTTTGAATTGTTTGAATTCCATAAAATAAAATAAAATTAAATTATAAGTGTTTGAATTCCATAAAAAATAATATACACTACAAGTCGGGCTACTCATTGGGAGCTAGAACCAAAATCTCCATAATAGCACTACTCGAAACATTTCCAAGCCATCCACTCCCGATAGACTCTGATGTTTGATTTCATATTACCCAATTTCGGAGTAGGAAATCCAGTTATGAGCCGCTCAATTGCCATACACATATATGGACCACAAATGTTCGAATCCTCTTGCTTGAACTGCTCCTTTTGCGGCATCAAGACCAACTCAGGAGTCCGCGTTCCCAGATGCGGCAGATTGTACTTATTCATCGTCTAGTAATTAGTAGCTTAACCAAAAACATTAAAAATAATTTTAGTAGCCTAAACCAAAAACCCATAAAATATTAAGATACGTACATCTAGCAAGCGGCCGATCGGTTTGCGGAGTGGCCGCAAATTCGTTTTCTCAACTCAAATATCTTTCGGTCTCCACGGCCATTCAGTGAGTCATACAGCTCCAACTTCCATGACTCGATACACAATCTAACTGTCACCCAATGGGAGGCGGCCAACACCGGGAAAATGACCTATTAACTAATGCAAATTAGTAAAAAATAATAATAATTCAAAAAGCCACAACATAGAAAAGAGAAATTAGTATAACTTACGAATTTGGCATTGAACCACGGAATCCTCGCGACGCCAAATCCCGTATCGGCTCCAAAAACGGCATCCATTAAACCCTGTGCAGGGATCCATTCATTATAGTTCAACTCGTACCGTTCATGGAACTCGTTATCGGGTTCAAATATTTTCGAAGTCCAAGCTTCGGCTAAAGACGTCTGTGATAAAATATACACATTAGTAGGAGCATTAAAAACAAACACATTATATCTTAAAATATATATATATATATATATACTTACGAACACTGACGAAGCCGCTATGACGGTATAACGTGCATCGGGTGTAGACAACACGTCACGGTCTGGCTCTTGAAGCCTCTGCCGGAGGTAGCATATGTACAAATCAAGCATTGCGTGGCCCATGTCGTAGTGTGTATCCAAAAGGTTCTTGCAAAAGCCGTGCGAGAGCTCATGTTGCGAAACCGTCACATTGACAGAAATTCCCATTTTCATGAAATTCTCAAAATTTCTTCTCAATGCTTCCACGGGATCAAACATGTGTGGAGCTCCAGTAGGATTGGGTCGTCGGCTTACTATGGGCTGCAAATAACATGTATTAAAATAATGTCCTCAAATATATAACTTTAAATCATGTTTGTACCTCAGTGCTTTGTACAATTTGCTGCTCCGGCGGTTGGCTATCATACAACCTTTGTAGATGTTGCGTATCAAATAAGTCCATGACGACCGACTCATGTTGCTGCATTTTAGACAAAAACTTATGGTCAAATGAAAAAAAACAAATTTTAATTTGAATAGTTATGGTACCTGTACAGGTGGGGGGGACCGTGGAGCCGTATAAGGGAGTGACTTCCAACGTTTCGGGACCCAGACATCTCTTTCCTCGTACATGCTATGCCGCCCCCTGATCATAGCCCCGAGTAGCCCTTCTAGCAGCCACAGCCCAGGGATCTGCATCGACACTCGTAGTATCTTCCACATCTTCCCGTGGCTGTTCGACATCTTCATTCCAACTGGGCCACTCATGTACAGTGACAAACCTCCCCCGTGGTGGCTCACATGGCGCAGGTGACTCCTCGGACGAGTCATTCGGAATTTGCTCCACGTCCCATGTAGAATTGGATCCTATCCATTTACCCTTGCCCTTGCCCTTGCCGGCTCCGAAGACATTTTTTAACAACTTCCCCACTTTTTTGAAGATCCGATCTTTGTTCTCCTTCCAACGCTTGTCCACTTTTTCTAACAACTCAGTCTCGCGCTGCTGGAACCGTTCATCTATAGACCGGATCATTCCGTCATACGTGGGCAAAGTCCAATCTTCTTCCCTCCGAGGCCCAGATGACTCACCCTCCACCGGTGCACGTTTCTTCTTTGATTTTTTCTTGTGTGCCACCGGCGGAGGATCCCGTACACTGTCCTCTTCATCAACTCGTCTCGGCTGTACGGGGGGGTCTGCTCCTCGAGAGTGGGCGTAAGAGTCTGATGGGGCGGTGTCTCCATCTATTCGAAAAGTTTAAAAAACAGGTTATAATACGTTCCGTATCTGTTCATAAATATTTAAAATGTTACTTACCGGCAAGGCAAAGAAAGTAATCCATTCCGTATCTGGTGGCATGACAAATACCCATTTCACACATCGGGGCATACCACCGTCATTCATAAGGCGTACACACAGACGGACCAAATCTGGTATCGCCTCATATGCCCAGATCTACAATACGATTAAAGATTAGTACAAGTATAAAATATAAAATTAGAAAAAATTAAATTATAAAATAAAAAGCTGGACCTGAAGAGCCCAAACTGGCCCATAAATATTATACTTCGATTTTACTGCATCGAGTCACTTCGGTACAAAGCTCATGTAGTGCAGGAGGGCATTGCACGTGTATGATCCCCATGGAAAATCGTTCCACGCGTCTACATCGTCAGCAAGAACCCACATCCAGGTCTCGACCTTCTTCGTGTCCGCAGGTGCGAAGAAAAAACACATCAGGGCCAACACATTGGCCACCTTCAAATAATCGTCTTCTGAGATGTCTCCGAGCTTGTCATTTTTCCATAAATTTAGCAGCTCGCCTCCTGTTACTCGATTCCTGTTTGTGAGTCTCATGTATACTCCAAACTCTACAGGGGCACGAGCTGCCGTCGTATCGAAAGTAGAAGCGCCGAAAAATAAGCCAGTTACGAGTGCATACTCGTACTGCGAAAATCTAATCTCCCGTCCGGATATGTGAAAACGGGCCTCCCCGGGCGGTGCTTGCACCTCATAGCACATGAGCTGATGCAAAGCTATGATTTGCCCTTCCTCCAACTCAGCAAATGTCCAAACTGTCCGTCTCTAAAGCGACGGACTAGGTCACTACCCCCCGTCTAGCAAAAGTGCTTTTTAATAGTTCGGGTAGTCCATCTCTTCAACATGTGGTGACTTTTGTGGTCTTTTGTCTAACCGGTAGTCGGATATAAGAGGGCTGCAAGATGTACGAAGGGCCGAATTAATTATCCAAACCGAATAACTAAGGGCTGAACGAGGGCCTATGGAAGGGCCGAATAAGGGCCGATGGGAGGGCCAATTTTTTTACGGCCAGCCGGAGCCGAAGGCTCGAAGCCCAGCCGAGGCCGAAGCCTCCAAGGCCAGCCGGGGCCGAAGGCAATAAGGCCAGCCGGGGCCGACGGCCTATTGAACAGAGTTCGGCCGAGGCAGGGCCGATGGAGTGTATCTCCATCGGCCCTGCCTTCGGCCCTACCTTCGGCCCTCCCATCGGCCCCAGTTTCATAAATTTCCAGTAAATTAACACTCGAATCCTCTCCAAATTCTCAACAATTTCATCAATACATGGACATTTCAATGTAAACCCAACCCAATATCAACATAAATTTCGTCTATCAATGAAATTCAATCACAATTCGTGGCATAAATCGACAATTCAAAAAAAACCACTTCTACATTTGAACATGAATTCGCATAGATCGACAATTAAATCCACTCAACGTGGTTTCTAACATGAATTTGCATAGTTTCTAACATGGAAGGGCTAAGGAATCGGAATTACGAACCTCAATTTCGCCGGAAGACATGGCGTTTCAAAGGGGATCGGCGGCGCTTTCAAGCCTTGTTTTACGGCGGCTTTCGTGGCGGTTTTCGGCCAACGGTTACTTTCAATCGGCCCTCCATTATTGCGACTCAGGGCCGATGGTAGGGCCGATGGTGGGGCCGATGGTTATCGGCCCTCGTTTAATAAACGGTTTAATTTTTTTTCGGTCCTTCGGTAAATTTCGGCCGTTACATGCTTCTAAAGAATCAGGGCCAATGGCTCGGCCGAATGGGGGCCGATGTCCATTGTCTCTCATTTTTTAAAGCTTTTTACAAAATTATTTTTTTAATAATTATTAAAAAAAATTGTTAATTATTTTACGTTTATTATTTTCTGAGGGCCGATGTCTCGGCTGAAGGGGGGCCGATCACCATCGGCTCTTCAATTATTTCTGTTTTTTCAGCATCGGCTAAATGGGGGCCGATAGGTCGGCCGAAATATGACCGATCTCGATCGGCCCTCAGTACAACCGAAATCGGCCACCATCGGCCCTGAGAAATGTTCATCGGCCCTCTCTCGACCTGCGCCCACAAGAAGATAAAATGACTAAATTTGTATTTTTTTATAGAGGATGGCCAAATTTATTTATTTTTTTTGCCTTTGGGACAAAAGTGTATATTTCCACTCAATAAAATT